>VZSZ01002361.1:430932-504561 GCA_013398815.1 Ibidorhyncha struthersii
CACTGAGTCCAGCCTGGGACTGACCCAGTGCCAGCTGGTGTCGTGATTGTCATCTTGGGAGCCCGATACGGTTTTGTATAGATTTCATTATTTCTTTATATGTTATTATTAATATCTCATTAAAGTAGTTTAGTTTCTTCTAAACTCTTAAGTCTCTTTTTTCCCTCCTCTGCCTCTCTTTTTTGAAGAGGGGTAGAGGGGAGCATCTGTCGGTCCCATCTGGGGTCCCCCATGTCCCCAGTGGCCGATTTGGCCTAAACCATGACAATTATCAGCAGCAACTTATGTCATATCAAGTAATGTAAAAATTATTTACATTTGCAAATTTTTTTTTTTTTTTACACAATTCTCTTAGTGTTTTGAAAGTGCAGTACATAATAGCTCAGTCTTTTTTGGTTGTGTAATAAGAAACATTAAACACAAATCTTCCCATCATTTGAGCTATCAGCAGTCACAAGACAGTACTTCCTTCACTGTCAGTTTTCTCACACAAAAAGTGAGCCAATATGTTGCAAACATGTGAAGTTTTAGTCCAGTAATAATAACTGTTCTTTGGCATTTTAGTGGTGGCTGATTTTGCTTCTGAATTGACAAGGAACTGGAAGATCTTTGTTATTTTAGAAATGATCCTTGAGTGCAAACGGTCATTTTCTGGTCTTACTGTGGCCAGTTCTCAGTCTTGAAACATTAGCCTCACTTCAGGATAGAAGGGATTCCCAGATGAGATTTACAGTCGCATCTGAAACCTCCATCCAATTCTTAATCTAATGTCAGAAGAAACTAATTTCTCTTTCTTGCACCATCATACCTCTGAAGCGCTTCCACAATCTCCTCAGCACCTTAGACCACATCAGTAGCACACAACACTGAAACCTCATGTGGACAGATGTCCTGCTCTATTTATAGACTTCGACACCTGGAGAAATATTTACAGAGAGCTCTGCGAAGGCCTCTACCTGAAACTGCCAGGAGGTGTTTGCTTGCAAATATGTTTCAAAGCCTTGCCCAGAACCTTTGCAATAAAATATATCAGCACTCAGAGGCAGCCAGCACTTTCAGAATGATGAATGAAGGGTTCAGAATATGTTCATTTTTTCACACAACTGTTTTGCGTGAAGAAATTATAAAGCATTGAGACTCACACCTCTGTCACTTCTACCAGGTGAGTACTTCACCTTGGAGCAAGAACAGCACCAAAGAACTGTGATCAATATCTTTTAAAATCTATTTTTACTCTGAAAATATATTTAAATTAAAGTGACATTGTTTAATATTGCTCTACAAAGCTTTGACTTATTGATTTAGGCTTCTCTTATTTAGGCAGGAGTTGCATGAACTGAGAAACATACCCTACGAGGAGTGAAGACAGGCATTGTAGGGGAAAAATCCAACAAAAGAACCACAGCACATACTCTCCCCTATGAAGCCATATCATTTTGTTTTCCTATTTTATTTTCTCATTCTTTTGCCTAAATCTTATTCTGTGCCATGCAAATTAACTTCAGCAATTTTCTGGATGTTATGTCTATCTCAGAAAAAAATGTGGAAATAAATTTGACACCCCAAATGTATAGACTCATCTTATCATTCAACCTTCTCTGGCTTTCCCCTAAAAACTATGCATACAGATTCACAGAAACCCCAAACCAGTACGACTTTCAGCTTTCTTCCCAAGCACAACTCCTTCTTTCCATCATCACTAGCTCCTTCCACCTCCTCTAAACTGCCTTTTTGTCCAGTGTCTGCGTTCCAACCCTGTTCAACTCACAGGCCTGTGCTTTCTTCTACCCATTAGCAGTTTTGTTTCCCATGGGAATTTTTCTTACTTTCTTTCTCAGTAAACCATAAAGAGAAATGTGAGAAACCTGATGCAAAAGTGATTCCAACATGGAGTTATTCTGTAGCCTTACTTAAGACTGAGGTCCAGAGCCATAAAAAAAACAGATTGAGATTGTCAGGATTTAGGAAATTAAAGCCAGATTTGTGGCCCTGAAAACCTGTAAGCAACTCTTCACTCATGGTCAGAGCTCCTAAACAGTCTGAAGCTCTTTTGGCACCTAAGGAAATGTCTGAAAAGCCTGAAAAGGCTGTGCTTTGAAGAATAGGTTTGGCTATACCTCTGCTTATTAAAAATAGGTCAGCTGTCCTCAGGGAAGCACTAAAAGCCAAGAAACTGGAATGAGAGAGAGCGAGCTCTGCCAGGCTGCAGGTTAGACACCTAAATCCAAGAGGCCAGAGCAAACCAGTCCTTTGCCTTCAGAAGAGCTCCCGACTCAGCGTGTTGACAGCCTTTGCCCCTGAGCACATGCAGCGACCATGAGTGTCCCTGCAGAGCCCAAAGCTACAGCCCTGGGGCTGCGTCACTGCACTGCCTTCCTTGGTGGCTCCAGATGTGAATCTTATCTGGAATCATGGAATCATGTGGCTATAAATTTACGTTGCAAATGTGTGTCTGTGCAAAACACTCCCTGATTGTTTTTAAAGCACCTTTACAGTGTTATCCAGAGCTAGAAAACCAGAAGTTTAATCCTAGGATTTATCCAGACAGTCCAGCCCTGACCAAAACTTTCTCTGTGGCTGTTCTCTAAGGGGGTTCGAAATGGCATCAGGGACATTTCTTACAGACTTCATCTGGCACATAGCTCACCAGGCATTCCAGTTGCCCGTATGATGCTTTTGGTTTTCCACTCCCTTATCAAAAATTACTTTTTAATTTTTATATTTTGACTCTGCTGAACACTTGAAGGCTGTATTGTTTTGTAGTCCCTAGGGCACCAGGCAGAACAAATAGAGAATTTCAAATGTCTCATACCATCACACTGCGATAACAGTGTCAGTTTACCCTCATATTTTGAAGACTGTCTCCTGTCATCAGGATTGAGATCCCGGGGTGCAGTTCTGCTGTACCAGATCTGTTCACTGGTAAATTCTGTGTAGTTGCAAGTTACCCAAACCCCCAAAACTGCAGGCTATCATCTCTTTATCGCTCAGGGACAGATGACTTACTTTGTGTCCTTTGACTGAAAAGATTATTTACCTGGTGAAAGGGAGAGCATACGGGATCTTAGGAGAGGAGCCAGAGTTTCCAGAGAAGAATAACAGGGAAGATACTTGTAAAAGAGACAGGAGATCGTAGTATTAGTACTAGTGTGCATACGGCTGTTAGTATTGACATTAAACGAATCAACCACCTTCAGAAGCATTTAGTTATTTCTGTCTTAAGCTTTATCACCTGGTTTCTTTGCTCTGTCCTCAAACAGCTTTCACTACGTGCCTATCTGTCATCTTGTACTCCAGTTCTTGGGTGCAAGGATTGCTTTTTCTCTTGTATTTGGAAAGCGCCCAGGCCATTTTAGACATAGCCACAACAAAATAATTTTTATCCAGCCTGCTGGAATGACCACTCAGTGTGTTAGCTGCATGGCTGCACGTTCAGTCACCTCTTGTTCTCTTCCAAGGATTGTCCCTTATTCCCTGCAGTTTACTGCCAGCAGCAGGGGAGCTTCTATACAATCAGATGTCCAGTTTCAGAAAAGCAAATATTCCCCCCCGCCCCCCACCTTGTTTTTTCCAGGAAAGTTAGGTAATGACAATTTTAATTAACTCACTAGAAGGGGTGATCTACACAGAATCCAGCAGCAGCAAGGCTGCGTGCGTTACTCAGCAAGACACGCTGCAAACACGAGTATAACTAACACTGCTGGAGAGCGCTGCCCGGTGAACTCGCGGTGCAGCTGTGGAGCACCACGTTGCTGGCCAAGTGACCCCAATCTCAGAGAAGTCACAGAATCCAGAAAGCTGAGTTCATAACAGTTATGTGTTCATAGTCAGGGATAGAAAGTCAGAAAAACAAGTATTTCTTCTTGTTTGAACGTGTGGGATTTAAAGTACAAGACCTGGATTTAAATTACTGACCAGGCTCTCTAGCTCTCCAACGGACCAACTGCTTTGTGTTGGCATAACTGTTGCTCCATGGCGGTCAACAGGAGTTCCAGCTGACCTCGGTGAAAGATCTGTTGAATAAAATACATCAAAGAATGGGATTCGCTGCACAATCCCTTCCTCAAGTTTCCCTGCTGTAAAGCAATAGAGAATGTTACTCACTCTGTTGCATAAAGCACTTTAAGAACCTCAACGGTAAGGCAAGAAATTAATTCAGTGACAAATTCTGGCATCACTGCAGAATACCTACACCTCTAATTAAAACAGAATTACTCCATTTGTGGTACTGTATATATAACTAAATTATATTCTTTGTGAACTAAAGGGTATGTAACCTGTAAAAATTAATTCATAATCAAAGTTTGTATATTTTGTTTGAGAAATATGCAGACAATCTGTTGGAAAGTAAAACAAACATTTCCCATATTATTAGATCTTTTACAAAACGTGTATAACTGTGCGTTTTGTACACTCCATAGATGAATCCCCTGATTAACTTAAAATTAACTAAGTAAATTAAATTTATTTTTTCTATAAAATATTAATAACGATAATGTGAAAGCATAAGAAATAATTACTAATTGTACATTTACACTTATATCACTACCCAGAGGTATAATTGTCATCAAGAATCCATTGTCATATATAGCAATAAAGCCGTAATTTTAGAACAAACTTTGCTAATGTAGCTACATGAACAGACTCACAATTGTTTTACCATGTCTGTCATTTTGGATTTAAAGATATCTTCCTATATAATGCAAAATTAGTACAGTGCCAACATATACGGTATGTACAGACAATAAGCCATCCAGCCATTCAACAATATTCTAAAATTACGATTTTAAAGACAGAGAACAAAAATCAGCTTTCTCTGTGACCTGTGTTTAGATTGTATTATCCACAGACCGCGGTCAGACTTCTGCAAATTTCTGCAAATGAAACCTTTGTTTGATACCCCAGGGAACTCTTAATTTCTCTCTGTTTTTCTTGCTCGGCACGTCAACTAAACTGACATGGCCCAGATTCACATCAAAAGTTCATAAGATTTCCCTACAGTAAATAAATAAGCACTATTATCATGGCCCTTGTAGGTATTGTGGAGGGAAAAGATTTTAAAGTAAAATAATTGCACAAGGTATACAATTGTCTGTGTAGATTAGTGTATCAGGTTACTCAATAAAGAACATTTTTGAGCACATCTAAGTTAGGTAACGGAATGAGTTTTCTTGCACAACTTTAATTCCTCTCAGGAAAGTACATGCATTATGAGACAATCTTTAATTAAGTGATTATGTACTACAAATTCTGTACTGCATTTTACAATGCACACAACAGACTTTTTTTTTTTCTGGAAACAAATCAAAATTTTCTACAGTTGTTTGAAGAAGCCCCTCTTACGCATACATCTACAATAACAATAGTTATAATTATATCTATCTAAAACCAAGTGAAAACAGCACTTGCCAGTGTTTACCACCGTTTTAAAGATGGAAAGAGTTCTACCTGTATTTACATATTTTGATTCAAAATCTCCTTTATTCTCAGTTGGGAACAGAAAATCCTTTATTATTCTCAGCTGGGCCCAGTCCCACAAACATTTCAACTCTGCCTTCATCAGATGCAGATCACACCAGCATTTATCCCCACTAATCACCACTCCCTCTGGCACTGACATTATCCTGGGGAGTTTCCCATTCACCTGACATCAATTACCCTAGACCCTGCTGATACTTAATTCATATCATCATACTTAATTAATCATTAACCCCTTCACTGCAGTCAGTGTTCTGTAATTGGTGTTCACAGCATCTGCAAAATATTAAGGGTATTTGACTGTACATTCATCATGAGCTCTTCCACGAGAGCATGAGGTACAGGCTGTAGACTTCAGCCATATTTCAGAAAGGATATCACCCAAATATATATTAAAGCTAGGAAAAATTAGCATTCCTGATCCAGCAGTTCCATAAATCTAACAACTGCATATCTACCATTCAGTTCTCTTCAGAGCCATTTAATAAAATCTTTTTCTCACAAGGACATCGGGAGACCTGACTAATCACTTAGCCAGGAAAAACGCTCATGGAATTAAACAGAGCCCATTAAGGAGCTTCATGCTTCAAAATATTTAAATTAAAAAAACTGACAGTTTTAAAGGAAAAGTTCAGTTTATAACGTAACTCTTGTCATCCCACTCTAGAAATAGGGCTTTTCTCCTCATTGTGATATTGATAGAGCTTAGTGGCCAAAATATCTGAACAAATACATTAGGTGAAACCACAGCCAGCTAGTCATCTCTGAGGATATTTTATATTGTTTTGGTCGTATCATAAAGGGGGATACTTTTCTTTATAAAGAGGCTAGAATTCTATTGAGTTTCAAAAATCCACTTACCCAGACTAATATCCCACCCTTACTTTTCATTGGAGACCTATAGGAAAAAAGAAGTCTTGTGTGCCTGGAGTCTTTGGTGTAGGACTCTAAGCATACAGTGAGAAATACAAGGAGGCTGAGGAATAAAACCAGTACTGGGGGTGGGTCATTTCAGGGAGCAACCACCTACTCAGAATGTGAGAAAAACATGCATTGTTATCAGTGGATTGGATTATTAGAGTTAAATCCTGTGGTCCTTTGTTGTATCTCATAACCTCTTTTCATGTCTATCTTTTAATGTTAAGTTTGAAGAGAAGGTCTATGAAATTACATTTATCTGAAACAATGAGCCAAAGAATTGGTACAGAGGATATATATCTCAGTGGATCTCAGGTTAGCAACAAATCTAGAGGTCCATATTCTATGCTCAATATACTGAAAGACAAATAGCACACCACTGATGAGATGTTTCCCAGGTCTTTATATTCTGCTTTTATTTTGTTTTGCTTTTAGCTTAACAGAAGAGAAATATTTAAAGAGCGGAGTATCTGACAAATCTCATTTCACAAGCATCAAGAAAGAGGTTAATGAGGTTTCAAAATAGGGTTAAGTGGTATCACCGTCACAGGAGCTGTGAATGTTTGTAGAAAATGCACATGAAAGAAGATCCATTTTAATAGTATGAAAGATTCTCACTTTCATTTCTTCTAGCAGGGTAATGTCACAGAGATTTTAAAATTTTTATTAGAGGTGCAAGATAAAATAGAACAAAGCTGCATTTACTGGTCTCATATCTTCACTAATCAGGTTGCAGAGACCAGTTAATACAAAAATAAAAATTTAACTATTTTTTAATATGTATTTCTCTTAGAAATATCTCTAGTAAATACATCAAAGTTATACATCAGTCCATGTCAGACTGAAATCAAACAGTTTTTCCTTGTGGCCAGGCAATATACAATCATATCTGTAGATCAATGCCTATTACTTCACTTTGAAAACAAAATAAAACAAAAATAATCAAGCATTCTATTCCCTTCAGTTCCACAGGACTGATGGTACCAGTCTTTAACTTCTTACAAAGACCAGTGGATCCACATGGTAGGTCAAATTCTTAGTGTTGCAAAACCACCCCTCCCTATTACAGTCACCAGTGTAATGTTTGCTTTCTCCAAGCAAGGAACTGGTTGAGCATTTCCAAGAAAAAGTGTGTTACTGCAGGAGTCTTTCGTTGCAGGAATGGAAGGAACTGGTTTATTTCTAGTAGCTGGAAAGAGTCCAAGCTGAGAGAAAATTTCTTTAGCTAAATGATTTTTGTTGAAATTTTCCTAAAGAATTTAGCCTGAGGCAATCAGTGAGTATGGAAAATTTCAGTCCAAACAGTTGAAGTATGATGAACATATTAGCATTTGAAAATGGGATTTTAAAATGAGATGTGTCAGGCAACTTTAGTAACTGGCAAATCTTTCTGCTCCTCCTTTAACATTGGCCTCCTTAAAGGCGCTAGTGACTGCTGTTAATTCCAGACCCGGTTGTAATGGATGGTGTCCTTTCCATTCTCTTTCAGGCTAATTAAAAAAAAAAACCTAATCCAGTGCATTTGTGGAATCCAGTATCACGAAAAACAGAATCTTTTTCACAAAATAATTGTTCCAATGGTAAAAGCTGAGCAATGCCAGGCTTCAGAGTCTAGCTGTTTTTCTTGGTTGTATATACACCTCATGGAGGTTTCATAGCAAGGACGGGGTGTGCAAAACAGGAAAATGTCATGTACTGACAAGCACTCATGAGGGAACAAGAGTGTCCTGGTTTGAGGTAAAACAGAACCTATTTTCATTTCAGTAATTTTATTTTTCATTAATTTTACTTTTCAGCTGAACCTCTTCTAACTAGTTGACCTCTCTGAAATTAACAATGTGGTTTTCATACAGTATCTTCTTCTAGCAGAGATAAGGCCTGGTGTTTGTTGTTAATACCAAGAAACAGTATTCAGAGAGGCTCCTGCTTACATTTATTGCTATAACAACCAGGGCCAGCTAACTTTGTTATATGCCCTGTTGGAGGGTCAGAAGCAAAAAAGCGTAGAGGGGTCCCACCTGCAGGGAGGAGCGGACAGGACAGGTGACCCAAAACTGACCAACGGGGTATTCTACCCCATCTGCCTCATGCTCAGTATAAAAGTTGAGGGATCAAAGGGTCAGCCCTCCTTCTTCAATGGCCATCATAGGAGGAGGATGCTGTTCGTCTTCCTTTGGTCCTGATCCATATATTCCTGAATCCAGAGCTGAAATCCAGTTGTCTTCCATTGCTGAGTTCAGTCTGGAACTTTCCCAGTGCCAGCCGGTGATGTGATCGTCATCCTGGGAGCTCGACACTGGTTTTGTATATATTGTATATATTTCATTAATTTCTTTTTTGATATTATTATATTCTCTTTTTATTAATAATATTTCATTAAAGAAGTTTATTTTTCTTTTAAACTCATAAGTCTCCTTCTCTCTTATCTTTCTTTCCCTGAAGGAAGAGGTTGTGGAGAGCACCTGTCATTTGTTTCAGTGGCCAGTCCAGTCCAAACCACGACGAGGAGGAAAAGACCTTTGTGGCATAGGAGAGGACTAGAAAATAAGCTTATAAACTGTGAGCAAGACAACTTCTGTGCCATTGCTTTTTCAGCTGTATCTGTTCTACATTTGCCTAGGACCAGCATTTTTTCTCTTGTCAGAGAAAAATCTCTGATGTTCATTAATTGTAAAGAACAAAGAGTGAATTTATAAACATGTATGTATCCTGGTGTGTGTTTACTTATTGTTTTTATTTCTCTGAGATGGTAAAAGGCTTTACACAAATTTCATAGGTGTATAATATTTACATTTAGTTTATTTGTTTGATACCATTACCTGCATTTGATTCCTAATAATACATTAGTCAGAGAAAGTGTTTTTTTGAATGGCACTAGTCTCTATAATCTAGAATTATATTAAATTAATGCCTGCTGCTCCATTTCATGGATTGCACGAATTCTGTGTTTGTCTTTACTGTGTATAACATGTCACCACCCTTACTTAAGTGCAGAGTAACTCATGATGAGTCGTCATGTACTTATCATCAAAAATAATGGTTACACAAGTAATAATTTGTTGGATTACAGCGCATTAATAATTTCTGATTTAGCACATTATTGTTTGACAGGAGAGATACACTGTTATTTATAACAAGAAAGCAAAACACAACAGATCAACTGAGTGGTGGTGATGGAAGCTTTAACACCTCCTCCCTTTAGCACTTCCTAGAGCACAGCACAGTGCAGACCTGCACAGCAATTGCATCCAGCCCTGGTTAGGATACAGCCTTCTGCCTGAACCATTCCTCCTCCAAAAATAGGTTTTTACAACGATGAACACCAGTTCTCACCAGTTAGCATGCTTGTTATCACCTTAACATACTCACTTCATCCACTAACAACCCAACAGCTATTCCTCTTCTGCAAATCCCCCCCCCCCAAAAAAATTTCTTGAATCCATTGTCCACGTGGGATTTGATTCTTTGTGGACAGACCACAGACAAGCAAATACAGTGTCTCCTGAGGACCCAGGGAATGGTCAAGAGTGAGTGGAATAGTAGCTTCTATTTCTATACAAATAAAATATGTCCTTGAAGGAAGAAAGGTTGCTGCCAACTTTGTACCATTTGCAGGTCTACTGTGATAAGGGACATCTCTGACCCAAGAAATGTGAAATTTAGTGATTCCTATTTAGAAAAAACATGTTTTAATTCTGAATAATTCTAAGAACTTCTGTGAATCCTATTGCCCCTTTCTCCATCTGAAATATTCTTATAATCTCGACCTCAATATAATCTCAATAACGTGAAAGGTTTAACTTTAAAATTTAAATCAAATTATAGCTTCCTTGCCTCTACACTCCTTTTAATGTGCTCAAATTAAAATCAAGGACATTTTTTCTATACCTGTTTATACTTTTCTTATTAAGCTACCTTGACCATGACAGTCTGGAGTGAAAGTATTTTCTAGAAACATTAGTGCATTTTAATTGTTGTCTTTGCTATTCCTATGGCTGACTGAGAAACACTCTTTCTGGGTAGGTGTCTGAAAAAGACTGGAAAAATTCATCTAGATAAAGAAAACTTCTCCTGCAAGGATTGCCTGAAAGGCAGATGGACTTGCACACTCTTTTGACTGTTATTGTTGTCTGACAGTTGACAATAAGTACAGACTAAAAAATAAACTTTAAAGTAACTTTTGCTTACCAGTTGAGCAGAAAATAGCAGGCTGGTATAGAATAGAAATAGTAAATGGGAGGCATACGTGGGTTTGGAACTGTAAAGATCCCCTGATAGGACTGGGCAAGCAGTTTCATTCCAAGTCCAAACAACCTGAACGCCAGCTATGTAATTATGTTTGGATTTGTTTTGTTTTATTCTGTGCGTAATATTTTGTTTGGCTTCTGGACTGTTTGGAAGTTAGAATTTCTTCTGCTGCCTATTTACTTATGACATTCAGTGCTGGCAAGGCTGATGCATTTCTGAACTGTGGAACTCTCTAAATTCCCAAGGATACTTGAAAACCATCATTGTCAGTAATAAAGTTTAGATATTGTGGGTAATAAGAGCAATTTCAGTAATTAGAGGCTTACAATATATCAGTCTTGTGACTTTACTTTGTTTGCTTGAGAGCTACGGGTCAGCAAGTATGTGATATGTAGTAGCAAGTATTCATGCTAATTATTATGGAGGTGCAGTAGTGTCACTAATAAAAATGAATCAAGGTTTTACTAGTTGGATGCGGTCTAAATGCAGGGTTTCTCATTTGCAGCAAATGTTAGTTTGCTTGGTATTTGGTTGCAAATTCAAACCTACCACAAAACTATTCAAAATTCCTTATAAACTCGAGACCCTGGAGCAACCTGATGTTCCTATCAGACAAATCACCACCAAAATTGCCACCTATAAAACAACGATACTACACTTATATGGCCCGGCATCCACGGCATGTTCAAAACACTAATCATGACTGGTGAATCCAAAATAAAATAAGATTATACAGTCACACATACATGCAAAATTATCCTCTTCTCCTCTAACAGTAGCTGGAAGGGCTGCCTAAATGCTTCTGCAAACTATGTTGTATGTTACTGGAACTCCCTGAGTTTAGTTGATCTCATTTCCACTAATTTCTAATAATGCATTTACTAATTAATTGGTCTTCACATATTGACAACAGTTTTCTCTCTCATACCATCTCTCTCTCCCAAAGCACCTCCTTTGCTGACTCAGAATCCTTGCTCTTCTTTCAATACTTCCTTTGTGCTCTGCACTTGTGACACAAAAACTTCAAGCAGACCTTCTGCATGAGATGTTGACGCTTACTAGTTTTGCTTGAGACAGATTAGGACTAGAATTGTCCTTGTACGACTGAGTCAGCCTTTCCCTTACTCATTACTTAACTCTAAATCTAAATTTTATTTAAGAACACAGATCCAGTGGTATGACATAATCTGTACACAGGCTTGGTACCTGGTTGGTACAGTTGGGAAAAAATAAAAACAAAACCTTAGTAAAAGCATATCTCTTGGAAAGATTTCAAAACTTCAGCCAAGGATTCCCAGAAATTGGTCCACCATCTCCTTTGGAAATAGGTCTAATATTTTTTTACTGCTAAGGAACTGCATTTTAGTAAAAGTCCACTTCCATATATTTTAACCCCATTTTAACCATACAAAGCTGGATGTCTTAATCGAGTGTATCCTCTCAGTTTATATCAGACAGGTCACCCCACAAAAACTTCAGGTGGTTCTTGTATGAAACTGAGATGGAATCTATGGGGACCCATTTTATTTTGTCCAAAGCTCTGGTTAGGAAGATTGAGGGAACTTTTCCAAGACATTACACAATGATCCTTCATTAGAAGACTATAAAGTTTTCTGAGCAAAATGTGAGGGAAAAAAAATTACTTCTGGCTTCCACACTGTGTAACCCCATGCAATGCTGTAAAAACCCCTCCAAAATTGGCTTGCACAGAGGCCAGACCTTTTACTTTGGCCATCCCTTATTAGTCACTAATATAATTAAACTTGTCTCAAAATTTCCACAGACAAACCCCATCTTTGAGGGGTTATGATTTAGCTGTAAATTTTTTACTCTAGGGTGAACTTGAACAAACAAAGTCTTATCCCAAGAGCAATTTTTAATAATATTAATTTAAAATATTTATTATTTTTTATGCTTTTAAGCTATTAAGCTTTCCATGTCCCCAACACCCTGTGTGCCTTGGGTGAGTTTTATAAGGAAGTTACATTTAAGGCATGCCTAACCGATGGTACCAAAACCAGTTCTTGCCTAAGCGGTGCTTCTCTGACTCTCCCCAGTGATGCCCAATGCCCCGGGTACCAGGGCACGTCTGACCCCACAGACCAGAAGCCTTAGCACTACTCATGAGGGTATTCAACTCAAACATTCATGTAGATATTCAGTGCCAACACCACTTACCTGGAGACGAAAGCCCTAAGTTCAGTTTCCCCTTTAGCTGTTCAGACTCAAGGGTAGCTCAGGGCTTTTTGAATCACGCCTGCACAAGGGCGAACACCTACACCCATGCAAGGCAGTTTCCTGATCGCAGTCAGCTCTATTCTGACTGAAGACTTAAAAAATTTCTTCACAGAAAGGGTTGTTAAGCATTGGCACAGGCTGCCCAGGGAAATGGTGGAGTCGCCAATCCTGGAGGTACTTTAAGACCTAAAAGACAGGTAGACGGGGTGCTTAGGGACATGGTTTAGTGGTGGTTTTGGCAGTGTTAGGTTGATGGTTGACTTGATGATCTTAAAGGTCCCTTCCAACCTAGACAATTCTATGATTCTATGATTCTAACTCTCCCAGACAGCCACTCCCCTATCTTTGGCAAGGTCCTCCTGAGTTGAATTCATGGCAAAAATTCAGAGCCACAGCTTTGCACAAAGGTAAGACTCTTAAGTGTGCTACGCAGTTGTTTTCTCACATGTCTGTATACTGTGGAAGATGGGGGCTGCTTCCCAGCATAGATGCAAGATTTCAGGGACTTTACGTTTTTTCATTTTTTGCATCATAAACACAGGTTAAAGATGTTCTGCTTGACATCAGACTTTACTTGCATCTGCTGCTCATTGTTCTCGAAGTTTTTTTATGTTTTGTTGGGGTTTTAATATGTTCCTTAAGGTATCATATTTTTTTACAGTCATTGGTCAATTAGATATAGATCTGAGTATCTGTTGATGGGCATAATTCACTTTCATTGCTAAAATGAAAACAAAGTAATTTTTTATTTTTCTCTTGTTTTGTAACTTTCAATGCAGGAATAAATGGATACACCAACAACATCCACACTGAGCATAAGAATTAGATACACCCTTCCACACAAATATATACATGTATCACATAAATCTTCAAAAAATTGCACAACATTAAATTACATAATTTTGAAAATGCCAACAACAACAAACTTCTGGACTTTTTCACAAAAAAATAAGATGTTTCAGCCAGCACAGTATGTCAAATCTTACAATTTTCAAAATTTTGTATAAGCAAATGTCTTTTTCAGTTAATAAATCTGACTCTCCCAACAAATATTCTCTGCTTTATTTACTGTCACTTGGTAAACAAACAAACAAAACCCCAGAATTTTAAGAACGCTAAATTCCT
Source organism: Ibidorhyncha struthersii (assembly GCA_013398815.1). Lineage (NCBI taxonomy): Eukaryota > Metazoa > Chordata > Aves > Charadriiformes > Charadriidae > Ibidorhyncha > Ibidorhyncha struthersii. The sequence continues at coordinate 444,940 of VZSZ01002361.1, forward strand.
TTATACTGCGTGCCCTCAAAAGAACCTCCTGAATCAAATATTCTGAGATGGAGAGTGAAAAGGAAAAACTGTGTTAGAGGTACAAAAATTTAAACATCGAGCTGAGGGAAAGTATGAGAGAAAACCCAAAACCCCTTCTTCAGCTACATGAGCAGAGGCCCACACAGCTCAACCGAGCACAGCCATGGGCAGGAAGAGTGAATGTCCTATAATCCTGCACCCCTGGGGCAGAGGACAGGCTGAGGACACAGCCCAGGGTTGTGGCGTCTCTTACAGACACACAGTCATGAATCTTAAGTTGTAGTTAGGTATTTTGGGGTATGTAGGTTTGCACTGATGCGTGAGAAAGACAAATTCTTCATCAGGTCATGGCAAAAAACTAAGGAAGGAAAAGACTTTTTTATTCATCTGAGCTTTATATTTTTATTTCTGCGCATTTTAATAAATTGTATCTGCTGCCTGTAAAGTAAAATATATACTTTCTAATTTGCAGTTCAACTGATCAGATATTTTTTTAAAAGCGTTTAGCCTTTTAAGTTGTTTTGCAGTGATCCACTCATTAGTCACCTTTCTAATGGTACATACCCAACCTGGCATGTCTGAGCTGCCCTTTGTGGATAAGCTGTATAAAGACTTTCACACCCTAATAACGTGTGCTCTGAGTTGCACCTCATGCAACCCATCCCAGAGAACATGTCTACATCCTCCAGGGCCAACCCACACAGGTATTTTGACTCCTGACTCCTGCATTAAATGGAACCAAATCTAAACACCTTACCTTTTCACATAGAGTTTGTTATATGTTTAGTAAACCTGTAGCTCTTTTTGAGTTTCAGGAGCTTCCCATTCACTGATAAATATCGAGCTCGGGCATGTGTATATGTTGCTTATGGAAAACCACTTTTAAATTTTGTTTTTAATCCAGCTACTTACATCTGTCTACTTTTTGAGGACTGTGCCTTTTGTAAATAGAGCACTGCTGTTTAATTTTCAGTTTGAAGGCCTGAATGTTAGCAAGGTATTGTTATTGGTATTAAGTAAATCCTTAGCTTAAAATGCAGGTCTGCAGAGGACTTCTTGCATACCACACCTTTTAAAAGCTTCAGTAATGTCTAAAGCACGTTCAGGCCTGCCAGTATCCAGATCCACATTTTGCAAAGTTGCCTAATGTCTGGGAACAAAGTTTAAATATACCAAGAAAATATTATAGGCAGACCTCTAGCAATATATTTATGTATCTATTTTTCCAAGGAAAAAGTGATTGAATTGTATAAGCTGCCCCTCTTCCATTTTATTGTAAGAATTCCCTGGTGCTGTTAGTTCATTCAAAGCCAGAAGTATCACTTTACACAGTTTTTCATTGTACTCAGGGGAAGTATATGGAAATTTTACAGCAATAAGCTACAAATGGGGAGCTGGACTACAGCCAGTCTGCATCCTTCTCATGCCCTTACAGCATTTTTCTTCAGCAGTGTTCTCCACAGTATACAGAATATTTTTGCTGAGAGGCTATTATATTTGTTTTGGAGATGCAGAATGTAGTAAGCAGGCCTTTAACAACGTCTAAGCAGCAAAGCTGACATTTTCTTTTCTTTTTGTTTCAAGAAAAGTTCATTAGTGGAGTTTTTAAATGCACAACATCAGACTTTTCCATAATGTGCAGCTCTTGTCTTTCAGTTTATTCTTTTCCAAGTGGTTGATAATTACTGTTCTGGTATTATACAACTCGTGCATCTCTTGCACAAATTGTTAGCATATGCAACATGAAGGTGGTGGTTGGGCTGACTCGGGGCCTCATAGGTTTTTTCTTTGTACCTTTGTAAGTTAAGAGAGGGGATAGACAGAGTAGTATTATAATTGCTAGAGGAACATAAGATAACATGTTATGACTATACTCAAGGACTGAAGTATTTAAGCCCATAGGAAAGGGACAGTTTCAGACTTTTCATGGTATGGCGAAGCATCCATCAACAACATACAGGTAACGTTTTAATAGCAGGTTAACGTATTTCATCCTTTGTATACTCAATATGTACATGAACGTAGCCATTGTAGGCATTGCATTCACTCCTCAGGGAGTGGTTACTTGTAGAAGACAGAATTTTACAATTGAAAGCATCATATATTCCATAGAAACAAGCAAATGATGATTAATTCCTAGTGTGTGAAATCCATTCTAGAACAGAAGCCTATAGAGATTGTCTTTATAACGAAAACTTTCTTTTCATAGATTTCATAGGTCTTAGGTGGTAACTATCTCATTCACTTACCTACATTTCAGACATCTACGTTTGAGCCAGATACTATATCTGCTGTTCGCAATCGATGGAAAGAAGCTGCTACCCTAAGGACACATCCAACTGTCTAATTTTAAAACTAACTTTATGGTTAAACAACTAACACTAGAGACTGTTAGCCTAGTCTCTTCTCTGACCATAAAGGGGGACTAAAATGATCAGCTCTGATGGGTTTTTCTACACTCTAGTTTTTCACATTTAGAAAAATGGTTAACCTGGCCAGTGGAGCAATGGCAGGAGGCATGGTATAGACAAGAAAAGAAGTGGTAGCTGCCTGATATCGAAAGGCTATCACATCATAAGACCTTACCATAATGCCAAACCTCCTACAACATCCATATACATCAGCCAAAAGCTTTGCTCAGGATAAATGTGAAATGAGCTGAAATCAATAGCAAAACTTGTCGATATTAATGTGATCAGAGTCACACTTTGAATTAGAATCAGTTCCTAGGGATCCAATTCCCAGGAGGTTGCTGACACTTTTATGATCTAATAGGATAACAGCAACAAGATCCCATCATGTCCTGAGAGGTAATGAATGAAAAAAATACCATGATAATTAATTATAGACACATGAGAAGCTCTTGCATATCCAGGGCTAAAATAAAAGTCGCTATACCTTTTTTTTTTGTAATGTATTCTAGGAAAAGTAATTTAATCTTTCTGTGCCTCAGTTCCCTATCTGTTCAGTAAAGGGGCAGTGTTCTATTTCTCCCACTTCTGTAAGGTTAGAGTGAAAGCATAGCAAAGACTTTATAATGACTTATTGTATGTCTTCGTAGTATCTAGCACAAAGAGAGCTCAGCTAGGATCTTTGGATAGAGTTGGAATACACATAACAGTATACCCATACTTAATCAATGTCTGTTCCTCACTGTTAACATACGTACATATATATGATTAAGATGTTAAAAATACTGTATTTTACATAAATTTATTTCTAGAACATTATTGCTACTACATACTCACTGCTGTTGCAGTGTCTGCAGATGATTTCTTAATTTAAAGGCTAACAGCAACCATATTTAAGAGTGAGAATTCATGCTTATGGCTCTGTGTTTCTTTTACAGCATTTGATTAGTAAAACCTAAAATTATACTGGGGGCTATATTTCCTGCATCTTTATACAGCCTTAGAGCTGTCATCACCACCAGAGGGGACACACAGATTTTTGTATAACTACAAGTTTAACAGGTAGGGAAGGGAGAAAGTGATTTTCAATTATGTATATAAAATAATACATTGTATATTCCATATTTATTTTTCATATGACAGAAACATTCTGAAAATGGCATAAGATTTTCACCAGGTTGCTTTCTAATACCGTTCTATCATCCACAGAGTGTTTTACCACACCAGTCTATATGCACTCATTTTACATGATGACTCTTCAGGAAGATGTGAACTTTTGACCTCCCACCTTCCCAACACAGGTTCTATTCATTAAAAGAAAAAAAGAACAAATAGCCTACACATATGTACGTGTAATACACATCTTGGTTACGAAAAGCACTTGGTGTACTTGCATCTCAAGAAGATAAACCCAGCAACAAGAAACCTTTCAATTATTCAATGTCGTTTTTTTGTTAAACTGCTTTAAAAAAATAATCTGTCTTAGAGGTACAAAATAAAATACTAAATATTCACTCAACATGACATTTCATATTTATGTATGTCATCAATTCGATTCTTGGCGTTACAGGCTCACACAAAAAAAAATACTAATGGACAGATATTTGACCAGGGACTATGATGACCTCTTATTTTTTGAAAAGTTTGTGTTTTTCTGCAGTTGGACTCAATGATCTTAAAGGCCTTTTCCAATGTAAATGATTCTATGATTCTACAATTCACTTCAGTTGTAACAGGTCTCTTTTTCTGTATGTGGATACGGCCGTGAAACAGTTCTAAAAAAAAAAAAAAAAGGGGTCTTCATATTTGCCACTGAAAGTCTCATAAAAAATGGGTCTTTGACTTCCTTTGACTTTAAGGGGTTGATGACTACATTTATTCAAAAACAGTTGAGATTCTGGACTATAAGATTGGAAGGAATGGTAATTTGTTAGAGCAAGGCACTAGTATCTTAGCCAGCAAAGATACAAGCAGATGATGAACTTTGCACATGTGAACTCCATTTTTGTCAATGAAAAGACTATAGTTCACCACACTATACCTTTATGAAGAAATGCTATGCCTATTAAGAGGGAATATATCACTATTTTTCCATATGGGAAATTAATTCTTCAATTGTACTGTCTATAGTATCTTCTACCCTTTCACTTTACTGTTTACCTGGGTGTAAAGTGAAATATAAAATGGAGAACTAAAAATAAGTTTCATTCTTCTAGCCCCCTGACATTGACTCACTTGCCCTTATATGAACACCAAGAAATGTCAGCATACTGAAATTACATCTCAGCTGGACTGATCATCACCAAGACGTCTGTTACTCATCCAGGTTATCACTTCCTACTGAGAAATGTGCTGTCTTTTTAACAAATATCTGGTATTTCGATCCAATCCTACATTCTGGGCTCAGTGCAGTGTTATAATCCAGATAATCCTAAATACGAAGTCCATTTAATCAAAGCCAGTTAAAAAGGGAAAATAAAACACTGGTTTAGTGTCTGTTATTTTAGTCAACTTTGAAATTGCTTGAAATATTTTGAGGGTAAATTAAAATTTTTAAAAAATGAATGTTTTGTATCAAATCTGTGGTTTGGTGCCTCTTCATTGTTAATGGGCTAGCCAGAACTTGCTGGTTTATACAAAGTGAGCAAAAAGGTGAAGCCACATTTACATTTCATAAATCAGATGACAGACCTGCAGATGCCAAACTGCAGAAGTCTACAGAATCTCTGCAGCTTCTAGTGACTTAGCTGGAGAACTTAAGTATTAAAAATAAAGAAATCTATGGTTTTTATAACAAATAATACCAAGTTGTATTTCCTTTTAAAATTGACTGTTTCTCAGAGATTATAAAAATACCCACAGACAACCAGCTCATTTCCTTTGTGTTGTACTCTGGTAAAGAAAAGTCCTCACTCAGAGAATACCATACTATAGGTGATTACTCTAACCACTGATATTTTTACCTCCTTGTCTTCTCTCAGTGTATAAATTTGCCAAAATAAGCACCCAACTTCAAGACAGGGCCAAAACTTGTAAATCCCAATCAGACATAGCTATCATTCTTTAATGTGGAGTTGAACACTGATGTTACAGCTATACAGTAATGAGTCTAGTTGATTAGTGTAAGGTAGTGCAGGCTCAGTGTACCGATGGGTCTTAGCAGTGCAGAGAAGTTAGCACAAAGTTAGCTAAGAAATGTGAAGCCAGTCCATGCTGATGCCCCATCTACCCCTCCTCTTGTGCACATGTTGCTGCCCCAAGACCTGCCCTGTGTGACTGCAGTACATCTAGGCAGCATTTACTGTAAATTACCAACACATTTAGGTCCATTTAGTTCTTTGGTTTACCAAACTGAGAATCCTAGAGGTTACAACCTTTAACTTCCCCTAGAACTAAAAAATTGGGATCATTCATATCTAGGAGTCAATCTACCAAGGTATATTCAGAAAGTTTCTTGCACCTTCCTTACGTGTAATCTGGAATGCACGTGTGTTGCTGGCACATCCATGAGTGACTTCTCCACCCTCCCCCTCTTTGGCTTTCTGAAAGTCCTACCTATAAATCTGTCCTCTATAGCAGTCAGTGTATTTGGTTCCCATATATGCAACTAACTGCCTAGGCATTTTATGTATTGGCTCAGTCAAAGTCTGCCTCAGGGTGAAAACTCCCACTGAAAAACTACAAGCTAACATTCAGATTCTGAAAATCCTCAGGCTTGAATTGCTCCAGTCATTATGTAGAGTTGGACTGTAAACTTTATTCATTATCAGCTTCCTGTGAGTTTCACTTTTGTGAATGCTGTAAATCACTCAGGTTTTTTCCTAATTGTTGTTTTATGAAATACTGCACAGAAACTTGCAAAAGAAAAAAAAATGCGCAACTATTGCTATCAAACACAAGCTGTACATGATTAACCTTGGTCTGCTAATCCACTATCTAATTTGGTGGTCATTACACAACAGATTTGAGGACTTATTAGCCAACAGTTAGGCCTGATGACTAGGTAGTCACTTAAAGGTAAGCACAGATGGCTTTTTAAGCATGGGTGTCTGGTATCACAGACACCAAAGGTCAATTAGCAATATGACTGCAGAGTTGAAATAGTGATGTTGTGAAGAGAAGTTATTACCTTCTTAGGACATGAGGGAGCCTTTCCTGCTAAAGCACAGTGATCTATATAGACACGATGGCCTAAGTCTGAACAAAGGCGAAGTAGTGCCTTGAAGCCTCAGGACATCATTTCCCTTGTTCTCAAACTCAGTACTAAGCACTTGAGGCAAGGTTGAAATGTTAATGCAGGGGGTAAAGAGGGTCTCCCTCATTCTCTGGCTTGTCTTTCAAGGGATCTTCTCCCAGATTTCCATTTGAATTCTGGGGAGGAGATACATCAGTACAGTCTTTCAAAAAATAAATGAGGCCACAGGCACCCACTGACTGCACTCTATTTAAAACTCTCTTGTAATACTTTGGTTCAGCTAGTCTATAGGTTCTTGTACTGTACAAAATCCCTACTGAGTAACGGCAGTGCTACTTAGAGAGGTGCCAAATCAGCACTGCAGGGATCCCACAAGTCATTGCACACCAGCAGGTGACTACAAACTACCAGTAATTATCCATTGGATACACACAGATCTAGACACGGATGATACAGATATACAGATAAGATAGAGGTAGAGATACAGAGATGATAGATAGAGATGATAGAGACAGAGGTGAGAGAGAGATTAATGACATTAGAGGAAGGAGAATCAGAGAAATCAGATCAAATATTTAAATAAGTGTGTCTGAGACATTAATCTAGTGAGGAACAGCAAAGAGTCTAGCTGCTCACTGTTTTACAGGAACCCTGAGACAAATAACTTGCAGCAGTAAACAAATGGTAGCGAAAGCAAATTGGACAGCCTGAGATTCCTCTGAGTGCTACAGGATTTAGGAGTCCTAGGCTTAAATCTCTCCTCCAAATTAGAAGAATTAGAAAATTACTTTGAATCCAAGCTTCATATGTGAATCCCTGGTGACCAAGAAATAAACAGCAGCTCTCCTGGCCATTTTATGTACAGTTTAGGTCTCTGCATACATACAGTATGCATTTCTCTCTAAAAGGGCAGATCACTGCCTAAACATCCAGGGGACTTTGTGCTGAATTAAGAGGTTTGGGGCTCTAAAGTCCAACTGATCAAAAAAATCTTGCCATAACCGTTACAGACAATGCTGAGTCCTACAGTTAGTCATTGCTGGAGGGACCACTCTGGTACATGTTGCATTGCATTCATGCCACTATGAACTAAAACTGCATGGGGAATTCTTTCAGAATGGCTGAAATATTTTTCAGCTCATAACAAAAATTCTTGCCATTTTCTGAGAAAGGATTTTTTGCATCACATTAATAGTAACTGTAATTTATGGAGACAAGTCATCAAGAAATATATGAACCAGGTGGTCATGGTTTAGTAGAGAACTTTCTTCCTTCGTGTATATTTTACAGCTCTAGCTTGAATCCAGTGGCTCCCCATCTCCCCCGAAAATGAATCTGATGAGGTGAACTAGGTCTGAGATTTTTGGGGGAAACAAACATTTTTGGAGTCTAGAACCAGTTTGGGATTGTCAAAGCCAGGCATGAGTTTTCTTTCTTTGCAAGGAAAGAGCAGACTTTCTTGCTTGCATGTATGCACAGTGGAAAAGATTACCACTGCAGTGCAAATTGCAGGCAATATGGGGTACACAGCAAAGGTACTAACCAAACTAAATCAAACTCATATAAACTATAAAAGACCATCCTAAAAATCCAACAATAAAAAAGGACCTGAGAAGAACAGGATTTAGCCTTTGCACAAGAGATTCTGGGGTTTTGAAGAGGAAAATTCTAGAAGTAGATGTTCACTACCAACACTTAAATCACTAAAGAGAGATGGAGACATTTCTGTTGGCAATTTAAAAAATAATGGTATTATTATAAGCTAAGTCTTTTCTAAAACTCAGTAGCTGGAATAAGTTCAATTAATGTGTTCAGCAGAAACCTGGCTAATATCACCTTCTAAGTCACAGATGCTGGATCATTCCAATGTAAAAGTGATATATATTATTTAGTCTGCAACTGCAAACGATTATAGTTTCACTCCTTCTTTTTCTGGCAACTAACATGCCAGGCCATCTTAAAGTTCAGTGTCTAGTGTAAACCTGTCATCCGTACTTAAAGATAGACACCAGAAAGAATGATCTATGCTGTTTTAAGGGTGATCCTCCGAAAGTCACCATATTTCCATAGCAGCTCTGGCAGGAACCAAGATTAGATGAGTGATCTTTAGAAAGTTAAACATGAGAGATCCTATGAAGTCCTCTACCTGTATGGACCTGACAAATTCCTTGAATTGCAGTTGAATCAGTTAGCAAAGGCTGTGTGTGCAGTGTAGGAATAAAATCCTACTCTTATCAGAAAGGGGTTAGCATCTTTATTTTTAATTGGAGGAATTATTTTTTCTTTAAAGTGGCAAAACAGAATGAAAAGTTTAAAACCCAGAGGAACCTGACTCATTTACATTTTACAGCCCCAAGCAAAACCTCTTCACATTGAAGGCGGAGTTCTTCCTTAGCAACAAGAAATGATGCCTGCCTGCAGGGACAGGGCTGGTGGGAGAGGAGTCCTGTTTTCTGCCAAGAGTGACCCAGAGCAATACCCTGTGGGGAACTGGTTTTTTGCTTCTCCAAGCAACATCAGTGCATGTACCTACTATGCCCAGGCAGAGTTCTTGCTTATGGAAGCAGTTGGATAGAGGGTTGGGTGAGTAACCAGAGCTGTCATCCTGAAGGCTACACACAGAAGGAAACATAGGGCTCTTGGCCCACCTCTAGTGTCCACCTTTACGAGCATTGAAGAGGTGCTGTCACAGATGCCATTGAGTGTTACTTGCTGGCTCAGATGACTGCCTATGCTCTTGGTTCATCTCTCTATCACAACAGCCTAAGAGGGAACGTGGATGCTTGAACCAGCTGCTGCGAAGTTCACAGTCCTGTTGTTACTAAGGCTATATCTTCCCAAGATAAAACTTTTTCTTATCTTTCCTGTCTCCTAGGGTCAATGTGAGCTAAATCACAAACAGCTTGTCAGGCGTTTAAGCACTCCAGTTCCTCATATGGGAGGAATTTTCTCTGAACATACTTATGAGTCTTTTGTCACATTCTAAATACAAGCGGTTTACTAAACTTTAATTGTATAGTCCTTTGGCAAATGACTATAAAAATAACTGGGAAGTATCTACTGCCAATTTTTTTTATAGATGTGAGAAGTATCAAAAGGTTATCATTTCTGTTTAGTAAACCTTGTACGTGCCTGGCAGACAGTAAAGCAGAGAGTGTGTACTGATGGTTTCTCAGATATGTCCTGTTTCTCAAGAGGTTGCCTGTTCTCACAAGATCATGTGTTACTGACATTTGTCAGTCTCATTGATTTAGAAGGACTTGTCACTTGCTTCTTTTAAAGCAATGGCAAATGACTCCTAGCAATATATAGTGTCACTCTGATTATTCTCCTGCTGGTTAATTTAATTTTAATAATATCTTTTTCAAGTAGAACAAAGTATTGCAACTAATTTCTACAATCAGATGAAAGTCATAATGAAAATTTTGAAATTTTCATTTTGAAATTCAGTTTCAGTTTCTTGTACCTCCCCATATTTATGCACCTCCAGTCTTCATATACCTCCATGGGCACTGCATTTGTGTAACTGAGGGTATTCAGTGGTTTTCCAACTAATATAATATCATTCCTAAAGTGTTTCAGACAACACACAGTGTAAAGATTTGCTGAAAACTCCCAAAACCTGTGGGGGGTTTTTTGATGGAGAAAATCCATTAGGGCTTGATTGCTTTTTGATGGGGTGGGATGTAACAGGGAGTTTATTTTCTTTTTTAGAGGCAAAATGAAACATGCCCTCCATGCCCAGACTTGGCTTCTCCTGTGCCTAACCCTTCTTATTTCCTCAACATGACAATTCCTTTTCTTTCTTTTTCTTCTTCTTCTTCTCCTTCTTCTTCTTCCTCCTCCTCCTCTTCTTTTTCTTTTTCTTTTCTTTTTCTTTTCTTTTTCTTTTTCTTCCTCTTCCTCTTCTTCTTTTTCTTTTTCTTCTTCTTCCTCTTCTTCTTTTTCTTTTCTTTTTCTTTTTCCTTTTTCTTTTCTTTTCCTTTTTCATTTTCATTTTCTTTTCCTTTTTCTTTTCATGGACTGCCCCTCTTTCCAGTGTTTTCATTCCTACATGCCTCTTACTACAATTTTGTTTCCCTTTAAAAAATAAGGTTGTAAGCCTAATGATAGAGATTTTGCCAAGTATGGAGCCAGAACTCTCACCCAACCACAGATCTGACAATATGACTTGAAAAGAATTTTCTCATTTATTAAAACAGGGGTCTTTTGGTATTTTTCTTTGGATATCATATAATACTGTGATTTTTCCTGTGCATTGGTTGAAGCAGCCCACTACTCTGATCATTCAAGTAGCTTAGATTTTGTTGTTGTTAAATTAAACCTTAGTTCAAAAGGGTTTATTTTACTTCTGTTTGAATTCTGTGATATTTTCCAACAAGCTTTCTAAAGAGATTCTTGCCAGGAGGTTGTATAATTCCCCTATGATTCAATATGCATTCCTCCCTCTTTCCAGCCTACCTTTTAAGCTGTTTTTACAAGTTCTCTAGATACTCCAAAGGGTCCATCATTTATCTATCAGTCCTTTTGAAGCATCCTCAATATTGTTCATTCTCATCTGTGCTTGCAGTTTTGCAGACAGCACAAAATTTGTTGGGTCTTCATACCTGTTATGTGTAATCTCTTCTCTCCTGCTCCAGTCTCCTAAATTCTGCAACACAACGGATCGACCTACAAACGCTTCATGCTTTACAGTAAGGAGATACTGACACCAGTCAATTTTAGATGCTATTTTAAGTTTCCACAGAGATCAGGATAGCAGTCACAACCTTGATGAGTACTTCTATTGAATACTACATTTCTTCTAGCATGCTGGGTAATCCACAGACAAACTGTCACAGCACACTGTATGACATGGACACAAAGAACACATAAGATAATGATCACAGTGAAATTAAAGTCCCCTTAGATATCCAGTCAGATTCTTCTTGTTCTTGTAGATGGTAAAGAGTGAATGTTTGTTTGACAACAGTTGCTGTTTTGGACAGTAAAAAAATGGGGACAGGGAAGTGATTATATCAGCCCATATCAATTTTCCTTCTTCAGTGGATTTTTCTGTTTGGTAGCCAAAATAAAGGTCAGTTAAGCAACATAGTCCTACTTTTAACCTTCACTTTTGTATTCCTGCAGACTTCAAGTGCAAATCCAGGCAGACCAGATAGTGTGTGGCAACTTGTTCCTGCTAAAGGTAGCTTTTTGCAGCTTGATTTACTCCTCCACTGTTTGCTTCACAGTAAATGAAGCTTCACTTTGAAATGAGGAGACAGAGTAGAAAACCTACAGGGTAGGAACATGGGCTGGGAGATGGATGACACAGGACTGGCGGATTTAGCTTATCTTAGTGGTTGTAGACCAAAACGTGGTAGTGAATAGTTCTTATTAAGACTCTCTTCATTGTCTCCACTGTAGCCCTTTCAGTCCTAAGGTAAAGATGTGTCTTTCTTTAAAAGCGTGTTCATGTCACTATGTACAATGTCTTCAAAGTTCAGGTGTTGAAATTTTAATGTAGCTTTTTTTTTAAAAAATCCTAGAAACAGGGTTTGAAACATATCGGTATGGTTCTACCCAGGAGTAAACGGTTGTGATTCTTTATGCAGTTCTTATTCAGGAATACAGAATTACTCTACTGAGTAATTGAAGAATATTTTGCAGAAGGGAAATATAGAGTTCCAGTTATCTATCTAGAAGCTCATCTAATCTGTCTCTTCAGATTCAAGGAATGAATAAAGAATTTATAATTCAGCCCTGTCTCTGAGTTTTGATTCCAATTCCCTCCCAAGTGACTTTTTTCCTCACTGCTACCTAACTTTTCCTGGCAGGTATTTCCCCCAGCCTAAGGTTCTCGGCAATCATCCTGGTTTTCACTGCTTGGAGAAAAAACTGCAGGAGGAAGCTCTTAATTGCTCTTTTAAAAGCGCCAGCTGGTTCTGGTAAAAGTTTCAGGTCTTTAAATCCCACTGAAAATTGCAAGCTTTTTTAAAGGAGTTTGCAAAAGGGACCAAACTCAGAATGGGCTCACAATGCTAGGACAGAGAGAGAAATGAGAGAGGATACTTTATCTGACTCTCCAGTAATCTGTGGGTTCTAAATTAAGAATAAAAGAAACCCACAGTTGTAGAGAGCTGACTCTGTGGGAGGTCTGAGTGAAATAGCCCATAGCAGAAGGCAGAAGCCTTTCAGGAAATGTGCCATTCCATCTGCATTAACTCTTGCCTCTCTTGAATTATTGCTATTAAGCTCTCTAGATCTGGTTACTGATAAAATGTACTTCTAAAAGATTGTCTTGTCCAGGATCATTCCAGGAACGGCAGTGCAAGCTGCTGAAGGCTTCTGTGCATACAATGGAGCTTCTATGAGAAATATATGGTATAACACTGATGGCATTTTAAAGTGTCGTTTAGGATCAGAGTAAAGGTTTACACAGCATACATAATATATAGGTCTGGTTGCTAAATGTCTGCTGCCAGTGCTTCCTGATGTCAACAATGGCTGCCATTGTTTAGTCAACTTAAAATCTTTAGAAATATAGCTGTGAAATTCTTTCCTCAAATGCAAATTGAACAGCCCTAATAAATACACTGAGCTTTTACTGACATATGAAATTCCCTTTAGTATTAGAGGACGCTGAAGAGGTTTGTTAGCGTAGCACTCCATGCTATTCAGAGCTGGTGAGGGCGAAGGACATTTAAAAGTACTCAGCCTGGCCTGATTGTGTTCCTGCTAAAGTCAACCTCCCATTCACCTTAATGGCCAGAACAGAAATTACTCAGTAGCACAAACTGAAGGGATACATCTGATAGAGAAACACCTTGAGAGGTGCTTTATAAAACTAGCCAAGTTCCTTGCTTGTAGTTGTCCCTTTGCCTTTGAACCCTCAAGGTTTTGTTTTCTACACGTTTTCCTTTCCAGCACCATTTCTAGACAACCCTAGACAGAATGCACCATTTGGGCGGGGGTTCTGTGCTGTAAGACCATATGATAGCGGTGCCTTAAACTTTCCATTTAAAAGGATTCCTCTGACTTGTTCTTTCAGAGATCTCCCACATTCACTGCTGCTGCAGGCTTTTGATATTCAGCAAAGAAAATTCCCTTGGGTAACAAAACTTTTTTTTTTTTTTTAACCCCCCAAATTCCTTTCATATTGGGCCAAGATATAAAGTGAATAAATGTGATTTGGGATCCCAGTGTTGACTGGGGAGAGGATGGGAGACATATGAGAAAAGGAGACAGGAGAGAGCATCCCATTTGCAAGAACATGTGTTTTACCTTTTTGCTTTACAATGCAAAAGAAAGCAATAAATTATACATGAACTAAGGCAGCAAAAGAACAGTACTACAGTCTGCAAAAACAAGCTGAGGTTTACTATTGGTTTTATACTTCTTATTCTTTCCCACTTTACAAACACATTAAGCACAGTCCAAACAGGTGCTTTGCTGGAAATTACTGTGAAGCAGGGGATAGAAGGAGGTTTGCACGCTAAACCTTCAACCTGTCCTATTTTACGTTTTATGGGCACAGCTTTTTTTATCTAAAAGGAACTTCTTAAATCTAGATTTTGAAGTGTTACATTTAAATAGACTGACAGTAGTACTCAGTAGTGTATCTTCCCTACTATTTCTTCTCATAGAATAGATACTGAGTTTTATCACTCCCGATCGAGACTAAATCCACCATCATAATGAGAGACAGTAGCCCCCAGAGTTTAGGCCCTCAAAACTCAATCATTTTATTCCCAAATCTTAATTCCTTGGGGTTTGTGGCAGCTTTTTGTACTCTGTTTCTTAATCCCAGTCTGCAGCCTTTTTTTCTTTTCAAAAGGTAATGTCATAATACTCTATTTTCTGCAAATAAGACAAGTGGAAAAGCATACCAGAAACGTGCTGAAGAGGGACTTACAATCTCTTCTCAAAAGGTCTCATCTCAGAGGTGAGGTCTGTCTTTTCACTGGTATTATCTTCATTGCCACACGCAACTGTCACATATTTTCTGCCCATGGCTGCCACTCTGGTGCCACTACTTGAAGTGGCAATTCCCTTCCACTAAGCGATCACAGTGGTACCCCCAGCAGCACTGGTGTAGACAAGCCACACGGATAGCTGATAGCTGTGCTTGGGTGGTGTGTATGATGCAAGAAATAAAATGGAACAGTGTAGAAAAAGCTGTCTGAAGTTTAGCTTTTCATTGTCCGTGTGTAAGAGTTTTGGTAATAAATCTGCCTGAGGATGTTGGGCTTTGTCTGCACAAAAGCACCATCTGTAGCTATCACGTGTGGAGCAATGCCAGTCATAGCCCAAGAAAAGAAAATCTTTAAGAAACAGCTCAGCGTTGGCAAGGTCTGTGAAGCCAGTGAGCCTCGATGCTGTTCTTGTGCACACACATCAGCACTTCTGGCAGCGTTTTGCAGTGTTGGAGTAATACTGTTCTAGTCTCACATCACTAAAAGCATAATTTATCTCATCATATTTCCACAAATCCAGGCAATAACAAGTTTTAAATAGCATACTACATCATCTACAATTATTTCTAGTCATGTTTACACTGTTCATTTCAAATTAACCTCAGTACACAATACTCTCTAAAAGCAGGCTTTTACCAGTTAGGATTCTGGCTTTGGGGGACCAGTTTTCAGTCCTCACTCTTTCTATCTTCCCTTCTTCTTTCTTTGAAGCAAAATAATTATGTATATCCAAACTTGGATGTATTTGCTACTGATGGAAGTAACAATAACAACTCTAAGCAATAACATATGCTTTCTTTCAAGTTCAATCATATCTAAGTCATAAAACTCATCTTTCATAGTCAATTTTGGACTCATTTTAACATATTTGGAACTTAAAATATTAGTGAGTTCATTCTAACTGAAGCTGTTTATGAGTAACTTCAAAAAACTTGGTTTATTTTTAGAGTGCTTAGAGGGTAAACGTCAATAATTCTTTGTTTAGCCCATTCTGAGCATTGTGATGGTATGTCTGAATCACTACAGCTTGTCTTTGTATTAGCATTATAATCCTCTGCTTTTGAACAGGAGGGTTATAACAAAGTGGAAAGATGTATTCCAGAATAAAAGTTAACAAACAAGTTCTTCTCTCACCAGGAACATATTTTTTTTGTATATTTAAATGGATACTGTCAAGTTTGCTGGCTAGAGGACTGTTATACCTTGAATAGTTTCCTAGCCATGTAACTAGAATTAATTTCCAAAAGTGAGGGCTCTGATGGAGAAATTGCTTTGGAATTTTACAGTAGAGAAAGAAGTTCTTTCTAGACCAGTTTCTTAATTAACATATGGATTTCTATAAAAGGAAAACATATTTCTTTTATTTCCAAAGGAAAATATTGTATCCTTAATAGTCAAAGAAACAGATGGTCAATAAAAGAAAGAAAATCAGTTCCTATATTTTTTTCTTTTTTTATGCATACAAGCAATATACCCTATAGCTTTGGTGATAATGTAAGAATTATTTCTTAAAAACTGAAACAAGAAAGATAAGTCAGTGTTGGAACTGCTGTAATTTCGAAAAAGAAACAGTTCATTAGTGTTAGAAAACACCAGCCCTTCTAAAATGCCTAAAAAGTGTAAACCTTCCAGGAATTCTGCCCATCAATAAAAAGGGAAAAAGACAAACAAACAGAACCAGCATCCTGTAGGACAAACATTCTTTTGGCTTACATGAATTCTGTAACCTTTCACATGACAGCTATTTATTTGAATCTTGCCTTGCTCAATATTAATGATTTAAGTCTACAATCACCTGATAGCTGTTTACAGGTTTATATGTAATTAACAGACAGTTCCTCTGATGGTAGAGTTCACAGCTGACAAATATGCATCACCCAAAACTACTATCTGGTTTCCCAGCTGGTGAGCAGCATTTCACAGACATGAGATTAAGTCCATTTATCTATTCAGCTTCATTTGCACTCCTTGTTTGAAAGACAGGTAGTGTGGGCAGGTGTTACTCTTCTGAATCTGGGGACGTGTCACCATGTCACATAGCCTGCATAGCGCACCTGTAGAGGAACTACCCATTTTTAGAGGTAAAGGCAACAAGAATTATTCAGCTACTAAGCAAACACTATACTGAAATACAATTTTTTGTTTGTTTCTTTGAAAACCTTTTTTATACATTGTTTCTTTAGGAACAGAACTGCCCCAGCATGGCCCTCTTTTCAATATTCTTGGAGTCATGAGGATTTTTTTCTAACATTATGGCAAAAATTTCTCATTGTTTGTTTAGGGCTTTTGGGGTGAGTATTTTGGTGGTTCGGGATTAGCCTAACAAAACAGAAACTGACTTCTGTCTGCCTTGATAGTTTTGCTAAGTTAAGAACTCGTGAAACTGGTGGTTTGCTGGATTTCTGTATGCTTTACTGTAGGAATAAAACCATTCCTTCATAAAGCACTGCGTTTTTTTGCTGATAGGGATCACGATCCTTTAAAGCCTCATATATTAAATCTCCTACCTTTGAAAGTAGCTATATTTCTGTTCCTGTGGTTCATGTGGTTGTCCCTTCAGTGTAAGTCTAGATGTTATCTTGCTTCAGTGAAGGAAGTAACACCACAGAGGAGGGGAGACTGAGCAATGGATACCAGAAATTTGTCATTAGCCACAGCAGTTCATTAATGTTTATGTAGCTATCTCTGAACTGCCTTAGCCATTAGGTGTGTGGGTTTACTAGATTCACCTGCAACACATATGGAATTGAGTAATTCAATCTATTCATCATATGATTTAGTACCAATAACACAGGGGAACAGCATTTAGAAAGATCAACAATTCCTAGGTAACTGTGGGTTCATGTGATTTCAGTCTGTACCATGTTGGTAGCCCATGACTGCCTTCTTCTGTCACCAACAGTAAAACTCAGCCTGCCATTAAGGATCTCTCACATACCTGAAAGGCCCAAAACCTTGACCATTTAGGATATTTTTACTTTAATGAACTATCTAGAAAGATGCTTTGTCACTGAAGAAAAGTTAGAATGGTAAAGAAAGACCACCTCTCCTTCAAAACCTGTCTCAAGGACAGTTTTCATTTCTCCTTATCTGTTTCATTACATCCTGGCTGCTGTTAGTTACCAGTGCCAGGTGCAACACTATAGGTATAAAGAGAGAGTAGCGGACGTGGTTCTTGTAGTGTTCAGCCTAGGACATTGGCTGATAAAACTTCCATACTTTGAAACTAAAAGAGAATACATAACCCTCACAATAAATATTTGTATTAGCTGGACATAAACTGCCTTCTTGGCTGAATAAAGTGCAATGAGACCTAAAAAACTTATTCGTTTCTTACATTTAAAGAACAAATAATATAGGCAGTGACAGACACAATAGCCAAAGGAGGGCACATAATGACAAGACCTTGGTATTTTTAATGCTAATGAGAACAGGGAACTACTGAAGCAACCTTTTCATTATATTCCAGGTTCTCATATGCAGCTCTAAAAGTCCTTGAGCACTCACCAACTTCCAACAGTAAAGCTGCAAGGGAAATCTCTGATGGAATTCTGACTTTGGTCCCCAAGGGAAGTTACAGGATAGACTAATGAAGCAGATGCAAAGTCTTGTTGGTCTTGACAATGTCTTGAAACACCAGCATCCAAAACCAGAAGACAAAATATTCAATACCCATGAGCAAGCTTAATTAAGTGGGAGAAGGAGGTGGCAGGGCAGAAAGGATGCCTGCCATGGGGAAACTTCTCTGTTGCTCCTGGGGCTGGATGAGTGCCAAAGCTCTGCTCCGTCTGTCTCTGCAAACGCACAAGGTCTCTCCAAAAACAGACTGCTGTGTCGTTACTAGACGCACACGTGCCAGCCCCACGCTTCCCCGGTGCAGGGTGCTGCTGGGGATGCGTTTGGAGAGCCGGACAGTTTTTCTGCTGCAGGGTTCACTCAGGCACAGCCATCAATAGAGCAGCTCCGAGCTGACAAAGTGCTTTACCAGCAGCATTTGCTGCTCTTCTGAGTCGCTCCAGCAGACAATAACATGGTTTCTCTGCTTCATCAGTGCTCTCTCCCTGTTTCCTCGGGGAAGTCAAGTTTCCATAGGAAACCCGGCTATGGGAAGCTGATTCTTCCAGAGGTCTAACACCAGACCCCCTCAGGCAGGAAGGTGGCTTAGTGAGCCCGGTGGGAAGAAGCAGATGGATAGAAAACCGAGCTGCCTTCCAAAACTATTTAAATCTAAATGCTCCTTTGTTATGGCTCTGTAAGGGCCATATAAAATCAAGGAATATTTAATCAAAAAGAGGGGTCACGATGGAGGAGTTTGGACAAAAAGTGACGCCAAAAAAAGGGAAAAAAGCCCTTTGTAAAAGTAAATATAAACCTGATAAAGGCTGAGGTAAATTTGTGTCTCCCTCTTGGGAACTATGTAGAAGACTGCTGAGAATGGTGTCCCAGGGAACAGCTAGAGGGGTAAAAGTACTTTTTGGTGCTGATCTTCACTCCTGGGTATGAATTTTGGCTTCTACCATGGCAGCAGGACAGATTTCTAAAAGACACGCCCTTGATTCAACTGAGGACTATTACTGGATGAGAGCAGTGCTTTCAGGTAGCACCTTCCCACCTCATACCTCATTAGTTTTCAGGTAATCTGAAACAATTAACCTGCTTGTAGGCAGTACTCTACTCGTTTCCCCGATGGCCTGTTCTTGTATATAATGTGCCGAGGAATCTGGTCGCTTGGAGAAATCCCCACACTACTACTAATCATTAATTTATCTGAATACAAACACGCTTCTAACAGCCAAAAAACTTACAGTGGGTCTTGAAATACATTAGAGACCGGCCTAGCATCATCTTAGCCTGTCAGAGTAATAGTATAGGTAGTAATTTGCATGCTTGCAGACTGATACACAAATGAGATAGGGTAAGCATTGAGATAGACATTTCAATAATAATGTGCCTGTAGACAAATTTCCCCAGGAAGGAAATATGCTTAAAATATTGTCAACATAGACATACAGTCTCTGAGGTTACTCTCTCAGTGGGAAAGGTGGGTGAAAAACACTCGTCATTTCATATATATATAATTTTAAACCTGTGAGACATACAGTAGAAACATATGGAAGTAGGATTTTAGACACCATTTTCAGTTAAAATAAAGGTCAATGTTTGTCTGTGGTGTGGGTGTAAGGTTATGGATAGCCCAAAAATCTGCTGAGTTTTGTGTGCAAAAGAACATGAAAGTCCAAGTGAGGATGAATAAGACAGAGGAAAGAAGTAAAAATACAGAGCTTTTCTTTGGTATTCATCTAAAAATAAAAAGTAAACCTGAATATTTTCCAAAGTGCGGGTGCACAAATAAAACTTTAGGCAGCAGAATGCAAAATTGCAGTGATTTTCAGTCCTTTGCTTGTTCTATCATATTTATTATATGCTTAGTGTTTTATGGGACTAGCAGTATGAATAGTCTGCTTAGAAGTTTATTCACTGTGATTCAACACAAGCTGACTGGATGAGGACTTCTACTAGGATTTGCTCCAAGTCACGTAAAAAATATGATGACCAAGACCAGATTATTTATTTGGAAAACGTTTTAATGTTTAGATCCTTTCTTACTGATCAAGCTAATAATCACACTTTGCTAAAGGCTTTCAGAAAAGAAATCCAGTCAGTCTAAATGGCAGCAAGAACACTGAATTCTCCATTACACACATTTTTGTTGAACAACAAAGACTGTCGCAACAACAAAGTGAACTACATCCCCAGATCTGGCAATTTCTCATACAACAACACTAGTGGTTCACATTATCTACGTTGTATTAGTCTTCATGATCTTCAAGATATCCAACAAAGATGCAAAATTTGCAATCTTTTCTCTCCACTCCTGACTCCACCTTGAAAATCATCATCTTTTGTTGAATGTTCAGTTTGTTTCGGGGCTTGGATTATGACAAATATTTTTGCTCCAGCTTATTGAAGAGAGTATCCTATAGCTCTATGGTAGAGCTCTGCAGTTACTTGATTCCCATAACAGCAAAGCTGACACACAAGGGACATGTCTTTCAGTGTTCCCCCTCTGCCTTTTTCTATTTTGACATGAAAGGGAGCAAATAAAGGATCAAACCAAGTTTATTACAGAACTGAGAGATAATAGACAGTGACAGAATGAGCATCAACAAATACAGCATCCAGTATCCCCATCCTAGATTTAAAGAGAAATTGTAGAACATGATATAGATGTTAAGGTATTTTATGGCACAGATTCTTATGTGATATGGCTTAGATAATTTCAGAATCCCATTTAAGTCAAATATCAAATATCTGAGAAAAAATATTGAGAAGTTATTTTGATAAAAATATATTTATGTGCCAAAAATGAGAGAGTGTATGCAGCCTTATACAGGAAAACTAAGGCAAAGTAGGAACAGAGATTATACTAGAGAAGAGATTCATTCAGAGATCTGCAATGAAAGAAATACTTCCATGCACTTTTCTTTCTTGTCAGGGTAGGTATCATCCTGCAAAAAAACTTGCCACCTCCTTTTTGATATTTCTTCTCACATGTTGGTTTTAGGCTGGGGGATGAGAGTATGTTTGTTTATGAAAAGTAGATAATATATCTACACTGTCCAGAGATGAATGTACCTAAAGAATGAATAAATGTGTGAGTAAGAAAAGTTAATGGTGGATAACAACTCAGATGGAGGTCTAAATCAACAGAGGCAAGAAAACATCACAGAAGAAGAAAGGCATAGGTATTCCACTGTTAGAGATGTCTACAAGATACTCTAAGTTTGTGGTAAGAGCACAAAGGATAAAATAGCAATGTAAAATTAGTATCATTTAAGAAAACCTTATATGTGTCTTGACCTGCAGCTGACACTAACTTTGTTATGCCAAAGAATCAACTCTGACTCTTTTATGCTACCAAAACACTTTCTCCTCCAAACAATGGAATTATCTCCTCCCACACATACCAAGATCCTCTGGAAGTTCAACGCAACTCAGTACATACAAGAATTTGGGCAACATTCATTTCATATTTGTAAGTTGAAGTAATAACAAAAGAAGGAACTCTCTTAAGGAAAGATATGAAATGTTTTGTGTTACCAGAAAAATGAAAGAAAGAACTTGAATATAATAAAGAAAATAGTGCAAAATGTAGCAGTAGTCCTAAAAGAAAAGTACACTCTGCAAAAGTCTCTGCTCAGCCCAGCATCTCTTGCCTGTGCTCATTCAGGAACCTTACTCACTAGGGAGGATTACTCACTTTTTTAAATGATTTAAGTGTAGGCCTCCTTGGCTTGTGGGTTTCTGTACTGGCTTTAGCCCTGTGCAGTTCTTATTTTAAATCCTGACTGAGATCACAAGTGTCATTAGGAGGTTTGTTCCCAAAGAGTATGCCTGCTTCTCAGGTCATTTTGTCTCTGAACATGCCAAGCAAGAGGGTGCACTGGCCTTACCAAGTGGGAGACTGTAAATCTGAAGTGAAGCCTCTCAAAGGCAAGGTAGTGCCTGTAATTCTTTTGCTCTTCTGCTTGTCTTGACATTAAGGCAGCACGTCTTTCTAAAAGATATACTACAGCTGCACAGGAACTTCACCTTAGAGAAATACTAGTGATAAAGAGCTTATGTGCAATATTATACAAACTAATAGACTAGATGTCACCAAGTATTCTTTCTGACTTCAGAACAAGTGAACTTAAGACTGCTGTAACAAGCAACATGTATGTGCCAAAACTGAACTTCTGAATGGATTTTATAGAATAGTCACAGAAGGAGATGTATCCGTATAATTACTACTATCTCATAGTAACTGTAATAGTCATCCATGTCATCATTAAAAAAGGATATGCTATGCTGTGACCTTAATGCTTCATTTACCAATTTGAATTTTGAATGTCATGTGCTTTCTAATGGCTTCATAGGAGCTTAAATCTATTCACAGGTTAGTTTGGAACTTGAAAACAAATAAACCTATAATAAATTAATTAAGGAAAAAAGTGAATGTTCACCCAGAACATTGTGTTAAGCATGGAGATGAGTTATTGAAAGAAAAAAGGAAAAAATTATTGAGTGGGGTTTTATTTTTTTATGAATCACTCACCCATGAATCTAGATATGTCCAGCAGGCATCAGAATTTATGGTGTTAATCACAGAATGGTTAGAGTTGGAAGGGACCTCGACGATCATCTAGTTCCAACCCCCTGTCATGGACAGGGACACCTCCCACTAGACCAGGTTGCTCAAAGCCCCATCCAGCCTGGCCTTGAACACTTCTAGAGATGAGGCATCCACAACTTCTCTGGGCAACCTGTTCCAGTGCCTCACCACCCTCACAGTAAAGAATTTCTTCCAAATATCTAATCTAAACTTACCTTCATTCCATTTAAAACCCTTATCCCTTGTCCATCACTACACTCCCTGATGAAGTTTCCCTCCCCATCTTTCCTGTAGGACCCCTTTAGGTACTGGAAGGCTGCTATAAAGTCTGTGCAGAGCCTTCTGTTCCCCCAACTGAACTGCCCCAACTCTCTCAGCCTGTCTTCATAGGAGAGGTGCTCCAGCCCTTTGATCTCTGTGGCCCTTCTCTGGACTCACTCCAACACGTCCATGTCCTTCTTACGTTGGGGGCCCCAGAGCTGGACACGGTACTCCAGGTGTGATCATGAGTGGTGAGTTAAAGCACAACTTTTTTTATTCTCCCCTGTGCATTCCATGATGGGGTATTTGCCATGACTAAGCCTCAGCTGAAGGAACCAACAGATTACATTTCCCTCAGCCCTCAGAAACACCACCATATTATATATTTGTCTGAAATCAGTAATGGCCATTTTGTTCTCTATCTAACTGGTTTTCTGCAAAACCCTACCCTTTCACCATGTTTCTAATCTGTTGCTTCAGAGTCTGGTGCATGTGCAAAGCTCTGCACTGGAGGAGGCACCTGAAGCAAAACTTCTAATTCTGAGATACCATTCATCGATCACTGTTTTTTCTGCTAGAAACAAAAAAGTGTCCCAGTCTAGTCATCTATACCTCAGTCTAGAAATAATGAAAATCTTTTTTTTTTTTTTTTTTCCTCTCTCACCCACATTTAGCAAATTTAAAACTGATTCTTCTGTTGGGAAAGGGAGAGGGAGGGGGAAGGGTGTCCCTCCAGCTGTTAGCAGCAATCTTGGCACAGAGAAAGGCTCACATCCAGCTGCTGCAGACTGGAAAAGTCAGACTGAGGGCAGTGAAGCAATCCCACAGCAGGTCTAGTTCCCAACTGTCCCTGATTTTTTTCATCAAGGATCTTCATTGTTTGTCCTCTGTCTGGGGCTTTCCCTTCAGTAAATATGTAGATTTGGAAAGACTGAAAAAATGTCAGTTTTAAAACAACAGCTGAGTTTTTTTGCACATCTTTCAACTCCTTCCTTCATTATCATTCACAGTCCCCTGCTCATATTTTTACAATTTTTACATATATTGCTGCTTTTTGCCCAGTTTCATTTTTTGTCCTGTCACTTCCATGTATTTTAATTTCACATCCCAACTTCCTAGTGTGATATGCATATGAGAAGGTTTGGAGGCAACTGAGTCTTAAAAAAATGAACAATGAGTGGCAGAGCGTATTGACTTCTCTAGATTTACATTTCCCTCAGCGTTCATGGGAGTCTAATTGGTTTGTGGACCTTGTGAGCTTTCTCCCTCCAAAAAAATAATTGTGTATGCAGTCCAATTATACCCAGGGCAGTTAAGAATCACAGTTTGAGTTAGAAATAATAACAGAATTCAAGACAGAAAGCAATCACCTTTTTTGGTCTGTTTCTTTTCTAAAAGAGGTCAGAGCCAACACTTCCACAGAGTTCAAGAGGAAGACTTCTCTGCCTTTATTGTCAAGTAAACACAGTTAAAATACATAAACCAGACATATACAGACAAAATACACGCAGTATTTCTAAGGCCAAATTTGGTAACCGATCACAATGAATTCACTGTTTCTAAATGAGGGCAGAAGTTGTCCCTACAAGACATTTTCTTTTATTTAGGATTTCAGTAAGCTCTGCTAAGTTTATCAAGACCTGCTTTTTGTTTTGCATACACAGTGACTGTATGACAGTTCTGTAGCACTAAAACAACAGAAAAAAAAGCCCCGGTATGTTATAAAGTCTTTTCATCTGGCATCTTTTGCCAGAATATTGCTATTGTTTATGTAAAGATTGCCATTTTGAGATCAAAGTAAGGCCATCTTTCTAAATGCTTAATGTTTAGATATTTTAGAACACCTGCACACAGGTGGTAGCACAGTCCTGAAGTTTAGAAGATCATCACAAAAAAACCCAAAACAAACAAAAACCAAAGCAAAAAAACCCAAAACAAACAAACAAACCAACAAAAAAAAATAAACAAATCCAAGAACAACACTGAGCTGGATTTCAGTTTAGTTGGAAAAATCTTCAGGCTTTAGAAGCATCCTCTCATAGAGAAGTGCAGAGAACCTAAGTGTTGAATATTTTTCCAAGTAAAAAGAAAGAACCCACTGTTGCTAGTATACCATTAGCCGAAGGTTACTTAGGGATGAGAACAAAATTCAGTCCCTTGGAAGAGACAGCCCAAGACTGACCACGCTAGAGCCAACTGTACAGTCCCCCTCCCGTGAAGCTGATAAACGTGCCAGGGGAAGACAGCTAAGGAAACAGACCCAGGTCTAGTTGTAGCTGTAACTGCTGGAAACATTATATTCCAAAACAGAACTGAAATAAACTATCAGCTGAAACAGGGGGCTGACTACACCAGGAATGATAAATGTTTTCACTTGTAAGGAGCTGAAGGAAAGTTCCCAGACCCTGCTAACATCAACCGCCTCTTGTGACTGATAATATCAGGGACCCCAAGTGCAGGAAAGTAGTTAAGGAATTGGTCAAAATGTACGCACCTTTGTTTGCTTCATTTGTGTGAAACTTGTTAAGAAGCTGCCGTTGCTTTCAAGGTAAAAGCTCTCCGAAGAAGGCTTTGCTGTTCACTTGGTGTATCCTACATAACCACAGGCTCTCAGTTCTCTTTAGGGGAGATTTTCTGAGGTACAGATGGGAGTTACATGCCCAATTTCCATTATCTCCCAAAGACAATTACATGCTTAACTGCCCTCTGTGCCTTTTATAACCTTCCCTTTTAGAGTCAGATGTTCGTGATTACATAGATTATCTACAATAGGTTTCGCAACAGCAGTACTTTGAGGTACTTCTTTAAAGTGCTATTGGAAGGTTTGACAACATACACAAAATATAAAGTAATGATCATGTAGTCTATGGATTGTTTGTTTAAAGAAGCTGAGATTTTCATGCTAAAATAGGATACATTTTTAAGGAAACATACCCTCAGTCTAAAATATATGTAATTATGGTTTATTCTGTTGCTCCAGTGGATTAAAACATTCATTATACAAGCCACAGATAAAATATAATCTGGGAGGCTGATGACTTTTTGCAACATCACAGAAAATTAAAGGGGAGATTTTGTTGTAAACTAGTTGAGTTTGCAGGAGAAAATTATGTCCAGTGTGTGGTAAAAGGTCTGCTGTCACTTTCAGCTCTGGCCTTGCTTTATTTTATTTTTCCTAGTCTAGCTGGCTGTAAATCTTTGAAATTGCATAATGCTAATTAAGAAAAATAAAGAGCAAATTGAGATACCAGTATTCATAGAGGAATGCTGTTGGCTGAGGCCCCAGATATTTTTTGTGTCTCCAGTGATTTGCCTGTAACTGTTCCAGGAAGTTTGGGAAAAGCTTTGCATTGACATCATGCTGCAAATGCTGGAAAAGCTTTACCCTGGGAAAGATTTGAGGCCTGGTTCAATGTCCCGGGTAACCTATCCTGTGACTTCTATGGACATTCTCAAGGTTAATGAATTTAGCAGAAATCTACCCCATCTCCTCCCCCTTTCAAAGCTGTTTTACTGAAGGGAAAGTTAACAAGTTGTTTATTTTTGTGTTATTTTTCTCCTGATTTCTCTCTTCCCAGAGTCTTGGGGTTGTGTTTTTGGTTTAGGGTTTGGGTTTTTTTCCCTCTCAATGCAGCTGCTCCTGTGAACTACTTAAAGGGAAAGATCTTTATACTACCTCGATTTTTAAAAAAATATTTTTAATGCCTACCATACTTTATTCTCACTACCAAAATGAGAAGATGAAGGATGACTCTCCTCTTCCTAATTAATGGGCTTGAGACTTGTTTCTGTCTTTTTACAAATGAAGGACAATAAGCAAAAAAGCAATAGACACAACTAAAAAGTAATTCTGGAGAACAATAAAGCAGGTAGGCCATTTAACATTAGTTCAGGAAGGTGACCACTGTGGAAGGATTAGCCATGTAAGAGTTAGCTTCTGAGGAAGGGAGAAAGCATCCAATGTCTGCTAGGTTCAGTGCCTAATTGCACAGCACAAGATTCATTCAGTGGAATTGTTTATTTGAGTGGGCTTTTGTTTTCCAGGAATTATGGTATTTACTTTCACTTGTCAGCAACTGGTTGGAGTCTTCTGACCTAGGCTGAGTGACCCAGAAGCTGGGTGATCCAGGCTCTACAGAGGTATCAAAGACCCAGAAGCTGCACTGCCCTTCTCAAGCCACCTGTCTCTGATTACAAGAAGAGCTCGCTGACTAGTTTGAACTAGAAGCCTTATTTTTAGATGACCAAAGTTAGTCAAGAAAAAGGCCAACTAAATAAATTCTAATAACTATATGGCTCTTCATTTCCAAGTTAAGCCTAGCAATACAAAAGGTGTATAAAAGCTGTAAAAAAAATTGTGAGAAGCAGCAATCATTTTTTCTGGTAAAGACTGGGAAAAAAATGGAAATCAAATGACCTTGAATGCTCACAAGAAACAAACTTCTATTGCAGTTGTTTCTAAATGTGCTAGTTTTTCTGACTTCTTATTCTTGAAGTACATTTTCTTCATAAATATTTTGTACAGGAAAATTTGTTTTTATAACCTCTCACATTTGGCAAATTGAAACACCAATGTCTCATTTTGCTTTGCTGATATTTCACAGACAAGGGTAAGTAACATCTTAGAAACAATGCTAAGACTGTGTGTACTTGTTGTTTTTAATAAAACTGTCAAGTACTAAAACCCTGTGAGTGCATAGGTATATTTATAGGTTGTTTCTCTCCAAACGGATAGGAAGAATTATTTTTAAAACCACATTCCCAAATGTGAAGCTAGGGAAACAAAAATTAACTCATTACAATGAGTTAATTAATTACAACCATTATAAAGAAATGAATGCAGGTCTTGGACAGAGATAGAAAAGGACATAAACTACTGAGTAGACTCGAGAAAAATTATTCCTTCAATATTTTACTTAAAGAACCTTTAAAATGTAGTCTAAAAATAATATTATTTTAAGCAATAAAACCAAAAAATGAACTATTAGAAACTATTTTGGTTTTGTTTGGTTTTGGTATGTCTTTTTACTGTTGTATCAACCTTATTCAAGACAGATAATCCGCTATTAACATTTCAGAGTATATCATAACCCCTACTGGACTTGAACAATACAGGTAATGTTATATATTTCTTTATGCAGGTAAGCAAACTCAGATATAGACAGATTATGCCCAATACTTTAAGTTCAAGTACTTGCATCTAGTACACAAGCACTTAAAATTACTTTCAGAGGTACTGACTACAAAAATCCCCATGAATTTAGCCAGGAGGAGAGTCCAGGGGTTAGATCTGCAAAAGTATTTAGGCCACTAAATCACATCAGCTATTTTAGTGGAAGTTGGATGCTTAAATACATTTAAGGATATGGCTATAAAACTGCAGGAGCATATCAAGTACTGCATTTCTTAAATGTCCAGATAACTTGTAAAAATAGCTGGTCCAAATTAGTTAGTCAGATTTACTCTATAAGCCTGTAATAGTAGTAATACTTTGGAGCACTTTTTAATAGATGTACAGAAGCCATCGAGTTAATCAAGTATTACCTGAAGCTGAAAGTGTCAAAGAAAGGGCACCTCAGTCTTATCCTTGAAACATAATTTAGCTCATATCCTCAGATAAGATTTTAAGGTTTAGCTAATTTCACCGAGTCAGAAACCCAAGTCAAATTAGCCCCTTGCCTTCACATAATGAGGTTTTTTTCTTTATTTATCAAATCTGAAAGCCACATCTATACTACTATCCTTGTAGACAGCCAATAAATCCATCTATTTTATACATACACATCAGAACCCCAAGACATGTTTTCTTGCTCTGTGTCAACTCCACAAATGCTAAGAGATGGGGCCTAAACCACGTGCTTCACTGTGGTTGTTCAGAAAGGATCAACTAATACCTCTAGGTGCCCTTCATTTTATTTCTGGTGGCAATGAGAACCTGAAAATGCTCAGCTAGAGGTTGAAGATTCTCATAGACTTTAAGGACACTTCAGCTTTAAGAGTAGAAATAATCTGGCTCAGTGTAGATGTCAACACAATTAATCACCCTGGGTTCCCTTGACAGTCAATGGAGATCTATTCAGTGCAGACAGTGGAGTTCAGGTTGTGATTCATGTCATCCTAAAGTACACACTTAAAATAGGTCAGAGAAACCATGCCCTAATAAGGCCTGTTTCTCTTCATAGATTACAGACGGAGCCTAAGATGATGAACTCAACTGAAGATAACTGAAGCTAAAATTAATCCATGCCTGTGTTATGCAATACAACCTTTGTGGATGTAGTATATCGTACCCAGTGTCCTGATTTCCAAAGAACAAGATGAAGAAAAAGAATGTTCAAGTATAAATATTTTTAAGCCTAGACTCTGCAGATTTACCTGTAAAATATATCCCAAATCTTTAATATATAAATTTTAAGGTTACAGTAAAAATTAGAGTAAAGAGAGACTGAAGAATCAAGGTCTTCAAAAAAAAAAAAAAAAAGAAGTAGAAATTAGACATGGTATTTCAAAAGCAAAGGGATTTGAATGTCTAATGGAAATTGAGCAAGCATATCCCTTGGGTTTCTTTGAAAGCCTAAATATTAGTAAAGGGAAAATTAGATCAAGAAAGTGTTGGCATTTCTTATCATTTTTTTGTTGAAAAGGGAATGCAGCAAAAATAGCTAGTTCTCTTTTAGCAAATGTGTTAATGTAAAGTCATTCTTTCATTCATTCCATCATGTCCATTTATGTCTGGAGAAAGAACATTCCAGTAGCAACATTTTATTCACTTCAGGTTTTTTCAGTGCACACGAATCCACATTTATGCAACCTCTGACCACTGGTTTTGAAAAATAAAACTCACAGGAATCCTGTGAGCATAGCTCTTTTTCAAAAGCACCATTTAAAACCTTAAGAATAATTGCTTGTGTTCCACTCCAACTACACAATATTAAGCTCTGTCCATTAAGAAGTTTCTAAAGAGATTTTAATAGGAAGACTTATAATGAATACCTTGACTAATAAAAAACCAAAAGTGTATGTATTTATCTTTACATTAGTCTGTCTCTTTCAACAGGAAATGTTATAGAACTGTGATTACCAGGCACTGAGGTTTTTTTAACACGTAAAATAGAGAAGAGAGGGGACAAGCTGTGGTGAGGAAAATGCAAGCATTGTACAACTCAGCAGACCTCCTGTCCCAGAGAGATTTATTTATTGGAAATTATGGCGAGAGGAAAAAGACTAAATAACTTTAGGTCCCTAGTTATTATGTCATATGTAGCTCCGTAGTACAATATAGGCACAATCTGCTGTTTTGTAAACCGAGCTGTCAAACACTTGTTATTTTAAAGCTGCAGCTTTTCAAGGTCCTCTGACAGCCAGTGGTCCCAGCTCTCAGCCTGATTCATGGCTGGCTCTGAGACAGAGGAAGTTCGCGTCTGCTATAATCTAAACACTTTGCAAATGGAGCATTGGAACAGTGGTGAAAGAAGAAAATAGCCTAAACCCTGTAACCCAGACATGAATCCTGCAAAGCTTCTGGGGAGAAGAGAAAGGAAATAAGTACAACAGCATAGTCTGCAAGATCAGCAAATGTATTCACGTGATTTTATTTCAAAAACTCTCAGAGTTTCAGGCAGGGGGAAGAAGTTGATTTTAAGCCACTTAGCTGAAAAGCAGTGAAAATTAGTCTCTGTCAAAAATATGGAAACAATGTCCCAGATGTGTACTTCTGCAACATCTGTATTTTCCATTTCAAGTGTAAATACAAAAAGGTTGGTTGTAGGAGGATTTCTCCTTCTCCTCCCCTCCCTCCAACCCCTGAGAGTTGTGTCTAGCCCTTAAATTCAGATCAGTGGAGGATTATAAAGTGTAAAGAGATGTGGATAATTTCCACACTGCACTGAACTCTAGATCTACTGTTTCAGAGGCATCATGCAGACAGTAAAGGGAAGATGTATTCTTGGGCTGTAATAATGCGCCCCTATAATACTGAGATAATGAAATCAAGACACAGCTGCTACTTATTCTTTCTTAAAGGAAACAAATGTTCAAATCCAGGGAAAAATATTTTAAAATCTCCCTAATTAACTAGGCAAAGGCACATGTATGATATAATATTAGCCTAGAATTAATTTCCCATTTTGTCCTAAATACAGTTCTCTCACATTTGCAGTCTTATTTGTCTCCATTACATGTGTTTGTTACCTGTCTAAGCCTCATTCTCTGTTCCCCTCCTACTAACTTCCACAGAGCAACCCTCATCAAAACACTCTACCAGGACATAAACAAGGACTTCCATCTACCCCATTTACAGCCTGGTCTGACCAAGTTTAGAAGATGCTTATTTTAATTACCTATGTATACCTTGTTAGACGTATATGTAGCCTCAGGATAGCTTCTAGCTGCAAGTTTCTCTCAACTGTCAGGAAAAAATATGTTTCTGGATGAAAACTTGGTAATTCTGTCCTACCAGACCTCATGACAACATAAATCAAATGTATTTTTGTAGTTTGTGTCTGGTGAGTTACGGCTCACTTCTTTAGCACTTTATAGACAGTAACACAATACAGAAGGAATAGTTGCAAAAGGGAAGAATCTGTGAGAAGAAATAGTAGTATAATTTGTATATATTCTGTGCAGAAAGACACAATGCTGAAGATTTTGGCAACTTACTTCCAATGTTTATAGCAGGCATAGTACTTGCCTTTCAGAAAAATGATTTATGGACAGCTGGAATTTACACACATTGCTTGGAATCTATGGAATAATCTATATGATGGTTCACGGCCTTCAGAAAGCTGGATGCCTTAAAGCAGAGCTATGGAGGATATGGAAAGTAGGCTCACAAAGTATCTGCAAACTTGTGCCAGCATTATTGCCTTTGCATCAAGCAATGGAAAGGCTTTTCTAGTTAAACTGAAGTAATTAAATCTCCCTGCTGTCATTAAAAAAAAAAATACAACTGTCTGCTGTTGGTCTGAAGAATTGCATCAAGTGAGTGTAAATTTTAATTTCATGGTGCAAGTGTTAAATTATTGGCACCTAAGCTGTCTGCCAATATTACATGAAATCCCACCACATTTTAATAATTCTCCTTTTGTTTTGGATGGAAATTCCACATGTTATGGTTTGGAAGTTTTTATGCGCAATTAGAGTCCTGAGAACTACCACATAGCCCCATTCAGTTCACCTAATTGGACTGAGAGGAAAATATCATTTCTGAAATGGTTTGTGTCGTTTTGTGTGTCTGTGTACGTGCACACGTGCATATAAAATCAAACTTATTTTCTCCTTCATCCTGTGTTAAAATATGAGAAACTCGTTGCAATTTAAATTGAACATATAACCAGGTGTTCTAAACTAATTTCAAAACAATTTTTGGAGTGCGTGTAAATACAAATCTGGCCTTTTGAATCCCAGAATTCATTCCTTGCATTTTCTTTGTTATCTCTTATAATACTAACATGGATTTGTTATTGATTCCATGTCTTTACAGCGCACTGGATGATATTTTTCCTATTCCCAAACTATACAAATCAGAACCATCTTCTGCTGTAGAAAGAAATACTGATTTTTCAGAATTTCAGAGTGCAGAACTAATGGCAAACGCAACAACGTTCATAAGATCACATCACTGAGAGTTGCATTAACAAAGACAACCACATGGCGATATCCTCAGTACAAATGGTTTTAAAGGTATTTATAAACTCATATAGAGAAATGGAAAAAGCTGGGAAAAGCAACAGGTGAGTCTCAAATACTTATGAAACCATCAATTTCTGTTAAGACATTTTCTGGAAAAAAAAAATCTAACCAATTTCTCTTCTACAAACACCACTAAGGTCTGTTAGATAATATTGCACTGACATTTCTACGTGGCCAGTAGCTCACTACCTCAGCATAGTCCCTCACCTGGGGTGGTATGGGCCACCCCTAGTCAAGAAGTTACTCTGTGTATTTATGTCACTTGTGCTTGAACAAGCAGGCACATTCTCTCTGGCTCCAAAAATCAATGGCACAAGTGCCAATAAGGTGAAATCTAGAAAAGGCAGAGAAATGCCACTACCTCTGCTCTGTTCTGACTTTATGATTGCTGTCCATTAAGTAAGCTAAGAATTACAAATCCAACCAAACTTATGTTCCCAAGTCCTGTTTCAGTACCTAAGTTTCCATCAGAACCCGTGAGATAGGCACACAGAGGAGATTTAAGAGCTCATCTATCCTTGGGATTTTGACCTCTTCTTCAAGAAAGCAAAAATGGAGCCTGTGAGCTTTTCCTTTCCTTTTCTCCCTCTTAGTGAATAGAAAATTTACCCAGGCTATAGAAAAGTAGGGTTCAGTGCCCTCTTTTGCCAAAGGAGTTTCGATTCCCTCCCTGTATGCTAATAATATACCTTAAACCATCTGGCACAAAAGATCACCAATGGCAGCACACCCTCCTACTAGAGCTATTCATTATGTAAGGACCCACCATTTCTTTCTGAGCAAAGACTGAGACTTAGGTCTCTAACCACTACATCAGTGAGTTTATTTCTGAGAGAATATCCCCTTTTTTTCCCTGTGCAGATTTAATTACTCAGTGAGACACTGATAGAAGCTGAAACCTTGAGATTTGGAGAGTCTTCTCAGCACAGAGGAGACCATCTCATTGCAAAGCTACTGGAAAAATGTTGAGGTACCACAATCTTCTCTTCCAAATGGCTGCAGACATGGACAGTTCTGTGCATGGCTACAAGCTCGCTGTTGGAGAAATTTAATGACAGAAGATTAAACATTGATAGGATCAGATAGAAACTAGGGAGGAATCTTGAAGATCAGGAAGACTCCAGCAAAATCCTATCCATCTTACCTAGACATCTGAGATGTTTACAAGTGTCCAAGATTTATATCTTTAATCAAAATTGTCTTAGTGAGCCAGTGTTGTCCCAATCCCTGCATTTGCTGAGGTGACTAAACGTGTATCTCCTGTCCTATCTTTCTTTAGAATTCTGCTGGCTACACACAGATGCCTGCTCTATGGCAAGCCAAGCATTTCTCTACACTCTTGTTAACTATCGAGTCAATACTGTTGTCTAAACTTTCATTTCTAGTGCCATTTGAAGCTGACAGAAAGAACACAGGACTGCCCTTAACTGAGATTTCCTGGTGTGGCAGCTGGAGGCTATATTATAGGACATTTCAAATGGTCTTGTGTTTCAACAGCCCATCTGAACCCTGGATCTTCTTTGACTACAATGGAAACTAATCCACATACAGGTACCCTAGAGGCATACACCTAAATTTTGGGTTCAGTCAGTGGCAA
Organism: Ibidorhyncha struthersii; assembly: GCA_013398815.1. NCBI lineage: Eukaryota > Metazoa > Chordata > Aves > Charadriiformes > Charadriidae > Ibidorhyncha > Ibidorhyncha struthersii. Next base: position 479,228 of record VZSZ01002361.1, read on the forward strand.
TGAATCTTACTCATGAGTCACAGACTCTGAATCTGGGACATAACCTAGTGGAGTCCCTTGGGACCCACACAAGACCCCTTTCTTCCCTTACAGGGACCACTTATGGATTCAGTAACTGCAGGGAGGAGAGAATAAAATCCCAAGAGAAGATACCTGTAAGCTTATTCCCTCCTGTTGTGGTTTAACCCCAGCCAGCAACTAGAACCATGCAGCTGCTCGCTCGCTCTCCCCAGGTGGGATGGGGGAGAGAACTGGAAGAGTAAAAGTGAGAAAAAACTCGTGGGTTCAGATAAAGACAGTTTGATAGGTAAAGCAAAAGCCACACACAGAAGCAAAGCAAAGCAAGGAATTCATTCACTGCTTCCTATTGGCAAGCAAGTGTTCAGCCATTCCCAGGAAAGCAAGGCTCCATCACACGTTACTTGGGAACACCATCACGCTGAACGTCTCCTCCTTCCTTCTTCTTCCCCCGGCTTTAAAAGCTGATCATGATGTCACATGGCGTGGAATATCCCTTTGGTCAGTTGGGGTCAGCTGTCCCGGCTGTGTCTCCTCCCAGCTCTTTGTGCACTCCCAGCCTACTCACTGGCAGGGCTGTATGAGGAGCAGAAAATGCCTCGACTGCTTAGCAACAACCAAAAAAGTCAGTGCACTACCAACGCTGTTCTCATCCCAAACCTGAAACATAGCCCTACACCAGCCGCTAGCAAGAAAGTTAACTCCATCCCAGCTGAAACCACGACACATACCCAGAAGACAAGAACAAAGTGGTAAAGGTAGTGGTTCTTAAGGTTTTACATCAAATAAATGATTTTGTGAGGTTTAAATGTTTTGGAACCAGCATTGATTGTGATCATAATGTAAATCTGTGTAATCATAATGCATATTACAAACAAGGTTTACTGGTGAGGGCCTAACCTTGTAAACAAGCCTTGTTTACACAAGAAGACAATAGGACTCTTCTTTTGTTTCAGAGTTTACATGGTCAGAGACTGAGATCATTATTTTTGAAATGTTGTGATGGGAAGACACAGTAAATACCCTTGTGAAGTTTTTACAATGAATCCTGTAAATAAAGCCCATGACAGAAATGCATAGTGTCTCCAAAGAAACAATTATGATGCATTGTGTTTGAATAATGACTCACAATGTTTTATCATCATCTGTTTACATAATAAGTCATAATAACATTTCAAAATACGGTGTATGCATTTTTATGATTGTCTTAAGTGCACAGAGGGGAATTGCCACAGCCTAGCATCATAAACTTTGTAAACCTTTCTTGGAGACTGCTTTTTTATCCCCATCCTCTTCTGCTCAAACAAAAATGTGAAGGAAACAGAACACACAAATAAAACTGCATTAAAATTGTCCCATGTGTCTGGCTAAAACAAAAGACAGGAAATTCTTAAAAGTGTGGTTATAAACTGAAAAATGCCTACAAACATGGCTTCCTCATGTCCTAGGTTTATGTATTCGTAATTATTTCACTATCAATATTTTCTTTGTTTATATATCTACAAATGGCATTGGTCTAAGTGCCAAGACCACATTCTCAGTCTGAGATCTGGAATACAAGCCCTGCTGCTGCTGGCTTCTACTTCAGCATCGAAGACGGAACTGAATGAAGTCCCCAGACTTCACCTTTTGGAAGCTTTATGATTTAAGCTTATTTCTAATCTTTAGCCATGTTCCGTTCTGGAGACTGAGGTCCAGATTAAACTTTCAAGAATTACATGGTAAATCTCAATGAACTCCAGAGATGTCAGGAGGACAAGAAGCACTGCTGTTCCAGCAAAAATGTTCCAAAGGACCCTGTTGCCCACAGGAAGATTCAGAAAGGGGCCGAGGTTCTCACAGACCCAGGCAATGCAACATCTGCCTAGATTTCAGGCATCTAGCCCACAAAGTAGAACATAAACACCAAATTAGATATTTGTTACGGAAACCATATGACAGCTTAAGTATCTGAGGGCACTGAATCAAAGAAAACATAAACATTGCAGAGGTATCTAACTCTAACTTGCAATACTGAAACTCAAATGATGTCACTATACAGAGTTTAGACTTTCAGTGTCAGAGTTGAAAAATGTGGCTGTTGCAGTCCAGTTAGGATCCACAGACCATTGGGGGCATTCAGCTGTTCTTTCAAAGGTTCAAGCTTTTTGTGAAACCGACGAAGATGAGATCGTAATGATTTTATGTAGGATTATTCCCAGTTCTACCATTTAATGAAAAATAGACATAAAACTTTTGTGGGGTAAAAACAAAGGCCAGAAGCCATCTTGCTCTGTACAGTTTCCTTTTTTCTTATCTCTGTCTTTTGCAGCTGGAGTCCATAACACTTGCCCAGCTACGTAGGCTAGCCTGGGACCCTGTAGGTGCGGTGTGTTTCCTCAGAAATTAGATGTTTAAATGCCCAAGATCAAAGCAGATGTAAAAAAAGGTCTTCTACTTCTGACAAGTTCCCGGTTTTAATGGGGCATATTCATAGAATGGTTTGGTTTGGAAGAGACCTGCAAAGATCTTCTAGTCCAACCCCCCTGCCTCGGGCAGAAACATCTTTCACCAGATCAAGTTGCTCAAAGCCCTGTCCAACCTGACTTTAAACACTTCCAATGATGGGGCATCCACAAATTCTCTGGGCTACCCGTTCCAGTGTCTCACCACTCACTCTGTAAAAAATTTCATCTTTATATCCAATCTAAATCTACCCTCTTTCAGTTTAAAACCCTTGCCCTTTGTCCTGTCATTACAAGCCTCGGTAAAAAGTCTTTCTCCATCTTTCTTATAAGCCCCCTTTACATATTGAAAGGTGGCAACAAGGTCTCCCCAGAGCCTCCTGTTCTCCAGGCTAAAAAAAACCCAACTCTCTCAGCCTATTAAATTATGTGGGTCTGAGAGCACTTCCCAGGTCTCAGCTATAAGCGAGCCCCCTCACTTATCTTCAGGATCCCCAGAGTGTTTAATTCAGATGGCATTACCTGCCTGGTCAACCTTTCTGAGAATGGCCAGGAACAGAATATCGCATGCCCTGGAAAAGCTTCAGAGCAAACAGGGAAGTCAATTATTTTTAAATGACACTGAGGTCAGGCAGCCAATGAATGCAAGGTTTTGAAGTCACTGTTTCAATGTGGCATCTTAAACCTTGCTGTGTTCTATTTTAGTTCAGTAGTTTTATTGACCCTAACCTGTTGCTGATTTGTGAAATGTAAAAGTATGCAGATGTGTCCTCCACGTCTGATGTTGATTCTGCATTGCTTATGAAGGATCAAGCAATTACAATTAAAGTCTGCACTAAATGAACACAGCTACAGGTCAAAGTCTGTTCCAGTTCCTAAAAGGTGGGGTTTTTTTGTTTTTTTTTTTAATGTGGAACACTTCTGAATTCTTCATTATTTTTTTCAGAAAGACTTTCTGACGTATCATTTGCTTTAGAGTTTATTAATGTATTTCTCATGCAGTTGCATTCTTAAGGCAAAAAGATCAAAAAGATAGATAGGTTCAGAGCACAAGCTATAAACTAGTTAGATTTCAAGATGACTGACAATATTTGAATTCTGTTCTGACAAACTGTACAAATGACTAAAGAAGAAGGATTCTTCAGCTGATTCTTTTAAACAAATCTCTACCACAGGACTAGACATATCCTATGGCAAAGGGAAGGGTTTGGGCTCTGCACAGCTACACAGCCACCATCATGTCTCACAAAGCAAAAGCACGTACACCACCCTGAACATAGCTTCTTTTTCTTCCCTCGGGTAAATCTAGGTGCATGGTCCTACAACTACTCTTTTATCCCAGTTCAGTTTCTATCTCCTTGACCCCTCTGTGGAACCTTTCCTTCAGCCATATAATCTCCTGATAGTTCATCGGCACAGTTAATTTAGACAACAGGAATACCACTCATGGCCATATCAGTGGAGTCTATGCACAGTGTTGGAACACTTAATTTATGTTTCCCATATGATGGCAACTGTCTTGATATAGAGTTCTATTTTTTTTTGCTTAATTATTAAAGGCTGTATAATGTGTCAAGACATGCGTTCATGAGTAAACTTTTTTTTTTCTGTGTCCAGCAGTTACTTAGATGCCTGCAGAGCATCCAGTTTATTCATGAAAAGGAACTAGTTTGTCTTCTTAGGTCAACAAGTTGATCACTTCACCTGTCAGAATCTTTCATAATTGTATATTTTCTTTAGGTGATTCTGCCCCTCTACTCCACTCTCATGAGACACCATCTGGAGTATTGCATCCAGCTATGGGGCCCCCAGTGTAATAAGGACATGGACCTGCTGGAGCAAGTCCAGAGGAGGGTCACAAAGATGATCAGAGGGCTGGAGCACCTCTCCTATAAAGGGAGTTGGGGCTGTTCAGACTGGAGAAGAGAAGGCTCCGGGAACACCTTACAGCAGCCTTCCACTACCTAAACGGGGCCTACAGGAAAGATGGGGAGGGACTTCTCATCAGGGAGTGTAGCGATAGGATGAGGGATAAGGGTTTTAAACGGAATAAGGGTAAGTTTAGATTAGATATTTGGAAGAAATTCTTTACTGTGAGGGTGGTGAGACACTGGAATGCGTTGCCCAGTGAAGCTGTGGAAGCTCCATCCCTGGAAGTGTTCAAGGACAGGTTGGATAGGGCTTTGAGCAACCTGGTCTAGTGGGAGGTGTCCATGCCCATGGCAGGGGGGGTTAGAACTAAGTGATCTTTAAGGTCCCTTCCAACCCAAACCATTCTGTGATTCTATGATTTTCTTGTGGGAAAAGAAAATAATTTCACAAAAAAAATAAAATAACTCATCAATTTAGTGCTGAGTGTGTTGTATTGTTCTATAAAGTATTTTATGGTGGTTCAAAAGGTTGCACAGCTCTTATCATCCAGTATGAAAACCTACAGTGGTTTTTAATAATTTCTGTGAGACACTTTTGGCTTCATGATTCTAAAAATGCATAAATCTTACCTTTTGGCTTTAGTTCTCTTGCAGCATATAGGTCTTTCCTGGCAACACCAAAGACAGACAATATCTGACTTTAATGACTTAACATTTCCCCTGTTGAAATTTACCATAATATTCATTTCCTCTCTATTCTTGGTGTTTACATGCATCAAATATTTGAAGACAGTTATCATGTTCCTTCTTATGCGTCACTTATTTAACCTACAGTATACATATTTTGCTCCTTTAATCTTTCTTCATAAATCAGTTTCTCTATATGCGTTAATCATGCATGAGTCCTCTTTGGAATCCTTCCAGTATCAAAACCTTTTTTTTATTCTTTCAGAGGCCTTGCTTTAAAAAGTTCATAATTTCAAATTTATTTAGGCTCACAAGGGAAATAGCAAAAATTATAATAACATTTGATACAAATAGATGTTAATGATTATTAATTCCTGCTTTTCTATAAGTTTCAGCATATAGCAAACATACCCAAATAAAGCTAATATATATTATAAGTTATTCCCCCTTTTCTTTTGCAATTTGTGTTGGATTTTCATAGTGCAAGACAGCGTAACTTTACTGCACTAAAAGTTAGAATGGCATTTATTTTACCTAACATTCAGATTCTGCAATTTTCTAATCTCAATACTTAGAGCACAGTTGGCAAATTTAGGTTGCTGCCTCAGAATGAGATGAATCACAGCGTTGACTACAGTGACTATGAAGAGCGTCTAAGACACTCAGAACCCAAGCTCAAACGAACCTGCGCTGTCAGAGGTCCAGATACACAGACTTTTGTATTTAGTCAGATAAATCTCACCCTCAATGTCATCTTCATTTTACCAAAGGAAGTTCACTACTCTGCAGCATAAAATAGTTCTTTCTCCAAACCAGGCTAGTCAAAGTAGTGTATTTATCTGGGGATCTCCAAGGTTTTTGGTGTAAGATGCAGCTTTGTGTCTAACTGCTGTCTAGACAATGCAGAGATGGGAAAGCTCTTAGTAATTAGATATCAAGACCCCCAAGGCATTAGATCATTCTCTCAAGGAACAGACTACTTGAGAAGTTAGCATCAGAGTCAAAATTTGCACAGAGACACATACACACAATATAATTAGAAGATTAAGGTAAAATTAAGAAACTGCCTTTGGGAAAGTCTGTCTCTTAATTGGCAGAAAGATGATTAAACCTGCCATGTCAGATACTTTTGCTAAATTGAAGATCTTAAGAGGATGAGAAATATAAATAGGAATTTGTTTTCTTAACTCCTAAAGAAGAGCCAGTAAACTGGTAAATTTCTCGTCAAAAACATCAGGATCAAAAAACTGCTGCTTTTAATCAGACCCTCCAAAAATCTTAAGGTAGGTTTTCCTTCTTAAGATAACACATCGTTCCTTAGGGAAATATTTACTTCCTAGGAGCTTCTGTCAAACGTTTTTTTCCTAACCCACAAGCATAAGACTTCTAATTGGAAGTGATCTACAAAACACTTACAGATGTCTCGTAATGAGTGAATGTTCATTATCTGCAATTAGCAGAGCCACCTCATTCCAACCTCAGCAGTTTGGAAGAGCCGTGCTCCTGGAAGCAAAGGGAGACTGGAGGAGTCACCAAACGACCACAAGACTCGACAAGTAACATTCCACTCCTGTGGAGCTCAGGGTCAATAGAGCACTTCCTTGGAAGAGCTTTTGAAATATTACTGTGAGCTTCTGAGGGAACTGCAGCAACATAGTGAAAGATGTGCAAGTCATGCCTGTGAACAGCAGGCAGTAAGCCCAGCAAGGGGCGGTGGGCATTGTTTTACTGGTAAAATATCTTCCTACTCAAAAAATAAAGGTTGATTGTTTTTTTTTTTCCCTCAACAGTGTACAACTATGACATTCTGCACATGATAAAAGAATTGGTAGTGCAACATTGTTCAGGGTTTATTCAGATGTTTGTACACCTGACGCGTTACTTCTTTTGCTGGACTTAAAATTAGTCCACTATTCTAACAGTAGGGACAATCAACAATCAATTGCCACGTGTAAGGTACTGCCTTTTTCTTCTTTCTTTTCTTTTGTAACCTGTGAAGCTGTTTTTGTAATAAATGACAGCAAGTCAGGCCATTTAATTAAAATAAAACAGGATATATTCTTATCAATGTTTTAAACTCTTTCATAGATAGAAGTAAACATAATATTTTGAAATATAGGCTTGTGCTTCTTTTCCATTTCTGTTTTAACACTAAAGAAAAAAGTGCAGAAAGATGGAGAGAAGTGAAAATAACGCTTAAATATTTGTAACACCCTGAAAGTTTTTCAGAAGTTTCACAAGAACATTCTAGTTCCTATAAAAATAAAGCATAGTAGTAAAAAAAAATGTGAGAAACATAACTACTAACCTGCTATAGATATCTCCCTCTTTATTTTCTATCATAAAATCAGGATCTTAGCATTAGCCGCATTTCTTTAAATTGTCCCCATAAGTTAGATTTGCAGTATTCTTTCTCCCACACTTTTAGAACTGAACAATTTTTCACCATATCAGCTCTTTTCAGGTGAGTGTTCAGTTTCAAATACTTTAAAGACCCTCAGTTTCCCTACTATATTCTTTCAGCTGCAGTTTCATTCTTCTTTCCAGTCTCCCAGTTAAAGTCGTGCTGTGCCAGTGCTGATGCCACCTTAAAGGATGCAACCTGTTGTAGGTGACCCTGCTCTGGCGGGGGGGGTTGGACTAGATGATCTCCAGAGGACCCTTCCAACCCTGACGATTCTGTGATTCTGTGATGGGTCTGTGACCAAATTTGAAGTGTCCCTACAGCCAGCACACAAAATGTCCTACACTGGCTGTGCTGCACCATGCAGTGAATCTGGGTTTGTACTAACCCCCTGAAAACTTGACTTCATCTGCAACTATTTGAACTAGAGACCATTTCAGACTCTGGGTATGGTCAGGACAAGCTAAAGCATTGCATTGAATGTAGATGGTGAATATTAGAATACATAAACACAGTTTTTGGAAAAAAACTTTACTTCCCATTATCACTGCCATGGCAGAGGAATTAAAAAATGCAAGTATGGCATTCAAGTAGAGGTTTAACAAAGAGAATAAACTGACCCTCAGAGTCAGGAATTTGTTTTCTTTGCTTTTCTGCAAGGACATAGAGTCATATATAAAAAATAAGCTTTTAAAGACTTTTTAATTATCATCATAAAAGGATTGGCAAAAATAAAAGTAGACTTTGCTTTTGAACAGGGCACAGCTAGTAGTTTACAACTGGTGTACATGGTTGTAGCATAGCAATGTATACTATAGTAAAGAGGGAATAAAGTGAGGTAAAAATACGTTGAGCATACATCGAGTACACTGAGAACTTCATTACACCTAATTCTAAGTGTTCAAGAATATTAAACGCTTAACAGTGATACATAAGGAAATATTGGAAGAGCAATAAAAAGGACTCCTAAAGGATTAAAGAAAAAAATGAGGGCTAAAAAACAGATAAGAAGAGCAAAATAAATATATAACAGAAGATTATGAAATTACAAAAAATGCTTTCAAAATATGTAAGAAAAAAAGGTCCCTGAAGAACACAATAATCCCTGAAGAGGATCATTTTTTACGGGATGAGGCAGAAATGCTAGAAAATGTAAACAAATTCTTCACATACCTTATCAGAGAGAAAAATTATAGGCAGATGGCAGACCTGCACACATACAGGTATACCTTTCCTGAGGCAGAGAGAAAGAAAAAACAGTGAAGTAAACAGAGAATGTATCTGAAGTATTACAGATAGCAATCTGAATATGTATCAGATGAAATAATGGTGTTAAGGCATATCCACTTCAGAACGCACAGAGAGGGACAAAATCAGCACAACTCTTCACAAGAGTAATTTAAATCACTTCACTGTTCAAATAACTTTTTCCTTATGCAAAACGTTACTTTGAAATCAACAGGGTTCTGTTCACATAAGTGACAGCAGTGGGACTATGGAGAAAAGGAATTTTAGTGGCTTTAAAGAAAAACTAGTGGAGCAGTGCAAGGAAGAACCTGGTGAAACCCTTCTCACAGCAAGTCTCTAAAGAAGCAAGAATTGGGTTCAACTCAGAGAAATACTCTCTTTCTGGCATATTTAAGTGATATGCTTTTACTCAGGGGAGCAATTTTCTTCAAGCCCAAACACAGCAATACGTGCTTATAGGAGCAATGTATCACAAAAGCAATAAAGCATAGCTAAATTCAGCAAATTATGGAGGAATGGCTATTGCAGTGACAGTGAGAAAATCTTCTAATGAAAACCAGAAATTTCAGCTCTGTACAAAAGTGATGAACTCTGCTAGCCTGGACTCATGTTTAAACTCCTACAAGTAACGACCATTCTACATTAAAGGTAACTATCTGTCATATTTTTAGTTACATAGAATCGTAGAATCGTTAAGGTTGGAAGGGACCTTTAAGATCATCAAGTCCAACCATTAACCTAACCTGACAAAAACCACTTCTAAACCATATCCCCAAGTACCACGTCTACCCTTTTTTTAAACACCTCCAGGGATGGCGAATCCACCACCTCCCTGGGCAGCCTATTCCAATGCTGGATAACCCTTTCAGTGAAAATTTTTTTCCTAATATCCAACCTAAACCTCCCCTGGCTTAACTTGAACCCATTTCCTCTTGTCTTATCACTTGTCACTAGGGAGATCAGGTCAGTCCCCATCTCTCTACAACCTCCTTTCAGGTACTTGTAGAGAGTCATAAGGTCTCCCCTCAGCCTCCTCTTCTCCAGGCTAAACAGCCCCAGTGCCCTCAGTCGTTCCTTATAAGACTTGTCCCCCAGATTCCTCACCAGCTTCGTTGCCCTTCTCTGGCCATGCTCCAGCACCTCAATGTCTTTCTTGTAGTGAGGGGCCCAGAAATGAACACAGTACTCGAGGTGGGGTCTCACCAGTGCCGAGTACAGGGGGATGATCACTTCCCGAGTCCTGCTCACCACACTATTCCTGATACAGGCCAGGATGCCGTTGGCCTTCTTGGCCACCTGGGCACACTGCTGGCTCATATTCAGCCGGCTGTCCACCAACATGCCCAGGTCCTTCTCCGCCGGGCAGCTTTCGAGCCACTCCCCCCCAAGCCTGTAGCACTGCATGGGGTTGTTGTGACCCAAGTGCAGGACCCGACACTTGGCCTTGTTGAACCTTATACCGTTGGCATCAGCCCATCGGTCCAGCCTGCCCAGATCCCTCTGTAGAGCCATCCTACTCTCAGGCAGATCAACACGCCCGCCTACCTTAGTGTCATCTGTGAACTTACTGAGGGTGCACTCGATCCCCTCGTCCAGGTCACTGATGAAGATGTTAAAGAGAACTGGCCCCAGCACCGAGCCCTGGGGAACACCACTTGTGACTGGACACCAACCGGTTTTGACATCTATGAAGTTCTGTAACTTCAGTCTAAAAACATTTGAAACAGACACATATTTTCAGCCAAAATAAAACCAGAGCCAGTAGTAATCTCAATTCTCTTTACTAAGTATTATTTTGGCCATGAGAGTATGTGTAAAATGGATGTGGTTGTAGCCACAATGGCCCAGGGATATACAGGGTTTATAGGGTGAGCAAGTTGCTGAGGAAGAGTTTGCATGCTTAAAAGATTGTGTTTTCTTCCAGCTGTAGTGCTTCCCGTAGCAAAAGCATTTCTCTCTCCTTCCTAATCTTACTCTTCCCTAAAAATCTTAGGTTGGGAAGCAACAAGACAGCTCATAAGCTCTTAGTGAAAGAAGTTCCAGTGGAGCATAAACTAGACCAACTTTGGATCCCTGAGAAGGAGACAAGAGTTTTGGAAAGTCCTCCCTGCTCTGCACCTCTGCAGGAGCCCCGCTTTCTCCTGGCCTGGGCAGGAGTCTCAGCTCTGCCTTCTGGCTGAAGACAGGCCAGGAGAGGCACATGGATGTTTGCTTTCTGCTTGTTGCTTGAAAACCTAGTCCTTATCTCCTCTGGGGAGAGGAAAGTCACGTCAACTGGGTGCATCTCTCTTCATCTATGAAGAAACACTGAAAGGGGTCGTCTGGAAAGCGCCTGCATGCCGGGAGGTGGGAATCTGGCTCAGGCTTTTTGATTTCACCTTTGTTCAACAAAACAGGGCTTTGAAATATAACCAGAGTTGCTTCAAAGAGAGGTGACTCCACCATCAATATTTCCACCAGAGAAATAACCCAAACTTCCAAACTTTTAACCAGACAATTGTGTCAAGAGCAGTCCAAAAGCAAAGGCAGTGAGTACAAACAACTGCTAAGATATTAACTGTACACAAGGTCTGCCAGCCTACAGGTCAGTTTTAACCTGACGCTTGTTAAATCATTGGTATTGATCAAAATAACTTGCAAACACAATAGCAGCAAAGCAAATAAATACCTTAAGCATAACCCTGTGTTTTCTGTCTACTCAGATACAAAAAATATGTTTCTAGTCTGTGAAGTAAAACAGTTTTAAGTACAAACTTTTTGTCTACAAACAGACAAGCATAATTCAGAGGAAGCATTATTAAGGTAGTCAGCACAATTATTGAAATCTATTCCCAATTTAAAAAAAAAAAAAAATCAACAGTTCTACCTCCGCAGCCATCTGAAGAAGATAACAAAATATTGAAAGAGGAAACAAAACTGGCATTTCCCTTCTCAGTCCGTTAGCAAGTTGATCTGTGAAGGATGAGTGTATGTCTAAAAATTATAGCAACAAGAACTAACAAGACAAGGGTCTATCATCATACTGAGCCAAAAAAAATCAAGTGAAGCATTTCTTAATGATAAGTGCCTAAAACAAAACAAAATTAAAATCTGAAGCTATCAATCAATCCATTCTGGTATTTCTAATATGCTTTTTTCCTGATATAGTTTTTGAGGAGAGATTCACAGACAATTGCCTCCTTTTACTCAGTATATGCCAGGAGTTACACATGCAGCTCACCAAATCCTCATGTATTGCACTAAGTTGATGCTTGAAGCTATCTCTTCCTCCTTCATCCAAATACTATCCTGTTTTCAAAAGTAAATTTCTCTGTATCTCACCCACTACAGCTGATTCGTATCATAAAAATAAGTAACGGGGCAGAAAAATAATGTACGTACAATAGCTTGAAAATTCACCTGACCAAGAAGACTGCTTGGCTTTATTCCTTGGTACAATAATCATTTTTGTTTCTATAGAAGGTTACAACTTCTGCAGAGGCACTGAAACTCAGTTTCTGTGGGAGTGAGGAGAAAGAAATAGAGTATAACTCACTCAAACTTTATGTGAATTCCCTCATTACTGAACTGAGATACTACTAGCTCTTCTTTCTCTCTCAGTTAGTGAAATGTGCTTCACCCCACCCCATGTTATACACCATCTCATTGCTATCTAGTTGTCTTTTATTTAATACAGTAGTTTCTGCTGGAATTTCACTTACAATTTGGTTTTGTTTTTTTAATTTTCCAAAAACCTGAGAAAAAAAGACATTTTGGGTTAACCAATAGTTTATGTAGCTGTCAATGAACTGTAAAAACAGATGCTTTATAGAGAACTGACCTCTTCTGTATCATGCCCCTTTCTTCATCTTAATTATTCTTCCTATTCTACTGTAAGATTTTAGTGGAAACACTAATAATATCAAATGAGTGTATTGCATTAAAAGCAGAGGTAAAAATTTGTTCAATTAGGAAGCTGCTTCTTAACTCACATGTTAACTGAGGCTACTAAGTAGCTCTTCATGAACTCTTCATCCCCTGCTGAAAGGGAAGGTTGAAATTGGGAGATAGGTTGCACTTGTTAGTGGGCATTTTTGGTTTGTCTATTAGTTTAAAAGCTGTCTATCTGCCTAATTGTAGCTAATTAGTACCATTTGGGGGACACAGCAGAAAAGCTGTGATTTTCTCCCTCATCGAATGGTCACAGAGTGTGTGGAGGAGACCAAAGTCTAGAAGGATATTTGTGATTGTGACCCATTCTCATTATCTGTTTCCATTCTAAGTAACATCAGTACAGAGTTTTATATTATGTGAATGAATATTTAAAGTGAAATTATAGCTTTCAGTGGTAAATTAGAACTAGACGTGACCAAGAGAGGATTAAGCCCATCATTTTGCTTAAGAGCTCAGATGGTTGGAGTAATTGGATGATAGCTGTAGGGCATCCTTTTGGTCTATAATTAGGTCATTTCTTTCTCATCCCCTAACGGTGTGTATAATTACAAATTAATTTGAAATCCCACTGTGAGTAAAGAAATTCAGTTTAATATAATGGAAGTGCAAAAGCCACAGGATATTATTTTTTAAAAGATTTTTAGTGTTTATGCCAAAATACTCAGTCTGGCCCAAAGCCATATCCCTATGGACTGCAGGGCTCATATTTGGTTTCTTTCTTAACTTTTATATGGACACGGATAAATTTTCTCCCTTAAAATAAATGACATGTCATAGCACCATGCTTTGCTCCAGTATCTCTCAGCAGGTGTCAACAGCACAAAAAGTTGGGGAAAAAAAATGAAAACCAGTCACAAGAGTTTTGATTGGCAACAGTACTGCCAGAGGACTTACAAGCAGCTCTGAACAAGGTGATCTAGTCAGCCATTTTATTCTTTAGTCCTGCCATTATTTATTTGACATTTAAAATGTATTTTTCTGCTTTTTCCCTGAAAGCGTTAAGCACTGCACAACCCCAGCTAGCATACCTGCTCCTGTGTGCTGCAGGAGCTCACCCGTTTCATCTCCTGGCTGAGGTATGCTGCCGGCAAGTTCCGCTTCCCTTCCTTTATCACAACGCTGCGGTCGGATGCGTTAGACCTCCTGCCTGCCTCAATGCCAATACAGGTAAAAACACGCACTCCTGACGAACGGATAACCCCAACCAGATACACAGAGACAATGTTTTGACTTGCTGCACTTCCTCTTTCACTCAAGGGACAAACATGTTTTCATCTCTCCCCAGAAATCTTGAAAGGGGTTGGTGAGCGGGTCCCAGGTGTGATCTGAGCACGGGGATGTCGACAGCGAGTCGGGGGCCGCGTGGGGTGTGCCGTTAGGGGGAAGAGCAGAAGAAAAGACCGTCAGTGCAGACAGCAAGGGTATTGAGATTTGATTGTATTTGTAGGTGTGTTGTAAAAACTGTAGAACATCCCATGCCGTTAGCATGATAAGATTAAACTTCTGGCAGAAAAAAAGAGAAAAAAGAAAAGAGAGAAAAAAAAAAAAATAGAAAAGAACTGCTTAGATATATGTTCCAAAGTTCATTAAAAGGGTTCTTTATTGCATAGCTCCAAAGCTAAGATGTGCTGGGGCATGTGGAAAAATAAGGAGGTGTTAAAAAGCTACCGAGCTTCTTAGTTTTCAAAAGCAGTTCAAAGTCCTAGTCTTGGACTATTCGCACTGTGACCTCCAGGCCTATTTGGGATGCCATAAAAACTGTATTCAGGAAGGAAGGAAGGAAGGAAGAGATTATCAAGAAGGAAATAACTTCTTTTTAATATAATAGTGTCTTGATAACAATAATCTTCTTCTTTTACATAAAACCTTTCATTTGAGGATCTCAACATATTTTTTGGATTAAAAAAAAAAATAGATCACAGCAACATGGGAAAAACCTGGAGCAACCAGCTAGAAAGAAGAGCTAGAGAAAGAGACTTGGATGCACTTATCGCTCACAGGAGAGATATGAGACAATAAGGTAACCTAGTCTTCTCATCCCAGGAAAAAGTAAAATAGACATGCTAATAGGATCACAATGTTTCTGCAGTGGTAATGTCACTCTGTAATTTTTTAAACTAGAAGTATTTTAAAATTTCCACATGAAACAGAATAGGTAAAACATTTATTTTTACACTTTCATTAGATTTTTTTTTAATTCCAAGAAAAAAAAATCTATTTTTTCCACTAAATCTAATTTTCTATTTTGAAAATTTTTAACCTGCTGTACTAGCTTCTAGGCCAGAAGGTACACATGAAGGTTATATGGAAAGCAAATAATACATAGACGAAAGAATTATCTGCTCTAATTATAATTTTTCTTCCTGCTCTGATTAAAAAACTATATTAATTAAAAATAGATTTTATGTCTGCCAGACAAATAACATACTTGGGTGATTAGTCTTTTACAGGGAAAAATCTATCATACAGATCTATTACTTATAGGTATTCACTCACCCTGCTACAACTTTTAAAAGTAAATTATTCTGATTAGCTGGAGGCTGTCAGTGAGAGTTCTTATACAAAAATAAATACAAGGGCCAAAACAGAATAATTACTGGGTTGTTTAAACTCAATTTCTTACGATTTTTTAATCTCTCTACACCACAATTAAAAAATGGGTGGTCTCAAATTAGCTTCTAGATAATAGAGTTTAAATTATGTGAGTAGTGAATTAACTCATATCCCATTAAGCCTTTACAACTCTTTGTTTGCTATGTAAATAATTCATGACATTTTATTTATACCAGATCAGTGGGAAATAGAAACACGTAATATATTTTCTTTCTTTTCTTATTATTCTCTATGCCTCAATGCTAACAACAACAAATATTCCGTTGACATATGCATTTATAAGAGAGAAAAACATTTATCCTTACTGTAAAGTTGCCCTATAATCATTCCGCTGTTCAGTAACATACTAATGCACTTAGAGCAAATAAATCCTGCTCACAGTTTGCCCACACTCCACCCCTCAGGATGCTACCAGAGCAGTGTAACATTCACCTCAAACCTCAAAACCACTTGAATAAAATCTTAGTTTGATGTGTTCCTGACCCTCAGGCCATGCTTACAACTGTTCATGAATGTAACTTGAGGTTTTGTACGCATCTGGGAAATCTGTGGTCTCTCAACCCTTAAAGTTTCCCAGGTGGTATTCTTCCCACTTCCTTTCCACCTTTGCTTGGTTCAGATGCCTGGGGAAAAAGGATGACGATGGTAATTTAGAAATATAACTCCTAAAAATGTTCTGATGTGGTAAGGAGTCAGAGGACATTACAAAAAAGAGCTGAATGGGGGATGACAATTCCACTTGAAGCAAATGTGAAACGTTAAATTCCTTTGTGTTCCACATTAGAGTTAAAAAACCTTATGAACATTTTTCCTAAAATACAGGATTGTGGTAGATATCTGTTTTCTTTTCAACACCTGATATAAATGAAAGAATGAGGTCTAGAAGTGTAGGAGGCCCAGCTACAGGTCCCTGATCCGCTTGATATGAATGGTTATCTTCAGTGTATATCTGTCTGAATGAGGACTTTTTCCATGCATGACACTGCCCTAACCACCAACCATAAATCCTGGACATTGGTCCTCACTTCAGTGGAATCTCCTTCTCAGAACTATTTTACTTTTGACATGTTACTTCCCCAGCTACTCTTTATGCTCTTCTGAGGTAGATTTTCTACAGTGTTTCTAGGTGGAACCATTTCAACAAACTACTCAAAGAATTAAACCAGATTTTAAGAGAGTGAAAGTAAATTTTCCAACTTACAAGTCACAATAGTCACCTCTGTGATGATATCCTGAAACCTCAGTAAAAGTTTGATTCCTTAGTCAGGAGCGGAACAGAATTTACTGGTCTAACACCAAAGATGATGAAGGTCATAACACTTTCCTAGGAGATGTGATTGGCATGGCTGGCTGAATCCTCCAGCCCAGTACTGATCCAACCTGGGGTCACTGGGTAGAGCATGAGCTTTTCCTCCTGTTTGAATTCTGATGGGTTTTCCCCTCTGTTTTTCCTTCAAGTGCTTGAAATGAAATTCTTCTAATCAGGCTAGATGGTGAGTTCCTGTTACAGTATTTTATGTTAAGCTTTACATTTCATTATGGGAGTGTTATTCTTTTCCATTAACATGCCATTCATTTTTGCCATGGCCCCCTTAAGCTATTATTTTATACCAGCAACACAAAGGAGGAGACCCACTCCTTGTGTCATCTTTTTGTGGGTGTTAACATGGTAAAATGTATGTGATTCCTCATTACTCCTTACAGAAAGAAGGGTCTTTGTCTGTTCCTGTACCTGATCTACTTATAAGGATATTGTATGAGTGCAGTGTACCCTCAGAACCAATATATATTTGGTAAAGCTAATTTCAGATAAAATTAATCTAATTTCAGGTAAAGCTACTATTCTTGACAATGTCCCATAAGATTAATGCCCAGTCTTTCCTCTGAGATAAAATTTTAGGTATATTGTGCCAAGACACTATAATTATTTTTAAAAGTGTGATTCAAAATTGAGAACCAGACCACCTCTGACATTTCCTCCAGGCTCAGGTCTATCAAAGTAGCTTTTCATAAGCACAAAAATGGCATGCTGGTGTTGCCAAGAGGAACATTTCCCTGTCTTCTATGTAAAATATTTTATGTAGAAGCAAGAGCTTCTACGTTCTTGTTTTATTGTAGAAAGGATTACTAGAGTACCTAGACATTCTTGCCTTTCAACTTCAGTAATATGGTTTTGACTTCAAACAGGAGTGACTTTAGTTTCCAAATCTTGTGGCTGCAAATGAACATACCTCAGCTGTGATCTTGGGATTAGACAAGGTTTGGGATGCAGCAAAAACTTAATTAAAAGTTTTCATAAACGTGTTCTTAAGCACCAAATAGAAAAGAAAGAGAAAAAGAGCCTGCCAGAAAAAAACAGGTTGGATTTAGTTGACCGCTATTGTTTAATGAAGTCCCGTTCATAGATTTAAACTCAGAAGTGACCATCCTGTCTGACCTCAAGTATAAGAAAGGCCATAAATTTTCACCCAGGAATTCCATCCTTTTACTCTAACTCAGAGTTGAGTTGATTTGATCTTTTACAAAAACATGCAGTCTCTATTGAAAGTGATGAGGAGTTTATCCCTCCTCACCATGAGCCTTACAGGTAATATTGCATAGAAGCAGTTGTCACACTTCTAAGGTTACTCAGTCACTGACAGGAAAATCCATTTAAGAAACAAATCTATCCTGAACAAACAGGCCTTTAATCTCTTGCATTATCTTCATTGAAGGTGATTTTATTCTGGGATCCTGAGGAAAAAAGGCTTCTATAATTGCACTGCCTGCATATGAATGTCTGTTTAATGACTTTTTAACCCATTAGCCAACCATGAGATAGCAATCTCAAAGAAATGTGTTCCCCGGAAATAGACAGCTAGATAAAAAGAGTCCACTAGTGTCCTAGTGGACTTAAATATTAGACACTGGAAAATCTGCATAGGAAAACAAGGCTGTAAATGTTCCAACTACAGAAAAGCTTCAGCTGAAGACTTCCATTTAATAGGCATCACAGAATCACTAACCCACAAAGTCTCTCAACAAGGGTGTATGACCGTTCCTCTGAAGGACCTAGGAAATGTGGATCGCCATCAGAGGATACTGAGGAACTCAGCTCACCTGAGTCCTTTGAGTCACTGAGTCTCTGAGTCCTTTGGTCACTGAGCTTTTGGTAGAGTTGGCTTTGCTTTGCTTCCAGTTCTGTGAATCTGTCCTTTTTTCTTTTATTTTTCCTCCAATTCTCTAAAAAACACTTCCCAATTCAGTAAATGGAAGCATCCTGCTGAATAAAATATTTTTTATGCATTTTGTTTCAGTGTACAAAAATGAAAATCTGGAAGCTTGATTCCATTTCAACTGTTTGTGGTCTTTATGGCTCAGATGCTGGCCCGACACCAATCATTAGTTGCATGGCTGTATCTCAGTGAAGGCACGTTCTCAGTTTCCCCATGAAGCTGGATACTGAACAAGTGCCAGAGAGGGACAATCCCTGCCTTTAATAGCTGCAAATAGTAAGAAAAATTAAATCATGCGTGGAACTGAAAGCATAGAGAAGTAAAGTAATGTATGAAAAGCTGCTTATGGAAGAACAGGAGCAAGGAGAGGGTCTTCTAAGTCCAGCTGCACCTATTTCCCCTGTAATTGGCACGCTTAGCAGTACTACAGTTGGGTGCATTCTGTAAGGGTTTATTTGAGCTAAACCAGATAACACATGGCTCTAAATGGCAGAGCTGATTCTGCAATTGCAGGAACCCATTTGGATGACGCAAGGCCAAGTGTTCTAACGTCCGTTGTGTGGAAATCAAACAGTAGGAGAAATAGTGCTGTTTATAAGGAAGAACAGTATACTAAATTATAAGCAAGACAGTAACAATATCAAGAGTATTCTGCATAAATAAAAATAATTCTGGAAAGACTCTTCCCCATTCATGCCTAGTGAAAAGAAGCAAACCTACTGAGCACAGAGTTGCCATCATGGGGCTTCCCCTCCCCATGCCAAACCAAGACACATACATATAAAAGAAACTGAAAATAATACTCTCTTCATGTGAGGTGATCCATACTATAGACCTATATCAAAGGTTGGAGATTTTAATGGGTAATCAGCCAGCTTGAGACATTCCCTCGAGGTGCCTGCATATTGTGATTACAGAAGAACTCAACACCGCGGCTCTGCTGCTCAGGCTGAGCTCTCTGTGTCTAGTACTTTATATTATTAGACATATATTTTGTATTAATTTATACCTTGGGGAATTACAGCACATTACTTTCCAACTTGAAGAAATCACCTGTCTCTTTAAATTGACATCAGGTGAGGTTCTTACAGCCACATAGTAAAAGCTTCCTTACATACATGTATAAGAAAATGTCTCTCTCAGGGACCAAATGGTGATGAAAATGGACACTTAGAAGCCTTCCATAGCTGCAGTATTGCCAGCTCTTGGCATTCAGATCTCACAATTAAAACCTGAAAAGGATCATAAAAATCAGCTTCATTCTTGTTTGTCTTCTGTTCCTCTCTTTTCACTTTCTTTCCAACTTTTCCTCTGTCACTGTGACCACTTCAGGAGTTCAAATCCTTTAAAAGTGAACACAGTGATTTTCACTCAACCACATTACTCCAGTATATGATGTTTTAAGAAAACCATCAAATATTGCAAAACTCACTAATAAAATCACAGCAGCTGACAACGTGGTCTAGTGAATCATTCTCCTTCGGATCTGGAATACTGCGTCCAGTTCTGGGCTCCCCAGTTCAAGAAGGACAGGGATCTGCTGGAGAGGGTCCAGCAAAGGGCTACAAAGATGATTAGGGGATTGGAACATCTTTCATATGAGGAGAGGCTGAGGGATTTGGGTCTCTTTAGTCTGGAGAAAAGAAGATTGAGGGGGGATCTTGTTAATGCTTTCAAATACTTGAAGGGAGGATGCCAGGGGGATGGGAGCAGTCTTTTTTCAGTGGTGCCCATTGATAGGACGAGGGGTAATGGGCACAAGCTTGAACATAGGAAGTTCCATCTTAACATGAGGAGGAACTTCTTTACTTTGAGGGTGGTGGAGCACTGGAACAGGCTGCCCAGAGAGGTTGTGGAGTCTCCCACTCTGGAGACATTCAAANATTCTGTGATACTGTGGATCTTTGTATAGCCCAAACATGCTGGCATGAGCAATTATTCTCTTCAGATAGAAGAGATGGAGTCATAAGTAATGACTACAGTGCATAAGCTGTGACCTGTCCTGACTAAGCTCCTTTTTATATCTGGCTTTGTTGATACCTCCTTGTTTACTCTTCTGTGAGTATTGTCAGTGTATGTGTGATCTTTTGCAAACAGTCTTGCAAACAGTACTACAAATCTACAGATAGACAGACAGCCAAACACAAACCAGCTGCAAAACAAACAGGTTTTGCATTATTATGGTCAAGATAGTACGTCTGGCTGAGAAGAGCATAAGAACCCAGGCTCAGTGTCTGGTTTACTTGTCTGTTCATCTTACTGAGATAACAGAAAAGGCATCATGTGTCCATCCATGAATAGTCACAGACATGTAGCCCAGCATTAACTCTCACCACCATCCCCCTTTCAAAATTTCGTGGCTGATTTGCTCACCTTTCTTTTGTCTTTTTTTTATATACTTGTTCCTGCTGGCCTGTG
This sequence comes from Ibidorhyncha struthersii, assembly GCA_013398815.1. Lineage (NCBI taxonomy): Eukaryota > Metazoa > Chordata > Aves > Charadriiformes > Charadriidae > Ibidorhyncha > Ibidorhyncha struthersii. Next base: position 500,079 of record VZSZ01002361.1, read on the forward strand.
TGCCTGCCCTCCTTTCTCCTCAGAAATGGAGCTTAGCTGTGTGCTGTTGGGTACCATTGTGGAAGGCTATCTTCTAGTCCAAACTGCACCACTTCTACTTACAGAGTTAAAATTACCTGTTTTAACACAGACCAGCCATAGCTCAAAGTGTTCTGGTCATGACCCAAGAAAGGTGCGCATACTCCAGGAAAAAAGAAAACACGTACAGTTTGAGATCCCATGCTCTCTGTGGCTGAGATCCAAACGATCCAAGCGATTAGAGCAGGGCTTCCACAAAATCCAAAATGCTATGTCCAACACTGAAGTTGTCACAACTCCTAGAGAGTTGCTGTACTTAAATCAGGAGGCATGTAGAATTTTACTATAAAAATTCCCCAAATGCCTTGAATTCTGTGTCTCTGTGTGCATACAGCTTCCTAAGTCCTCTCAGCTGAAGGTGCCAAGGTCAGAGTTCTGCCTAAGCTCTAAATCCACAAACGAGACCTTCCTCTACTTACGACCTAAAGCACACAGGAGCACATTCCACAAGCAATGCCACAAATGTCCTTCCCTTTTTTAAAGCATGACCAGAGTTAAGAGCATACACCCACCTCTCCTATTCATTATGTTGAGGGTAAGAGCACTTATCACTGAAAACCAGCTTTAGTTTACATGATGATACTCAGGCTACATACTCTCTTTTCAAGAGACTATCCTAACTTCAAAGCTGTACAGGTAGAAAAGAACACACCCAAAGCCCTCCCACCAAAGATTTTTCATTTTCCATAAAAGTATTAAAGATCATCTAGAGAAGGAGAAAAATTAAGAAAGAGTAAGATAATCCTGAGCTTGTGGTTACAACACAGCTTGCAAAAGGGCACCAAAAGTCCCAGTTGTTTTCTCAAGGCTTGTTGTGAATTAAACTGCCACGGTATGAAATACAGAAGCAGCCTGTGATGCAGGGACTGGACAGCACCATTCCTTCTCCAAAGTGAAGTCTGTTACCACTGGGAGAATCAGTGCTCCCTTTCCCAGTGACTGTAGTCAACAGAGACATTCACCATTAGACCCTATTGTCGCTGTCTGACATCTTACCCTGGAAGAACAGGGTCTCCATTTATTTACCGTCAGTAAGCTGAGATATGCAGAGGGACTGAGCCTCCTGCAGTTTAACCACAGGACTAATGGCTAAATTAGTCTTTCCACCTTCTCTATTCTATTATTAAAAAGAAAAAGCATGATCTTGTTTGCATTTTCAAAAGAAAATTTACAGATGCTGACATGAAGGAGAAACTTCCTTGCTGTGAATTCCCTGCATGAGGAAAGACATTATTTCATAGTTCTCAGCAAAAGTCCTAAACTTCAGGAAGAGGGATCACTGGTATGTAAAACACCCCACTCATTAGTGTATCTTTGTTACTAAATTAAGCGTTCCTGCTCACAAGTCTGTTTCAGTTCTGCCCAAATATTGCATATCCTCAGCACTATTACCAGGACATTTTTGGAAGAGCCTAGATGCAGATGCTAGGCTTTGCAACAGTCAGCGTTTTGGTGTCCACATCCCTGGCCAGAGGCTATAAACTAAGCTTTCAGAAGTTAAACGGCTGTCTCCTTTCCTTGGAACCCTGTTGAAAAATTGTAAGAGTGATTCTCAAAAAAATATGTTCCGTCCTTAGATTTTAGTCCCTTTCTCAACTGAAACCTACAAATGCTTAAACGTAAACCTGAAAATACAGGCCTTCTGTTCATGGATATTCTTGTAACATTTGCTTGACCCTAATAAATCCATTTGTTTGGGTTGATCCAAACTTTTTATTTACAGACATTTTAATTTTTTCTTTTGTTAAAGGAAAAATTGATTTTTTATAAAACAGGTATCCTATTATTAGTGAAATATCCAGAAGTGATTTGTATTTGCATTTGATGAACATTATGGGTTGGTTCCTGATACTGAATTAAAAGTATCATAGAAGATCTAAATATTAGGAAAAAATCTTACTTCATAGGTCTAGTAGACATTTAATTTAATAATTTGGGAAAATAATATAAGCTTTTCCTATTTCAAATGAAAATTTTATTTAATTAATATATGTCTCTTGGCTATTTTGTGTCATCACCTGTAGAAAATTCATTACAAGCTTATTAACACACATGTGAAGATCTGAAATTGTAGACCACTGAATAGTGGAAAATTTTAAGACACTGGGTCCTGAGGGCAGTTTTTCCTACAGGAAAAATGAAAACAATATAGAGGGCAGGCTGTGCATGGACATTGCTAACGGTCTGGGCCTTAGACTCTCTACATTTTCTGAAATTAGTTTAACCTTCATTTGCCAACTCTTTTTGGTATATTCAAGTGGTATATTTTTCCTCTACATTGCTAAAACTCTGCCAGAATTATCTAATACCTGACTTTTAAAAAATGTTTTCTGGGCAGCTGCTAATAGCTGTCTACATCAAAACCTTATTCAAAAGCTGCCAGAGTGTCTCTGCAGACACATCTGGTAAGGGCCAGCCCTTACAGCTAGCAGACTATAGCTGGTTTGAGAAAGCAGGCACACTCAGGCTTCGCTCTTTTCCCTTAATCCCGGGTAGGCAGAGGCACAGCCATGCTTCAGGACCATGTCACGCGTAGTCATGGGGCCCTGTAGACTCCAGTGCGGTTACTGATGGTGGGTGGTGCATGTGGATGTGCTGTTCGAGCTGCAGCTAAGTCGCTTAAAAAGGTTACTGCTACTTCTGCTGCTCTTCCCCAGCATGTGGAGGGAAGCCAAACCTCCCTGTGCAGTCACTTCCTAACCTGCCAAAATGGTCTTGCTTAGCCTAACCACGTTTAAAAGCAGTGGTGCTATTTACAGAATCAGCTTAGAGAGCAAACATGCTGGCAGAGCAGAGGGACAGTATAACCAGGTGTGGGGATGGTGAAGCTCCAGAGACACTGAGACTTCAATGTCTGAAAGCAGCTGAGCTGTGGTTGGAACAGCATGTTGGACTGCAGCTGGAGCGGCCTGCAACCACGCAGATAAACAGCAGCACAACCTTATGGAAATATTTAAAACCACCCAATAATTTCAAAATAATCCTAATGACCTGTGATTCCTCCTGGGGACTTCTGTGCAATTTAATTGTGGTTATAGAGGACTGGCACCGAATAGGGATGGCTGGTGTGTGGTAATACCTGTTTGTTTGTGGTGCGCGGTGGTGGTGATTCAGCCTGATGTCTAGCATACGCCAAATTGCATTAATCCCACAAATACGGAAGGAAAGCAACATTTGGAGAATAGGTTTAAAATAGACGGGGTAGCAGTTTTCTGGAAGGAATGTGTAAACAGAGGAGGAAATCTGAAGAATGGAGCATGACAAAAGGTGATCTGGTGAAACCATTTAATTCATAGTAGGGCGTAGTCTCAGCTACAGAGATAAGTCACAGATGGGAGAAAACACAGTAGGTTGAAGAGGAAAAGAAAGGCAAGCAGGTGACAGAAAGCCTGTGTAAAGCCTGCTGACCAGAGAGGCTACTGTCTCCAATTCCACCCCGCAACTGCTCGTCAGCCCCACAGACTGCTGACTGACTGATCACACTGGTAGGTCATGACCACATTGACCTACCCCATTCAAAATGAATAATATCAGCCTAAATAGATCTTTGCTGACTGGACTCATGACTGAAACTATTTCAGAAGTGTTCACTAAAGCAGTTCACCTCCTAATTCGGAAAAGCCTAACTTATCCCAGAAATAATAAGATAATGAGGGCAGTAATGTTATTATTTGATATAAAAGCAACCACACAATGATGTGTGTCTAATCACAGCTAACACCATTCAGCAGATATCCAGCCATGCCTACTTAGTGAGGTGTGGCTGCAGAGTGCTGCTCAGAAGCCCAGCCAGGTGACTACACCAGGTTGGCCAAGGACACAGCTTTTCATGACATTGCTCAAAGTAGAAGCACATGAGTTTGAAACATAAGTCCTTTCACTAATATATACTTCTGGAAAGGAATGAATACGTAGACAGAAAAGACCACTCCAGAAATCCTGACAGATCATACAGAAGAATGAGCAAAAGGAAGGATCACATCACTTGTGCCATCCTTCCTACACACCTACTTAAGACCTACTTAAGCATTCACTACAGAACACTTTCAGAAATGGGATCTCAGGCCAGATGAACTTTGCACATGAGCAGGATTACAGACTTTGAAGTTCTCGAGGGTCCATATGCACTCATATGGAAATGATCCGCCATAGCAATGTGAGCAACATCCACGAGCTCCTCATAACTCTGTGATCACAACCATTTTCATACTGACGTTCCACACTATTTTCCTGAATAAGTTAAACAAAGGCCTTGCTTTTATAATTGTTTTTGAGAATACTTTAACCGTGGACACTAGACATTAACAATGGATTGTGCAAAAACCTGGGCAGCTAGCTTAAGTTCCTGAAATGAGTAAAATGGTGTACAGAATCACAGAATCACAGAATAGTCCGGGTTGGAAGG
>VZSZ01002365.1:0-12629 GCA_013398815.1 Ibidorhyncha struthersii
CATATTGAATCGATGTCTTGTCTTCCTCCGCTCGTCGCAGACAGGAGGTGCAGAGCAGCTATTCCCTTGCAGCCCATGGAAGAGACCATGCCAGAGGAGATATCCACACTGCAGTCTGGGGAGGACCCCATGACGGAGTAGATTTTTCATGACAGAACTGCGGCCCTTGGAGAGCCCACACAGCCCCTAGAGAGAATCCACACTGGAGTCCATCTATTCTAATTGTTAATAAATTAAATTGATTTTTCCCCCAAGTTGTGTCTGTTTTACCCATGACAGTAAATGGTAAGCAATCTCCCTGTCTTTATCTCCGTCCCATGAGTTTTTTCATTCTATTTTCTCTTCCATCCTGTTGAGGAGGGGGAGTGAGTGAGCAGCTGGGTGGGCATCTGGCTGCTGGCCAAGGTTAACCCACCACATCCAGCTTTTTTTCCTTCTTTTTCTTGAACATCGCTGTCCCTCCTATGTTCATTCTCCTTTCTTTGACTGCTGCAGGCCCAAATAGGAACAAAAAGAGTTAACAGCATACTTGTGTCTTCTACCTCCTCAGTCAATCAGTCAGTCATAGCTTTTGAAAACATCCTATTGACCTAAGGATAAAGAAACATGCATGCCATAAGTTGTTACCCCATAACAGTCTTATAAGTAGCTATAAGCTCCCATGCAGCCACGGGCAAAGGGAACTTTCCCCACCATCCACCCTCTTTGTTGGAAACTTACCTCGAACTTCTGTTTCTGAATACCTGACCCATCTGTCACTTCTTCTGATTCATATGGTCTTTTTCAGGAAGCCCTTTGGGACTTTTCCTTATTGTCCCCACTTAAATGTTTATCTGGAGTTGGCTTTTTGTTATGGCTTTCCATTTTAGTAGGCTGTGTTGCCTCTATCTTGCAGCACAGCAAAAAGCACAAAGGTGTGGTCATCCTGTTGGTTTGGTAGCCTCTCCAAGTCTATGCTTGAGTGGTTCCTTCACCTGCCCATCAATCAATGACCTGAGAGTTCTGGTCTTTGTTACTGTTATCTCCTGCTCATTAGAGTTTGCACATCTGGGTGTTCATTTTATTACTTGTGTATCTTGTCCTTGTACGTTATGCTGAAGAGCCATTAACTCTACATCCTTAGAAATCCTTGCCATGTGCCCCCACTTGACTCAGCTGAATGAGAGAGGGTTCTTCCTAGGAGGAAGAGCACAATCAGGAGGTGTGGTAGAGCTGGGAGTTACCCGTGACTCCCCAAAAGAGGGAGGAGGCTATTCCATTGGGACTTGTATCAAGTGGATTCACCAGCCAGTTCAGGAAGGTGGTGTATAACTAAAGTAAAACACAAGAGGTGATAAAATTTTTGCAGGAAGAAAGTCCCGGAACCAACTCATGGGGAAGTTCTGCTTGGGCCTATTTAGGAACTTTTGAAAATTGAAACATAAAAAAAGGGGAGTAAGTTTTGAATATTAATCTTTGTGCTGTTCTAGGAGAAAAGCTAGGATTTCACATGTTCAAGGGTCCTGGAAACAAAAGAACAGGACAGAGAAGAGATGTCAATTTCCACTTGTCTTATGAACAATTCACTTAGTTTATGCCTGTATTGGGTCTGTCTGGGATGCAGTTAGCTTTCCCCACAGCAGCCCTTATAGTGCTGTGCTTTGTATTAGTAGCTAGAACAGTGTAAATAACACACCAATGCTTTGGCTACTGCTGAGCAGTGCTCCCACAGCATCAAGGCTGTCTCTGGAGCCAGTAAGCTGGGGGTAGGCAAGATGTTGTGAGGGGACATAGCCAGGACAGTTGACCCAAACTGACCAAAGGGCTATTCCATACCATATGGATTAGCAATAAAAGCTGAGAGAAAGGAGGAGGAGGGGAGGCATTCATTATTCAGATGTTTGTCTTCCGAAGCAAAAGCTACACCTACTGAGGCCCTACTTCCCAGGAAGCGGCTGGACATCGCCTGATGATTAGAAGTAGAGAATAATTTTTTTTTTTCTTTGCTTCCATGCACAACTTTGCTTTTTTTCACTGAACTGCCTTTATCTCGACCCACGAGTTTTTAATCTTATTTCCTCCCCCTGTCCTGCTGAGGAGGGGGAGTGAGAGAGCAGCTTGGTGGGCACCTTGGCAGCCAGCTAAGGTCAACCCACCACAATGCCGTTTCATGCTTTCATCTTCACCTATGAACCACACTGCAACAGGCTAAATTAGTTAAGGACCACAGCTAGCAAAGGGTAGAGAGGGACTGGACCCTCTGATCTCACAGCAATGGACTGTGCAAAGCTAGCTGCCTGGCCTAAAATGAGAGCAGACATGACCTTCCGCAAAACATTTGGGCATCGGCCGAAGCCTTACTCTTCTCTTTGAGGCTGTGCACACTCACCAAAATTCAGTGCTCTCAGAAGTGCTCCAGGGGACTTCCAGTTTGCAAGGCATCCATGTTTCCTAGGTAAGCCCCAAAGTCCATACTGAGCCGCATGTATACACAGTGGTGCTTCCTCAGTGCTCACTGTCTCCATGGTATGCAGGAAGAAACAAGAGGACAGCACTACCACCTGCCTTCCTGCTGTCAGTGCCTAACACTGCCACAAAATAAATGCCTAATTCTCCAAGATACAAGATCACTTTACCCTAGGGTTCCAGACACTTCAGTGTTGTTACATTGAGAACCAATTGCTTGCAGGGCTGATGAGACTTTTCTGTTAGGTGGAAAGTAACTGTCCCCATTAGTGAACATCTGGAGCAGCAGTTTGGGAATAGCTGTATACTCTTCTTGCATTACAAAAATGTTTACCTCCTTCCTCATACTTCTTGCTTTTCTCTTTTGTGAGGCAGTAATCTGAAAGTCTTGCAAAGAACTTTGGTTGGAGGGGCAGGGGGAGGGTACCTGCCAAAAAATAGAGAAGTAAACAGTCGTGCATAAAGGACTTGAGAACAAGTTCTAGGGAAATATGAACATAACTAGCCCTACTTACTTTTGGGTCAGGGCTTGCAATGTGTAGACAGCTGTTCAGAAGGTTGTGCCAACATACAGCAAGACCTGGACAGGCTAGAGAGCTGGGCAAAGAGGAACCTCATGAAGTTCAACAAGGGCAAGTGTAGGGTCCTGCATCTGGGGAGGAATAACCCCATTCACCAGTACAGGTTAGGGGTTGACCTGCTGGAGAGCAGCTCTGCAGCGAAGGACCTGGGAGTCCTGGTGGACAAGAAGTTCACCATGACCCAGCAATGTGCCCTGGTGGCCAAGAAGGCCAATGGTATCCTGGGGTGCATCAAAAAGAGCATGGCCAGAAGGTCGAGGGAGGTTATCCTCCCCCTCTCCTCTGCCCTGGTGAGGCCACATCTGGAGCACTGTGTCCAGTTCTGGGCTCCCCAGTTCGAGAAGGACAGGGAACTGCTGGAGAGGGTCCAGCAAAGGNGAGAAGAGAAGACTGAGGGGGATCTCATCAATGCTTATAAATATCTAAAGGGCGGGTGTCAAGAGGATGGGGCCAGACTCTTTTCAGTGGTGCCCAGCGACAGGACAAGAGGCAACAGGCACAAACTGGAACACAGGAAATTCTGTCTGAATATAAGGGAAAACTTCTTTCCTTTGAGGGTGTCAGAGCACTGGAACAGGCTGCCCAGAGAGGTTGTGGAGTCTCCTTCTCTGGAGATATTCAAAACCCGCCTGGACGCCATCCTGTCCAACCTGCTCATGGAGTGCACCCTCATTAAATTTGCAGACAACATTAAGTTAGGTGGGAGTGTTGACCTGCTTGAGGGTAGGATGGCCCTGCAGAGGGATCTGGACAGTCTGGATCAATGGGCTGAGGCCAGTGGTATGAAGTTCAACAAGGCCAAGTGCTGGGTCCTGCACTCAGGTCACAACCACCCCATGCAGCATTACAGGCTTGGGGAAGAGTGGCTGGAAAGCTGCCCAGTGGAGAATGACCTGTGGGTATTGTTTGACGGATGGCTGAATATGAGCCAGCAGTGTGCCCAGGTGGCCAAGGCAGCCAACAGCATCCTGGCTTGTATCAGGAATAGCGTGGTGAGCAGGACAAGGGAAGTGCTTGTCCCCCTGTACTCAGCACTGGTGAAGCTCCACCTCGAGTACTGTGTTCAGTTTTGGGGCCCTCACTACAAGTAAGACATAGACGTGGCTGGAGCGTGTTCAGAGAAGGGCAACGAAGCTGGTGAGGGGTCTAGAGAACAAGTCCTCTGAGGAGGGGCTGAGGGACTTGGGGTTGTTTAGTCTGGAGAAGAGGAGGCTGAGGGGTGACCTTATTGCTCTGTACAACTACCTGAAAGACGGTTGTAGAGAGGTGGGGGTCGGTCTCTTCTTGCTAGTAACAAGTGATAGAACAAGAGGAAATGGCCTCAAGTTACGCCAGGGGAGGTTTAGGATGGATATTAGGAAAAATTTCTTCACAGAAAGGATTGTTAAGCATTGGAACAGGCTGCCCAGGGAAGTGGTGGATTCGCCATCCCTGGAGGTATTTAAAAGACGGGTAGACGTGGTGCTTAGGGGCATGGTTTAGTGGTGGTTTTGGCAGTGTTAGGTTGATGGTTGGACTCGATGATCTTAAAGGTCCCTTCCAACCTAGACAATTCTATGATTCTATCATTCTAGGTGAACCTGCTTTGTCAGGGGAGTTGGACTAGATGATCTCTGAAGGTCCCTTCCAGCTTCTACCATTCTGTGATTCTGTGATTCAGGGGCTGCAGCTACTGTCAGGAAAAAATTTCTCCAGCTTGATTTCTCCGCAGATTACAATTTCCTCAGGAAATATACAGCTGCTATGGTATGGGTTCCTCCATGGGCTATAGTGTGAATACCTGCTTTAGTGTGGTCTCTTCCATGGGCTGCAGGAAAAGAGTTATTGCACCCCTTAATTACTATTTGTGTACTAATTGGCTGTCTTTTTTTAAAAAATTGTGATATGGATTGTATGTGTGATGAAAAATCTAAGTGCTATATGCATGCTGGGAGTAGCAAAGAGCTGATAAAGCCCTTGCAAGAAAACAATGAGGCAAGACTAGAACAGGACAATACTATGCCCTAAGAAGAAAAACTCTGCTTGCTAGCAGTAGCTAGCTTTGAGTCAGGAGGGAGAGTACAGCATCCTGGATTCAGACTCATGGTGATAATAATGGAGAATTTCCATCCCATCAAGGAGGGGAATCGTAGCCAAAACAGAGGCTTGTGACACCTAGAAATAATAAATGCACTAATCAAGTTATAATTAGAATCATAGCATCATAGAATGGTTTAGATTGGAAGGGACCTTGAAGATCATCTAGTTCCAATCCCCCTGCCATGGGCAGGGACACCTCCCACTAGACCAGGTTGCTCAAAGCCCCGTCCAACCTGGCCTTGAACACTTCCAGGGATGGGGCCTCCACAGCTTCTCTGGGCAACTTGTTCCAGTGCCTCACCACCCTCAGAGTGAAAACTAATAACTTGCTTTGAACCTGAATATAAGTGTACTAAAATATTGTAACTAACAACAGTATTTCGTAACGCTGTAATGGCATAGCCAGACACAATTTTACATAAGTATGTGAGCAATGTGACATCCAAAGGGGCAAAGACGGGTGTAGTTACAGGCAGGAGGTATCTCAGTAACAAAAGTTGACAGACAAAGAAGGCAGGCAAATACGCAGAGCAGGCCATCCTCCTGAATGCACAAGAAGGATGACTGGTAAAACAAAAACCAGTATAAGTAGCACTGGGAACAGAGGAGATCCCCGTCCCTTTTTGGGCAGGGGCAGTAGCATAAAAACATCAGGCATAAGCAAGGAAAATCAGAGAAGAAAGAAGACAAGCCCACTTCGGTTCCAACTTCTCTCATCAACCATCTCTCAAGTCTGATCACCTTGACCTCAGGGACTAAGACCCACCAAGAGCCATAGCTATCAGTGCTACCTATAAGGCATCAGCTCCATGGTATTGTATACTCACAGCTAATTTAGGATATAAGTGCTAAACACAGACAGTCTTGCATATGTAGTGATGATGATTAATAACGTGTAAGAATTAGCCATTAGCAAGAAGTGTGCTATTAATGAATGAATTCAGTAAAGTTTAAAGTTTAAAACTGGCACGATTTGTCAGTCTTCTAAACACTCCTGTGACAGCCATCTCAAATTCCCTGATATGTGTGTGCGTGGACACATGAGTGCGCACACAGACAGGAACGCACATATTCATTTGCAAATGGAGGGGGGGGACAACAACTCCATGTCAAAGGGGGTGAAATCCTGAGGGAAATGCAGCCTGTGGCCAACACCATGCTGGAACAGGGTTCCTGAAGGAACGGACTGGAAGGAACCATTCTGCTAACTGCTATCACATCACCCATCTCCTTGTTGGAGAAAATCGGAAGGACTGAGTGTGTCCTGTGGTGAAAATAAAGGAAGTTGAGACTGGGGAGGGAGGAGGGTAGATATTTATGTAAGTGTTTGTCTAATTGTTTGTGTTCTTTTTTTTCTCAATATCCAAATTGGTGATCAGAGGTCTGTGTTGGTTGGCAGTAAAGCGACTCAAGTAAAATTTCCTAAATTCTATCTGTTTCACCCATGCCACCTGCCCATGACACTTGGTAGGTAGTACCATCACCTCTGCAGCAGCTACTCCACACATTGCTCAACAACAGCCTGGGCTTGAACCTCTTGCAAGAACAACAGCCAGAGGAGCCAGAGCCGGAGACCTGCCCCACACTCCTGGAGCTTATCCAGACAGTACACAGGACAGCACTAAGCAAACACCTCACCTACTCCTCCTGGGATCCTTACCCTGGAAAGATGATCTGTGGGATCCCAGGGGCTGGCCTCCATGCTCCCCAACCAGGAGCTTCAAAGCCCCCATGTCTTTTCTCCCTCTAGCACATCTGAGAGGGCAGCCAGGGTTCTCCCCCGTGCTCAAGCTCTGCCCTTCTGAAACAAGCCATGACAACACACATTTTTCAAACACCCACCTTTACATGCACTAGAGATTTGCACCACTGCAGTCAGTACTCAGCTGCCTGTCAACACTCAACTGCTTGCATTCTCCAACAAGTTCTTGTACAAAGGGTGCCTGAGACAGGTTCACATATACAAAGATTTATTAGCAGGGTCTGTAATGGATGGCATACATTCGCTCAAATGGTGAAAGTTACTTTGGGTACAAATTAAAAAAATGGAGAAAGAGAAAAGGGAAAGGGAAAACTCCCCGGTGGCCAGCTGTGAGGAGAAGCAATGGGGGGATGTTTTGCACCAGGAGGTACTAATCCCAGTAAGAAAGGCACTCAGATTGTGTAAAGTATAATTTAAAATTATATTTATTAGAGATAACACGATAAAGAAAGAGACAATAGTATAGATAATCTTACATCCCTTCAGATGCTGGGAACCTTCAGTGGCACAACATTGAACGGTCTTCCTATCCATACGCAATATGCCATGCAGATCCCGTCCATAGCAAGGGTTGCCCCATTTTGGTCATTTGAACGATTATAGCATTTTCTTACAAGGAAACAACTCTATTCATCATTTTTACTGTCAAACAAAAACGATGTTCTCATGAGAACTTCCTGCTGCACTGTTAGATAAAGGCAAGGGCATGCAAGTGGCATAATCGCCAGTACCAAGTGGAGCTGCCTGCGGGCTCCTCTGTTACAATGAGCTGCTGAGTTTATCCTGTGGCCAAAGGATAATGCGCAGCACAACACAGGCCTGAAGGCTAAGGTATATACTTGCAACATAGCACAGCACAGGCTTGGGCCTACTCAGGTTAACTATTATGTGGATCACTAACTCCTCAAGGTGCAATGGTCTTTTGGTCAGGATCGCTACAGGGCGGGTCCCCAGATGAGCATCCTTCCCTGATCTCCACTCCCCCAAATACTTTTCACATGGTAACAATATCAGTTGCATCAGGACCTGTTCAGACTGCCTATTCACTGTTCTGGCTTATGATGCTATCAGCACTGATTGGAGCACGCTTTCTGAAGGTGCTGCAGGCTGATTGGTTGCTAAGCTTTGTGCAGGCATATTATTGGGACCCCTAATGTAAACCAAAAGCTGCAATCAAAGGGTAGGAAAAGGGAGGAAAGAAGGGGTGATTCTTCCACTGGTGGCAATCACTTCCTATGAGAACCTGCTACAACAGTGTCAAGGTTTTCAGGTGCAAGGCCCTGGAAAAAACACCATGAGAACAATGAGGGAAAGAAGCTCTGGAAACCACCATCATGGAAACTTGGGTGAAAGGTTACAGAGCTGCAGAGTTGCAGTGCAAAAGCTAAGGCACCTAAGGCACTGTGCAACAAAAGGACAGAGCAGGAGAAAGGAAGCATCAGACCCCAGATTGCATTACACCAGTACAGTGTTGCCAAGGAAGGAAGCAGTGGGAACTAGGGAGAGAGAGGTGCTCTGTAGAAGAATAACTTTACTTTGTAGAAGGATAACTTTACTTGATCAAGAGAAGCAGAAAGCCAACCGAGGTCTCATCCTAGATAGAGTGGAAAGGAGGTGGGAAAGAGAAATAAAAGGGAATGCATCTCTTTCCAAAGGGTGTCAGAGGGAAAGAACCCCTATATGCTTGCTCTAAAGAATCAGTTCGAGAAACAGCAAACACATCCCTCTCCACTAAAACAACCATGTCCAAACATATGAAGGACAAGAAGATGAGTAGGAACAGGTAGCATGGATTTACAAAGGGCAAATTGCGCCTGACTAACCTGATTGCCTTCTATAGTGAGATGACTGGCTGTGTGGATGAGGGAAGAAGTAGATGTTGCTTACCTTGACTTTATCAAGGCCTTTGACATAGTCTCTCATATTAGCCAAATTGGTGAAATATTGTTTGGAAAGACTGAGTAGAAAATTGACTGGAACATCAGGCTCAAAAGGTGGTGAACAGCGGTATAAAGTTCAACTGGTGTCTGGTTGCTACTGGCATCCCTCAGGGCTTGATACTGAGGCTAATACTGTTCAGTGTCTTTCTTAACAACATGGATGATGGGACGGAGTGCGCTTTCAGCAAGTTTCTGGATGACACCAAGTTGGGGGCAGTGGTCAATATACTGGGAGGCAGGGCTGCTATTCAGGGGTACCTCAACAAGCTGGAGAAATGGACTGTTAGGAACCTTGTGAAATTCAACAAAGGTAAATACAAAGATAAAAAGCACTGTGATTTGGGCTTGAGTTCCCACGTGGGCCCTCTCTTTTTTCTTTTCTTCCAAACACACTTTGAATGCAAACATAATATCACTGCATACCACTGTATCACCTTCCAGGGCCCGATGTGAGGCTGACCAGCCTGTAGTTCCCTGGATCCTCCTTCTTGAAGAGTGGGGCAACAATTGCTTTCTTCCAGTCTTCAGGAACCTCTTCCAGATTGCCATGACTTTTCAAAGATGATAGAAAGTGACCTTGCAATGACATCAGCCAGCTCCCTCAGTACTTGTGTGTGCATCTTGTCAGGCCCCATGGACTTGTGTATGTCCGGTTTATTTAAACATTCCATAAACAAGTCTTCCTTCATTGACTTTTCCTCTTGTCTCAAGGGCCTGGAATTTCTGAAGGCTGGTCTTGCTAATGAAGACTGAAGCAAAGAAGGCATTCAGAACCTCAGCCTTTTCCATGTCCTCTGTCACAAGGACCCCTGCCCCATTCAGCAACAGATCCACATTTTCCCTGGTCTTCCTTTTGTTGCCAATACACTCATAGAAGCCCTTCTTTTTGCCCTTCACATCTCCTGCCAGATTCAAATCCAGGTGGGATTTTGGCTTTCCTAACCCCATCCCTGCATACTCAGACAGTGTCTCTGTATTTCTCCCAAGTCACCTGACCTGGCTTCCATGTCTTGCACACTTCTTTTTTATGTTTGAGTTTTGTTAGTTTGAGATTGAGTTGAGTTTTATCAAGTAAAGTTATCCTTTTGTATCCATGCAGGCCTCCTGTTGCCTTTGCTTGATTTCCTGCATGTCAGGATGGACCATTCTTGACCTTGGAGGAGGTCATCCTTGGAAATCACCCAACTCTCATGTAACCTTCTTCTCATGTCTTTTCTCTTCAGGGCCATATCCCGTGGGATTCTTCCAAGCAGGTCGCTGAAGAGGCCAAAGCCTGCTCTCCTGAAGTCCAGGGTTTTGATCCTAGTTTCTGTCTTGTTCCCTCCTCTTAAGACCCTAAACTCTACCATCTCATGGTCAGTGCAGCCAACGCTGACCCAGCCTTTGTGTCCCTGACCAGTTCTTCTTTGTAAGTATGAGGTCCAGCAGAACACCTTTCCTTGTTAGCTCCTTGATCAACTGCATTAGGAAGTTGTCTCCTGGACAGCTTGTGCCCTGCTGTGTTTTCCCTCCAGCAGATATTGGGGTGGTTCAAGTCCCCCATGAGGACCAGAGCCTGTGAACATGAGGCTTCTTCCAGTTGTCTGAAGATGGCCTTATCTATTTCTTCCTGATCAGGCAGTATGTAGTAGACACCCACTTTAACATTGACCGTGTTGGTCTGCCCACTGATCCTGACCCGTAAGCTTTCAGCTAGCTCATTGCTCTGCCCTTATGCAGAGCTCCATGCATTCCTGCAGCGCTCTCACATAAAGGGCAACTCCCACTCCTCATCTTCCCAGCCTATCCTTCCTAAACTGCCTGTATGCATCCGTGGCTGCACTCCAGTCATGTGAGCTTGTGGTGGGTTAATCTCAGAGTGCAGACCAGTTTGCTTACTCCACCCAGCAGGATGGTGGGGAGAAAATAGGAAGAAGAAAAGCAAGAAAACACACGGGTCAAGATAAAGGCAGTTTAATAGATAAAAGAATGAAAACAAAAAATGAAGGAAAAGAAATCACTCACCACAGTGATCAGAAAATGGTAGAGTTTAAAATTTTTGGTGTAATGAGGAAAAAAAAAGTCAGCAGAGTTACTACCCTGGACTTCAGGAGAGCAAACTTTAAGCTACTCAGGGAGCTAGTTAGCAGTGTCCCCTGGGAATCTGCCTTTGAGGGCTTAGGGGTCCATGAGAGCTGGTTAGTTTTTAAGAACCACCTTTTAAAAGCACTGGAGCAGGCAATCCAGTTGTGTGAAAAGGCAAGCAAGCAGGGCAGAAGACCAGCTTGGCTGAACAGGGAACTCATCTTGGAAATCAGGAGGAAAAATAAATTGCATGATCTCTGGAAGCAAGGTCAAGCTTTGCAGGAAGATTACAGAGCTGTGGTTTGCATATGCAGGGAGAAGACACAAAAGGCCAAAGCTCAGCTAGAGTTGAAACAGGCCAGTGTTGTGTCAGACAACAAGAAAGGCTTTTTTAAGTATGTTAATAGCAAGAGGAGGTCTAAAGAATATATTGGACCAATACTTGTTAATGATGATCACTTGACAAATAGGTATGAAGAAAAAGCAGGGGCATTTAATGCTTTTTTTTTTTTCCTCAGTCTTTAATAATACTGATAGACCTTGGGCTGCCTGGTCGCCTGAGTTGGAGGACTGTGAGTACGGGAGCAGTGACTTTCCATTTGTGGACACTGAAATTGTAAGGGACCAGTTGTATTAGATGAATGTTCATAAGTGCATGTGGCCTGATGGGATTCATCCCAGAGTACTGAAGGAGTTGGCAGATGCTACAGCAGGACCCCTTTCCTAGAGAGATCTTCTCTTATGGAGAAGATCATACTGGGTGCTACTGAGAGGCATTTAAACAACAATGCAATCATCAGGCATAGTCAACATGGGTTCAACAAGGGAAAGTCCTGTCTAATTTGATATCCTTCTATGATCTGCTTAGTGGATGAAGGGAAGACAGTGGATGTCATTTTACTGGGTTTTAGTAAGGCTTTTGATACTGTCCCTCACAGCATCCTTCTGGACAAGTTGTCCAACTGCGAGATGAGCAGATACATGGAGCACTGGGTGAAGAATTGGCTGAACAGCAGGGCTCAAAGGGTTGTAGTGAATGGGGCTACATCTGGCTGGTGACCAGTCACCAGTGGTGTTCCTCAGGTCTCAATCCTAGGGACAGTTCTGTTCAATATTTTTATCAATGATCTGGATGCAGGAGTTGAATACACCCTTAGTAAGCTTGCTGATGATACCAAACTGAGAGGTGCTGTTGAATCTCTTGAGGGACAAGAGGCCTTGCAGAGGGATCTGGATAGTTTGGAGCATTGGGCTATGATCAATGGGATGAAATTTAACAAGAACAAATGCCGGATTCTGCACCTAGGACAGAATAATGCTGGAAACAAGTATAGATTGAGAGAGGAATGGCTGGGGAGCAGCCCTGCAGAAAGGGATCTGGGGGTGCTGGTTGACAGTAGGCTCAACAGGAGTCAACAGTGTGCCCCGGCAGCCAAGAGGGCTCTCCACAGCTTCCTGAGGAGGGGAAATGGAGAGGGAGGTGATGATCTCTTGTCCTGGTATTCAGTGATAGGATGCATGGGAATGGTTCAAAGCTGCGTCAGGAGAGGTTAAGACTTGACATTAGAAAGCATTTCTTTACTGAGAGGGTAGTCAAACTCTGCAACAGGCTTCCTAGAGAGGTGGTCGATGCCCCAAGCCTGTCAGTGTTTAAGAGGCATTTGGTCATTGCCCTTAACAACATGCTTTAAATTTTGGTCAGTCCTTCAGAGGTTATGCAGTTGGACTAGATGATCACTGTAGGTCCCTTCCAACTGA
>VZSZ01002367.1:0-35713 GCA_013398815.1 Ibidorhyncha struthersii
AGAGGTCCCTTCCAACCCTGACTATTCTGTGATTCTGTCTACAACTCTTCTCTTGTGGATCTATTCCTCTTCCCCTGTAGAAGAGAAGAGCTACACTTTCTTTTGCTGTGAGGGTGACTGAGAACTGGAACAGGTTGCCCAGGGAGGTTGTGGAGTCTCTATCCTGGGAGATATTCAAAAGCCATCTGGTCATGGTCCTGGGCAACTGTTTCTAGGTTGCCCTGCTTGAGCAGGGGGTTTGGACCAGATGACCTCCAGAGGTCCCTTCCAACCTCAACCATTCTGTGATTCTGTACATGGCTTCTAATGATTCTCACCAGAAGTCTCTAAAAAGGCATCTCAATTGAACAATGCTCAGTCTTCTTTGGCTGGAGAAAGAACTTGTGAGACAAATCATGTTGGTGGCAGTTAACAGGGAAAGAAAAAGACAAAGAAAATCTGAGAGAAGTGGAAAACTCTGGAGGGTAAAGAAGCCTGCCACAATAAGAGAAGAGCGAAGCAGCTGTGAGCAGTCTGTACTGCAGTCTATATTCAGCTGAGTAGAAGCCATTTGTCAACATTTCCAACAGCTGATGCACAACCATCTTTCATCAATGCTTCAGGATAAAAGTGAACTCCTTTTTTTTTCCTTTTTTTTTTTTNCTTTTTTTTTTTTTCTGGTTTGAAGGGGCTTAATGCTAGGCATGTATTGGCAGACGCTAGCGAGCAGAAAAGAGAATAACATCAAAACAAACAGTACCAGAACCCATATACACAAAAAAGGGTGTGGATGGATGGACAACAGAGATATCTGACCATTTTCCACAAAAAAAGACTACTTGAGTCTCTTAGCAATCTGTTGCCTCAAACACTTGAGGTAAGACATGCAAATTTAGAAAGCAGTTCCTCACTGTTTTCAATATTTTCTCTCCACCTTGACAATACCTGGCTAGATGGTAAAAGCTAATTCATAAATCAGAATCACAGAATGGTAGGGGTTAGAAGGGACCTTTGGAGACCAGATAGTCCAACTACCCTGCCAAAGCAGGTTCACCTAGAGCAGGCTGGACAGCAATGCATCCAGGCAGGTTTTGAATGTCTCCAGAGACAGAGACTCCACAACCTCTCTCAGCAGCCTGTTCCAGTGCTCCGTCACTCTCAAAGTCAAGAAGTTTTTCCTCATGTTGAGATGGAATTTCCTATGTTCCAGCTTGTGCCCGCTGCCCCTTGTCCTGTCACTGCATACCACTGAAGAGTCTGGCCCCATCCTCTTGACACCTGCCCTTTAGATATTTGTAAGTATTGATGAGATCCCCTCTCAGACTTCTCTTCTCCAGGCTAAACAGATCTAGGTCTCTCACCCTTTCCTCATAAGAGAGACGCTCCATTCCCTTCATCATGTTCCTAGCCCTCTGCTGGACTCTCTGCAGTAGTTCCTTGTCTCTCTTGAACTGGGGAGCCCAGAACTAGACACAGTAGTCCAGATGTGGCCTCACCAAGGCAGAATAGAGGGCAAAGATGACCTCCCCCAACCTGCTGGCCATGCTCTTTTTAATGCACCCCAGGATATCATTGGTCTTCTTGGCCACAAGGGCACATTGCTGCCTCAATAAATAAAATCCATCAGGTTTCTATTGTCATTACATTCCATGGATTAATCCTACATGTACTATTGTGCCTCTCTTTTCAGCTCATTCTCATTTCAGGTAAGTTTTGGTGTTGACATACATTTTTATTATTATTTTTTGAACCCTCATATTGCTTAGATGTTAGTGTTGGTTACCAATTGCCAACTATCAGCACCTACCTACATTTAGAATAAGCTATGAAGCAAGACAGCACGGAGGATGAATCTATACAACACCGTGAGTGAAACACCTCTACTGAACTCTGGATACCAATTTGGGATTTGCAAATACACGTAGTAACACACCACCACCCTTTTCTTATATATTCTTTTCCTTTCTCTAAGAGACATTTCCTCATTTCTCACTGCAAAAAGTGTCATTTTAGCTTATTGAGGATACAGCATGACAAGATACTTCTCTATGGCTACATATATGGGTCATATTTTCACTCGTAATATAAAAGCCACTTTGAGATGCTCAGTAAAGAGAATTCCAAGGAGGATTATCGAACATCAGTACTCTTTTTTGGCAGCCTTCCCTCACAACTACCATTACAGCCTTCTAAAGTTAAAGTATGGCAGTAATGGCAAACCATCCCTGCTGGTAGGCTCTGTCTTGCAGTGGTGGTATGCTATGGCTGGTAGGGCAACCACGCCTGTCCTACAGACAGGTAAAGCAAAATAGTGGTGTGTCATACCAAATTAAAGCCATTGGTAAGAGCCCATACTCAAAATTTTTCTGACAGTCTTACGCACACACACACAAAATTCTCAACAATCTAGCAATGTCAGCTTCTTGACGGGATACTCCAAAACTGTTTGTTCTAAATGTAATGACTCTAGCATGTTTTCTTTATCAATTTGTTCTCTCATACAAATTAAAATCTACACTTACAAATGAATGTAAGACAGTTAAGTAGTGACTTGTTAGAAAATCCCCAAATGCAAGAGAGTATAAATTTACGTTATGAAAGATAGTATTTATAGTGATCTCCCATTTTCTCTGGGAATAATATAAACAAAATATATTCTTATTATCACCATGTGAAGTGGTTATTTATTTGCACTGTTGATCTGTTTGTATTTTTCCATATCAAATCACCACCACACCTGAGTTTCTATTAGGAGTTCACAAAATCTTACTAGTTCCAGAGAGAGTATTGCATTTTCACACAGACTTTTCAAAACATGAGCACATGTAATAAGCTCTAACAGACACTGATTGATGGATAAACTTCTTGTTGGAAAGGTCATGTTAACATGATTGTGATTTTGAACCCACTTATATTTCATAAACATCATCTAGGAGCATCTAATGTTCTCCATGAGTTACACTAGCCTGATGTTTCCAGAACGTTGTTCTGCTTACAGGCTATCAAAAGATTAAGGGTGCAGCTGGTCAATTCTGCATCTTATCTCTCATAAACAGGAACACAATGGCATGCTTCGAAACTCCTTACAAGGGGAAAAACTTAAACACAAACATTCTCAATATCATTTATGAAAACTGGTGGCTAAACCCTAAAGCATAGAGGATCTACTGAATTAGTATTTCAGTTTTATTTTTAGGTAGGAGTTGCTTATTTAATACACTTCAGGGAAATTTTACCTTCTGTAAATACTTTTCATTCTGAAATGTTGATCACAATCAGTGAAGTTTAAATTGGCGTTAAATTGACAACTCTGAAATTTAGCTAACATCCATCATGAAAACAATATGACTTTCCAACTTCTAGTTAATTAGTCTGGGAAAGGTGAAGAAGAATTTAAACTTTCTACAATAATATTTTTAAAATGCACATATCTTAATTTTTCTCACTTCTCTTTTCTTCAAAGGGATTTGAATAGTCATGTAAGATCTTTACCCCCTTCTTTCCAAATCCAAACATCTTCCCAACTCTATAGACAGCTAAAAGTCTGGAAATAGCACATCATATAAATATTTACTATGCCATACCCCTGCTGATGAAATTGCGACTACAAGCACATTTATAACCTATATGTACAACATGGAAGAAAGGCAAAAAAATAAAATAATGAACTTGATATAAGAAAAAATTTGTGTTACACTTTTGAGTCCAAAAAACAAATCAGCAATTTCAGTAGCCAACTAGAATTCCTTAAAAAGTCAAAAGGATGTCACGAATAACAGCTACACTTGATATTGAAGTAGAAAGTGGCACCAGTGCTACTCAACCCTTCCAAAGAAAAGAATTGCCTCCTGTCCAATCTTACCAAGCTAACATTAACTTGCAATGAAATAAAAATTAAGCTAAATGCAGTATTTACTATTCCTATTTTTCCCCTTCTTGTTTGCTTACCCAAATATACCTAGATTTTTAATTTTTGTTAAAATCATCTTTTATCTTACAAACAATGACAGGTCTTCCTATCTATGTTTTACATACAGTGCTAGGTCTCATGCAGTCAACCTCTGTCCACAGTAAACTAAGATTAAGCTAGAAGTGTTTTGTCCAGCATAGTGGGACCTCTTGGTCAGAACTCAGCTTCTTAGTCTTGCACTGGAGAATCTTAACATTTTCATTTTCTTAACCACACCACAGTGTATTCATCAGAAGCCACTTGCAGCTCTTCACAGGCACGTACAGTGCTTCAGAGAGCCAAACGATGAATCCTTTACACTCTAAGTCACCAGAGGTGTCACATATGCAAATTCCATTGGAAGTCAAAGCTAAAAGAATAGACTCTAGATTAGTTGACATGTCCATCTATTCATGGCACTACACCTTGAAGAATGGATGCTTTTATCCTCATTTAATAATGGATTGGGGGGTTGGACTAGATGATCTCCAGAGGTCCCTTCCAACCCGGACTATTCTGTGATTCTGTGATTAGCGAAGTCTCATGGAACTCCCTTAGTTTTTCCCTCAGAAATTGAATCAAAGTTCTCTCATTAAACAAATATTTATATCAGAAAGAGACAGAGGAAATACTAATCCAACATGAATATAGCCAAATGCAGTGGGCATAAAATGCCTCCTTGGAGGGATTCAGTGAAAGTCCAAGGACTGAGGGAGTCAATGAAAGTCCAAGGACTAGAGTATGCATCTACAAATATTCATTCAGTTTCTCATCTCCTGAAGCCTCCTGGTCCAAGCAAAAAGCAATTTCTGATGATTCCCTCCTATTTGTACTGTTTATAGAAGCACTACATTAGACTAATCCTATAAATCCAGTCTTACACACCAGCATGTACGGTGTACGTCAACAAAGCACAAGTAAAAGCCACGCATAGAAACCTAAACTAGGTCGTCCACAGTTAGCTGGAGTATGAACAGCTGTACAGAGCCCAATCTAAGATACTGTGCTAACACAACTGCATTGCTAGCTCCTGCAGGACTAAGCCAGGTACTTCAGCACAGCAAGATTTGACACATTCATGCCCTCTCACAACTGAAATGTACCTGCTGAAAGAAGTGCTCATGGCAAGCTTTCTCCTGCCTTGATAAGATGACTGCACTCCATTGTCACTTTGGATAAGCAATACTATAAATCATATTTATTTGAGACAATATTACTATTACTAAGTTATGCAACATAGCATTCAGAGATTTTATCAATGAAATGTAGTTACCAGATGGTCTCCAGTCCCTGCAAATGGCTAAAAAGGCAAAACACATAACTTTTAGCCAGCATAATCTTGATCTGTTTTCAATTAAAGCTACCTTTCCTTCTCAGGCCAAAGTCTAGCAGGACAGACAGACCCTTAGAGGATGTTCTGAAGCTCAGCCCCTTAGGCTCACTACAGGAAACCAAGTCATGCTGAAGGCGCTGTCTCTGATGACTGTGGTACAGAAAGTGTTTTGTGATATTTCATAGGGAGGGTGCCACTGCTTCTGCAGTCAAAACTCAAACTCTCTTGTGGGGTAACCGTAACACAGGAATATGCTCCATTACATTGCTTGCTCTTCAGCAGCCCTCTATGGAGGTCAGACCATCAGCTGAACTGCCCAGAATGTCACATTTTTCATGTAGATCTCACAATTGTATGAGCTAACTATCCCACCCCAGTTCTTAAACAGCTTTTTCGCCAGATGAGCTCAGTATACTTTAACAAAAAGGAAAATAACACCGTCCTCTTCTGTTGACAGGACAACGGAGACATAGGAAAGAAGTTGCCTGGAATCATCAAGCAACACTGAGAACTCAAGACTCAAGGGCCAACCTAACACTGTATTTACCACACCACACCACACCACAGTGCCTCCCTTCCCACGCTCAGGTAAGTGAGAGCATTTGCCAGGTGGAATAACCTTTCAAATGAAGTTGATGTGCAATATTTTCTACTTACTGGAAGAAAAATAAACAAATAAATAGCCTTCCCATGGTTCATATATTGGTCTGGTTTCACTCAAGAAAATATAAATTCTTCAGTCCATATCACGCAGCTTATTTTCAATCCAAGGTCCTAGGCCTAATCAGCAGAGAGTCAGAGATGTGTAGAAGGCTCCTGAGAGGAGATCTAAGTAAGGTTGTTCATCAAGAGCTTCCTAGATCAAACCAATATGAAACAGTGGAGTCAAGAGATTAGCTGCAATTTAGGATGTCCTTTTAACTTACAAGACAGATTTTTTTAGGGAATGATTCTCTGTACCCCAACACAAGTAAATAAAAGAGGTATATGTAGCATCAAGGAGAAGACCAGACACACACAATGTCTTCAGGAAGTCAGCTACAGTCACCTGCAACTTGCAAGATTATTCTCTGCCTTTATCAAGCTGGTCTAAGATCATAATGAAGAACTCCACTCTGAAAGAAAAGTACCTAAGAGTCCCTTCTATTCAAAACTGAACAGTTAACTCAGGTATTGGGAGGATGGTTTGGTTTCACAGCTCAAATATTAGACAAAATGGATCCCAGTGTGAAATTACATTCTACTGGAAAATGAATCTAAAAGTAAGTCACCAAATCTCTCCGAACATTATTTCTCCATATGCACAGCATGGATAAAATTTCTTCCTCTTTTCTGAACCCTGCTTTGCCTGTTCAAACTACTTCTCAACACTAAAGAAAGAAGCCAAGCTAATATACACCTTTCGGAGCACAGCTTAAAATTTGGCAGGCAGTGCTGCTCAGGCCAGTTAGAGCAGATGCCACCTTGCCTCCAGCCCCTCATTCCCCTGTTCACGTTGATACCTTCTTGCCACATCAGCAGAACTACTTGTGTGGCAGAAAATGTATCAGACTGAAAAATATAAAAATATTTTGGCTGGTTATTTTTCAGCTGGATTAGTTCCCTGCTCTGGTTTTCCATGTGGCTGCAGAGACTGCTATGCCAGCCAGAACAGACCAAGAACACACTATGAGACAGGGAGGGCAGGGACCACCTGCAAGCACTGATGCAAAGAAATTGTATAACACAATCTTCAGTGACATAACAGACCCACAGGAAAAGCATGTCTTTACAGTGTGCCTCACTAGGTAACAAGAGGAATTGTTTCCTTTTGAAACAGTACGAGTGCTTTTACACTTAAAATTAATTGGGGGTCATATTCTAAAATAATAAATACATTAAATAATTGCAGACTTTTATGTTATATAGTTGGTAATTGCACTTATAGAGGGCTGATAGTTAATTAGAAACAAATCATAAAGCTTGGGCTCTCTTACTCCTATACAAATGCCCCAAAAGCTCTTATTTAATGTGAAACCAGCACTATTTGAAGACACTCAATCCCAGGTAAAAGGGGCCAAATACAATCTGTGTATGCGACTGAGTCACCCACAGGGCAAGTCTGCAAAGCCAAGCAATAAAAACTGACCCCAAACCACCTCTCACCTGTAATCTGCCCACTAATGACTCTCTCCTGCAGTAATGCCCTCTACAATGGTGTTACAGCTTTGGTGGATAAGGGAAGAGCAACTGATGTCATCTACCTGGACTTGTGCAAAGCATTTGACGCTATGCCACATGACAAGCTTGTCTCTAAATCAGAGAGACACAGATTTGATGGATGGACCACTCAGTGGATAAGGAATTGGCTAAATGGCCACACTCAAAGTGTGGAGACCAGTGACAAGTGGCGTTCCTCAGGGGTCGGTACTGGGACTAGTGCCATTCAACATCTTTGTTGGTGACATGGACAGCAGGAGTGACTGCACCCTCAGCAAGTTTGCTAATGATACCAAGCTGTGTGGTAAGGTAGACACGCTGGAGGGGAGGGATGCCATCCAGAGGGACCTGGACAGGTTGGAGAGGTGGGCCCATGCCAACCTCATGAAGTTCAACAAGGCCAACTGCAAGGTCCTGCACCTGGGTCGAGGCAATGCCAAGCACAAATATAGTCTGGGCAGAGAAGGGATTGAGAGCAGCCCTGAGGAGAAGGACCTGGGCATGCTGACTGATGAGAAACTCAACATGAGCTGGCAATGTGTGCTCGCAGCCCAGAAAGCTAACCGCATCCTGGGCTGCATCAAAAGAAACATGGCCAGCAGGTCAAGGGAGGTGATCCTGCCCCTCTACTCCACTGTCATGAGACCCTACCTGAAGTACTGCATCCAGCTCTGGGGCCTCCAACATGAGGACATGGACATACTGGAGTGAGTCCAGAGCAGGGCCACAAAGATGATCAGAGGGCTGGAGCACCTCTCCTATGAAGGCAGGGTGAGAGAGTTGGGGTTGTTCAGCCTGGGGAAGAGAAGGCTCTGGGGAGACCTTGTTGCGGCCTTCTAGTACTTGAAGGGGGCCTACAGGAAAGATGGGAAAGGACTCTTCATCAGGGAGTGTAGCGATAGGGTGAGGGGTAATAGTTTTAAACTGAAAGAGGGTAGATTTAGATTAGATATTAGGAAGAACTTTCTTTACTGTGAGAGTGGTGAGACGCTGGAACAGGTTGCCCAGGGAAGTTGTGGATGCCCCACCCCTGGAAGTGTTCAAGGCCAGGCTGGATGGGGCTTTGAGCAACCTGGTCTAGTGTGTCCCTGCCCATGGTGGGGGGGTTGGAACTAGATGATCTTTAAGGTCCCTTCCTTCCAACTCTAACCATTCTATGATTCTATGACAACCAAAATCCAAACCTCCAGCCTCACTTCCATATTACTATGTGTGAAAGGTGAGGAGCCTGATGACAGAGGAAAAGAGCACAGATTTTTCACCCTGAACTTGTAGAGGAGGCAAGGATACCACCTGCTTGCACTTGAACATTTCTCTTTCTGCCCTGTATTCCCTTGACCTTGAAAACACTGGACTGGGGCAAAATTTCACCTTTCCAAAGAGCAATTGCAACGTGATGTTTCTAAGAGTAGAAAAGTTCAGCAGAAAACCAGGATTCAATTTTAAATGGGTGGGGAGGGAAATCTATGTGAATTTGAACTTAATTAAACTGAATTTGAACTGAATTAAAGAATTCATTAATGACAGCATTTCCCTTCCAGAAGGCTGGCACAACCGAAAGCCTGATACTACAGGAAACTGGGCTTACAAGAAAAGGGCAATGAAACATCAGTAACTATATTTTTATGGTTTTGGATTGGAGGGCTTGCTTTTAGAAGGATGGTTATTTCTAAATGAGTTGTTTCTGTAGCATGCAAGCAACTGCAACCATGGCAGCCCTGGCTAGAACAACAGTGATGGGGTAGTAGATTAAAAAATAAAGCATTTAATGTGAGCCACAAACAGACTCTTCTAACAGCACAACAACAGCACCCAAACTATATTGAACAATTGCTGCCCTGCCATGTCAAGGGAAAAACCCTGAGCTTAAAAATATTTGAAAGATGACAGAGTAGTTCAGATAAATAGCGTGTGCATACTCAGCTTTCCTCTTCTGTAGATACCTGTTGGAGTCAGATACCAGGAGCAGATGGACTTTGGCCTGACCTCAGATGCCCTTTTTTAAGTTCTAACTCAGTAATGCAATAGGAAGTCCTGAAAGGAACAGAAGTCCTGAGAGGAAAAAGAAGTAAAAGTTGACTTAGAAAGACTGGTAACGATCATCTGAGCAAAGTGTTTGCTACCTTCTGATCCTAATTAGGAGGGGAAGAATCTCAAAATTAGAATCCTCTTTGCCCCTGAGCTCAAGTATGATATTAGCAGTACTTATGCTCTCAAATAAAAGAGAGGGATCACAGGAGATAATTCTTCTCCTTGCTGAGATCTTATTAATACCTCTTCAAACAATGCAAATCTCAAGTAAAAGAAGAGAGTTAGCTGGAACTAATTAATGCAAACCAAAAGCTGTGTCTCTCATTAGTAGTAAGCAGAGTTTGCATCTAGACTGGACATGACATTTCTGATTCATAATATGTTCAACAGATAGAGAAATGAAGGGAGAATCAGAGACAAATGCAAATATTGTACAATATTAAAGGCTTTGGAGAAACTCTGACAAATATGGTATGCATGTACCATAGTGAGAACAACAGAATTCAACTTGGATGCAACTTTTATCTGCTACTGTAACATAAAGGCATAACCCTACTACAGCCCTTGTTTGTGTGAGTATCTTTAAAAATATATAGCATTACTTTTTTTTTTGACAGCAGTATAAAAGCATGTAGTCTAAATTAAACAAAAATATTTGTAGTCATATTATCAGTCTACTTTCCAATACTCCTACACAAAGCTTACAAATTCATCAGAAACATATGCTTAAGCTTTATTTAAACCTGCTGGAACTTCTAACAAATAAGAAAAGCTTAAAGGAATCATTGGTAAGCTGCCTATGCAAACACACAAAAAATCTAAAATTCTGCATGAAATTCCTGAAATAAGTATTATTTTGAAACAAAACAAAGTGAATGATCACCAAAAAAAAGGTTACTTTTAAACAAGGATGTGAGCCACAAATACTTAGATTTGCAAACAAAATATGCTCACTTAATTTAATCCTAAAGGCAATTTATTCAACGTACATTACAGACAATTATTTTAACCTTGTTAAAATAGTCAAATTTCACATACTCAAAATTATAAACTGTAACAAGGCAAAAAAGCATTAGGTCATTTTAAACTCAGCCTCTTTTGGTGGCCTCATCCATTAAGACAAATGCTTTAAGGATTCAGTTTTAATTGTAAATGACAGCCTTTACTAACATTTCATAGAAATCACTAGCTAATTTAACTGCCAGGCTGGTTCCTTGAATTCTAAAACATTAATCTGGTCCTGAGGGATGGACACTATAATTTAAGTCATTCTACAAGGAGAGCTGGATCACTCCTGATCTTGCTTGACTAACACAGAAGTATTCACCTCTTCTGCGTTTGGTTCCAACCGAACTATGTCAGCCTTTCCTGAACTAAGGCTTCAAAAAGAAAGCAGCAGTTCATCTCAGTACTGAGAATGAAGGCAATACAAACTTTTTTTCATTTTTTAAACAAGAATGAGAGAGAAGCCTATTCTCAGCTCAGAAGAGGTCAATGGCACAACTGAAAGATGTTGCAGGGGTATTCACAGGAGTCCATTTAGGAATCAGATAGCTAATATTAGAAAAGAAATCACATTCCTGGAAAATGAATCTAAAAGTTGATTCTGTGAAAACAGTTACATAATCAGATAAAGTTTTCAGAAAATATTTTTGTGTAAAAAAAAAACCCCAAAACTTACCATTTTCCAGCCATGAAACACTGAAGCATGGTAATTCAAACAGTATTATTTCTTCTCAAGTTAGTACCCCTAGAAACGTGTATTAAAATTTCCAATTCCCTTTGCTTGCTTCTTTCAGAGGTACGTGAAGGCAAGAAACTGGTTCCCCTGGCTCTCGTTGCTATTTTATATGCTTCCTAGGAAAAAGTTCTTCAATCTGATTCTCCTTTTGCTTTGGATTAAGAACTACAAAAGCCACTGTCGTTTGACAGGTATCCATGAGAAGGGTTAAGTTGTTTTTTTTCCCCAGGTGAATGCTTGGCTCCACATACTTGAGAAAATTGAAGCCAGAGGTAAAGGTTTAAGATGCTCATTTACCTCTCTTAACATAAGATGAGGCTATAATTTTATTAGCACAGTAGCCCCACAACTTCATGATCATTTTAAGCCACTGGAAGAAACGGTCCAGCTCATTCTCATTTCCTTTTATGCCAGCATATGCATTCTGTGGCTGTAGAGTCAGCTAGAGCAAGGAATTGATTCAGGGTAAAACTAACTTCTTTTCCTGTCCTCTCACAGCTATAGTGCTGACTTAAACCAATCTCAACTTTGGTGTAAATCTGGTTTGAAGGCCTTTGTCTGCAAATCAGAAATGCAAAGGCCACCTGAAGCAAAGCGCTCTTATGATTTTTTTCCCCACCAATTTTACTCAGAAAGCACTGAAAGGCTAGGTTTGTATCAGTAAGTTTTATACCACACCACGTGCTGTCTTCCCACAGCTGCCATAATAAGGAATTTACACCAGTGTTGTGTACTGTGGGTAATGCATCAGAAACACAGCACTCCTGTCTGACCCAGGATGCATGCTATCAGGTGACCTGTGGCCTGTGTGATTAAAGTCCAACTGAAGAAACACTTTAAAGCTGTAGGCAGCAAAGAAACCTAAGAGTGAGCCACTCTGAGACACAGGAATGGCACGCTCTTCTCCTGCATTCCACTTTCAGCCTTTCAAAACAACTGGATGTTGTCAACTGCTTAAATGTTAGAAACACAGTAAAGAACTATATAAATTGACCACTAGTTTAGTTTTGTGGGTGTAATGCACTCTACATCATATATTTTTCTTGATTACCCTTGGGCAAAACAGTCATGTAGAGCTTGAAGTACACATTATACTACTTTTTCATTTAGCCTGTTCTGCAATAAGGTCAATGACATGGTCACCCCCATGTTACATTAAACACAATTCTACACAGTATGTACAAACATACGTCTACAGTTTCTTCAACCTCTTCTGCCAGCCCTGTGATCCCTTAGCTGAAATTAAATTGTGTTTGGATGTTCATTCAAAGGTTGTACATGAAGGCTGGAGAATCAGGCTGACAGGAACCTTGTAAAGTTCAACAAGGAGAACTGCAAAGTCCTGCACCATGGGAAGGAACAACCCCATGACACCTATATATGCTGAGGGCCACCCAGCTGGAAAGCAGCTTGACAGAAAAGGACCTGGGGGTTCTGGTAGACGCCAAGTTGAAGATGAACCAGCAATGTGCCCTTGCTGCAAAGAAGGTTAATGGTATTCTGAGCTGCATTAGGAGGACTGCTGCCAACAGGTTGAGGGAGATGATGCTTCTCCTCTACTCAGCACTCATGAGGCTACCCATGGAGTACTGTGTCCAGTTCTTGGCTCCTCAGCACAAAAGAGATGTGGACATGCTGGTTTGAGTCTAGCAAAGGGCTATGAAGACGATTAATGGACTGGAGCATCTTTCTTATGAGAAAAGGCTGAGACAGCTGGGCCTGTTTAGCCGAGAGAAGAGAAGACTCAGGGGGAAATCTCATGAATGTATGTAAATACCTGCAGGAAGGTTGTAAAAAACATGGAGCCAGGCTCTTTTCAGTGGTACCTAGTGACAGGACAAGAGGCAATGGGCACAGACTGAAACACAGGAGGTTCCCTCTGAACACCAGGAAATACTTTTTCACTGTAAGGGTGACCAAGAACTGGCACAGGTTGCCCAGGGAGGCTGTGGTTCAAAAGTTATCTGGTTCTGAACAATCAAAAAGTCATGGTTCTCGGCAACCAGCTCTAGGTGGCCCTGCTTGAACACAGGGGCTGGACACGATGACATCCAGAGGTCCCTTCCCACCTCAACCATTCTGCGATTCTGTGTGACTGTTTTGTGAAGCTTTTTTATTGTAAAAAATAAGCAGAGATGAGTACTCCCACCTCCATTATTTGCACTCCCATTTTGTACCCTGTAAATCGCTCCACATTGTGGTCTCCAGCACATATGGAATGCATTGCGGACAGACAATTTACCAGCTGTGGTGGCAACTGAGTACCACAACACTGTTATAAAACAAGAAACTTCAATCCCAGTTTTGGTGCAATTATGTTAATAAGCCACAAACATAACCATAACAACAACAAAAAACATCCCTGATTTTTTTTTTCTTTAGATTGATTTAATTAGATTAAGAAAAAAAAGCTGCACCTTGGTAAGTCAAGTTAGAGAACTTTTAATTTTTCTTCTAGATTTAAAGAAAAAAATCTTTTAAAACCTAGTTTTGTAAAGTAAAATTAGATTTCAGATACAGAAAATACATGTATTGTTAACAATATATAATTTCTGTTTGGTTTTGCTGTCTAGAGGCTATTACCACGCCATAGGTGTAAAGTCTCCCATATGTAGCCAGAAGCTGCACCTTTCTAGACAGTGTTTGTAAGCATATTTTGAAGTAATAATCCCACAATAGGTGACACACCCACTCTTGAAATGTTATTTCCCTTCATGGTTCCCCCATCATACGCTTGATGAACCATTTAATACTGGAAGAGGAAGAACCTCTGCAGTATTATCACAGATTTAATTAAGACTTCCTTTTTGTCAGATCGATGTGGTTCCATTCAATTAAAAACCTCATCTTATCACATCAGAAAAAAATTGAGGAATTGTTGATGTAGTTGGGCAAACCTGCATGCCATATGTCAAACTAGCAGGGTACTTCATACCAAGTATGTCCTGGATCTTAAAGTCCTTTTGCCATTGCAATGAAAAAAACTCTTAACAACAGACTGGTACCAAAGAGAAAACTAAACATATTTCCCTCACTCAGTACTGTGTGGGCTCAGGATACTCTTGTGATTTTAGTTTGAGACATGGTGTCGTGGTTTGGGCTCAGCCGGCAACAAAGAACCAGGCGGCCGCTCGCTCAACCCCCACAGCCGTGGGGAAAATCGGAAGAAAAAAAGGCAAACCTCGTGGGTTGAGATAAAGGCAGTTTAACAGAACAGCAAAGGAAAGAGGAAAAAACAATAACAATAACATCGATAAAAGAATATACAAGCGCGATTACAGTACCGCTGCTCACCGACCAGACCCAGACCATCCCAGCCCTCTCCGAGCCGCGACTTCCCGCCCCCTCCCCCGGCCAGCTCTCCCCTATAGCCCGGGCATTGGCTCACTTGGTATGGAATACCTGTGTCCCCTGCCGGCTCCTTTGGGAAATTAACCCCATCCCTGCTGGAACCAGGACACATGAGTATCAGACACAGCTTTTGAAAGATCAGAGAAGAGCCTACTAGTTAACAAACATTCCTCAGATATACCACTACCCCCCTCTTAGCCTTTATTTTAGATTAATTTTAGGAAATCACTTGCATACTTCTGGGCAAAGTTTGCCCTTTCTAGAGCTTGTGGTTAATGAAAGAAAATGAATTAGCTGCCTTGTGATTCGAATTACAGAAAGAGCACACGGGGCAGGGCAGGGAGCGAGCTTTCTAACACAAGACCATGGTTTCACCGGCTCCCAGCGCCCTGTTCACTGCACTACAGGACTTATCTCCCCCCCAGCCTCTGCAGACTTATGCACCTCCTTTATGCATACACTTGTTGACAATGTAAAAGTGTTTCTCTTCTAAGAAGAGGCCTATTTTTATAAGGGAACAAACACACTTAAAAGAAGTATAACATCTGATTTTGGTGTTGCGCTTGCCATGTTCTCTTCGCAAATGGTACTGAGTATCCGAGCTCCTTTTTTCACTTATTTAGTCAAGATGCATTCTTCCTCGAAACTATACCACAGCTAATATTCCACTCACTCCTTCAGCCAACTTTAAAACAAAGCAGCTCATTAAAAGGGTAGACAGTCTGGTTGGTTTTTTTTTTTTTTCATTTAAGAAGTCTACTGCAAAAGCACACCATCTATTCAGAATGAGACACTGTGTTACATTCATACTTCACACTAATAAATCATTCCCTCCAGCCTCTCACCCAAGGGTCAAGTCCAGCTGCAGAGAATGCTAGCCAAGGTCCGTATCTCAAGAAACATGTGACCTGCAGGGCTCTAGGTATAAGGCTCCCACTACCAGCTGAAATACATTAACATGCTGTGGAGACACCCCCTCTAGCCTTTACCAGAGATCTCTGCCAACCCCACATGGTAGTAATTGTTCATTTAACAACCTCAGTAATTGCCAATGTTTTGGGGTTTTTTACATGATAATCTCCACCACGTTTGCAGGCCTGCAAAAGGACCAGGTTTCAGTTTTCATAGACGCAAATATTCAACTTCTTTTCTAAAGTTAGATTTAAACTTTGACTTGCAGTGCAGGGCTCCAACACTTGTGAAGCGTTCTACCCCTGTTCCAAAAAGGGCTCAGCATTCCTGCTTTAGCTCCAGCTATCCTTTTGATCTCATACCTTGCACAGCACTTCTGGCTTTAAGGTTGCTGTACCATTCAGTAGAAAGCACAGAATGACAGGATGTAAGATTTTCAGGGATAAGACTGGCCTCATCAAAAAGCTAGGTCCTCGGATGTCCACCTGCACATCTGTTTTTTTGTGGGTTTACTTATTTTTTATTATTTATTTATAATTAGGTGAAAGGGATTAATTTCTATATGCCATTTCACCAGCAGTGGTTTACAACTCCATTGTAAAACACTCTGAAATAGCTACAAAAACAAATAGCTGCAAAACCAAAACACACACACACACACTTAATTGCAATAAAGCGGCCAGAAAGGCATTCTCCAATCAGACAAACCATTCAGAAGGCTCTCTGGGGACTAAAAGAAAAAGAAGACTTCTCTAAATAGCTAAGGATAAAATACAATTTTTAAGGCCTCCATTACCCTATGGTAACCTATAGCCAGCTGCATCTTGATACAGTTCTGCTTAGTACCGTTTATAGAGAGAAAACAAGTATCAGTAACTAATCTGTGATGTGAGCTTCAACAGTGATACACATCAACATCAGAATTCCTTCTTAAAAAAGGAGAAAGTCATCGTATCATGTAGCCTTCCAGCAATTAAGATTACCTGATGCAACATTTTCCACTGAGGAACTCCTAGTGCCTTCACCAATGCTGTTAGAACAATGTCAATGGGGAGCTGCAAGCCAAAGACCACTTAACAGACTTCTACTCTAACACAGACTGAAAAAATAGCGTAAGTAATTTCCACTGTGATATTTAGTTCAATCATCTTGAGTTTTGGAAAGAGGAAGCTGAATTTTATGTTCAGAAACAAAGAATAATTAGAGCCCCACTTGTGTGTGTTGAGTAGGCACTTGGATGCTTTCTGCTGATAAATGCATTTGAAATATGGCTGCCCCAAGTAACATGAAAACAGTATCTAGATAGGCACAGGTATCAGATAGGACAACTGAGGACCAGAGATTTAGTCCCAGAAAATAGGAACATTGGTGCACCACAGCTCCTTTATGTTCTGGTCCTCATAGAGCAGAGAATTCTCAAAGTAGCTGTGAAGCATCAATAACCTCTGGGTAGTTTGGTGCCACTGTCAGTGGCACAGATGCATATTTTTTTTCTTTCTGCAGATTCAGGCTCAAATTTAAACAGCAGCAACACAGTTTTGTTGTTTTCTAGATTCTATCTGAACATGGCAAGTTGTGGTCACTGCTCAGGAAGAGCTCAAGATGGGAGCTGGTTAGTTTGCAGTCTCGAGAGGGGACAGCAGATACGTGTTTCTTGTTTTGGGGAGAGGGTAAGGGTTTTTTTTTGCCAGTTTACTGCAAGTAACACCCAGTCAGAACTGTGGGATCTAACTGTGCTTGGCTTGACTACTGAGAGCCACAAGATCTTCCTCCTCTTCAGCAAGTCACTTCTCATACGACCAGGATCCACATTACCTCCTCAACCACAGTAAAGGAGGAGTTGGGTAGAGAACTTGTGTCCCAGCAGAGCTCAAGGGAGGGAAGCAAAGCAGAACTAGAGTGACAGATGCGAAGGTGGCCAAGAAAAATGAGCCTACCAGTCTGGCCAGAGTAGAGAAGACACAAAGACAGACTGCCATATGCTAAGCAGCTGCAGTTCTGTCTAGTTTGGGGACCAGTAGACTCACCAGACCTGCCTTTCAGAAGATGCCACCTCCTGAAGAACAGGCTGCATAATAGGACAAAGAAGGGCTGTTTCTCTGAAAATTGTTTATTGACCTGATGTGAAAGGTAAGGCCATCTTTAACTGACAAGGGTGATGACAAATATAACACAGAGGCTCTACGTACTCTGTAATGTTGGAAGGCTCTTGTTAGCTCAGACAGATGACAGACACTCAGAGTAGGTAGGGAGACAAGCTTCACATAGCTGGAGCAGGGAAATGAGAATGTTCTTAATTCCTTTTAGAGTTCTTCCATAAATTGGGATGAAACACATTTTAAACATGCATAACTCCCTCTTGTGCTTCACAGGATGTCTGCATACACAGCTGCTAAGACCATTAACGTGCCCTCAGATCTTGTAGCAGGTTACAGAAATTATCATCACTGTACGTAACTATTAAGTGCTAACTCAGGGAAGCTTCTGGCCTTGGTCTTCACTTACCAAAGAGAGAACAAAAATCCCGATTTCCCAGTGCACTGATACATCCAGACTGATGTTTGTTTATTGAAGCAGGGTAGGTAGAAATAAAGAACAACAGCGGAAGCAGGTAAGATACATCCAAATTCCCCATATTTAAGAGATGCATTGGAAAGCCGAGAAAGCAAGCAAGGAAAAAAAATGACCTCTGCTTTGTTTTGATAAAGAAGAACTTGACTAGATCAAGACAGGTTTTAACATCTAAACTAAAGAATGGGAACAACTTCTTCAAAAATGCGATTAAACAAATGATCTTGTCAGCCTGGAAAAGCAGAGGAAAGGGCAGAACAGAATGTGGTTGGGACATAGCCAAAATTAAGTATCTATTGAAGAATGCCACATACAAGAACTAAATTACTAATTGCACCTGCAGTGATAACACTCATCACTTTCTCCAAATCCCATCCCCCCTTCTGATTCTACAAACTTCTGGAGACTCACAAACCTTCTGTTTTACTCCATGCGTGGAAGAAATGGGATGCTAGAGTGGGAAGACTTCTTCCCTTTTTCCTGCTACTGGCCACCTGCAAGACTGAACTAGTCTCTTCATTTCAGTGCCTCTGTCTCTCCATCTCTCCTTTTGTCTATTTAGCTTGAGGGCTTGGAGGGTGCCTGCTTAGGTGTTGTGGGTTGGTTGGTTTGTTGGGGTTTTTTTGTTTGGGGTTTTTTGTAACTTATATTTGGTATTTTACTTAAATATTCAGCTTTTTAGAGATACTGGCTGGCTGGGAATCTGGCTTAAATTCTAATATAAATGTTTCAAGTGTTCTGGGTTTCAGAGAAATTTAAAAAATGTAACGTGAATCCCTAAAAGGCTTAAAAGAAAAGGGCAAAAGCCAAGTTATAAAGTCATTTTAAATCCCCATTTTTAAGGAGAACTTCTTTAGGGAGAAAAACTGTTTCATGCATGAGCTGCACCATCTGGGGCAATGGGACATCATCGTCTGGGTTTAGTAAGACTGGAACAACCACACACAGTTTTCAGGCTGTGATTGGCATTAGCAAGATTCACAGTCTTCATTAGGAATCAAAAAAATAATCTTCACTTTGTCCCTATCAGGAACTTTCTCATGAAAGCATGCCTTGAGTAAGGGCTGAGAAAGAGTTTCGAGATCTGGTTACATGTATGTGTGTGCATATGTATAAACACAGATACATACATATTTGCATGTGTGTGCATGCAAGTGCATATGTGTGTGTTTCTAATGTTTTCAGAAATCCTGTTTCCTTTTGGAAGATGCAAAGACATGAATAACCCACCCATGGACAAATCAGTTCTTTACTTCTCAAGCCAAATTTTCATGGTGATATATAATGAATTTCTACCTACTTTGCGCCTCACTGACTAATTAGATCAATGCAGGCTGCTACTCCCCCTGTCCCTCCCTTTTTGTAGTAGGGACTTTCATTGCCTGTAGCTACACAAGTGTGGTTGCTTTTGCCAAATACCTGGAGATACTGCTAATGGCTTCATTTGAACTCTACATTGCTTAGTATGGAGGATGGGGGGATTGTGTATTTTAATCCATATTGTGATTGCTTTGATGTTGTTTGTAATGAGGAATATGTTTTTATTTATACATATCAGAGTTGTTACAGGAATTTGTGCTTCCCAAAGGATTATATTTCCACTATCAAACAAACACAGCGTATACTTCGAAGAAGGGGGAGGCTAACTAGATGTCAATTTGCCACTCACAAAATACAGTGCTCTTTCACAGTTCTTTCCATCCATGGATCCAAACACTTTATACAAAAAGCTATCAGTTATCCCCACCTTGCATGCAAGGAAACTGAGTCAGGACATTGCCACACACTGCTGTAGGTCACATGGATGGTTAATGCAGCATTTGTAGAGTCACAGGATCCACTGCTGCCTCCAGATTGACACTGCCACCCACACATTTTGAAAATACACACAGGAACTACCAGAAATAAGGACCCATAATTTTCACATCCCTGACAGATGAGGGAAGAAAGAGGGCAGAAAGAACAAAGTTGAAGGAAAGGTTTGGCTGACGATGTTTTTAAAAGGAATTAAAAAAAATAACCAGGGGAGTATGTATGGCTTCTGCTACTCCTCCTACTTCCAAATGCTGAGACCACAAACTACAGCACTACTTTTTTTCTCCCTTCAGAAGCTCAAAGTCCATGTACAAATTATTACAGACTCTTGAAATGAGGCGTTTATGCCGGAAGCAAGAATGAAACTGCACCTCTACAATACAGAAAAATGGTATCTCATCGCTAATCTCCAAGGTGGAGACGACTGTTCTGAGGAAAAGAATCCTGTCATTAAATGCAGTTTCTGGCACAGCTCACTTCCGTGTAAATTAAAGCCTGAGTACCAGGTCTTACTGTATGAAAGCCTGGAAAACAAATCTGTCTTGCCAAAGTGAATTTTGCGTCCCGGTGGTCATTTTGAGAGTGCTGCAGGGGCTTTTATCACTTCAGTTTCACAAATTCTTCTTAGCCTCATTTAAACATTTAATTTTAACATGAGGGTCTTCTAAAATTACAAAATCTGCCCACTTGCAATGGGAGAACATTTCAGAGCATTTTGTGGACTCTCCAGAGCTTCTTTTTCAGAATGAAACTTCTGCTTGGGGTATATCTTTTTCTTTTCCTATTTATTCAATGCTTCATTTTGACAGATATAGTTGTTTATGATCATTATAGTATTCTGGTTGAAAGAAATTATGAGGGTGACAGTGGAGGGGAAGGAGAGTGACAGTGTTACAACACTCCAGATCTGGTAGAAAAGGCACTTTTACAGACCTTTCAGGATCTTCTGGAAACAGTCAGTTTCACTGCAGAACTACAGAAGGAAGAGGGCTTATAGTTAATACATGGAGAACCTGGATGCTCCTGGCTGCCAGAACTGAACTCTTCACTCATGGGTGTGTGAGAAAACTGGAGTTTTTCTCTGACCCAGCAACTGGCACATATTCTAAGCACTCTTTAGACACTAAGTACACTGCTGCAATTGCTCAATTTATCTAAGGAATGCAAACTCCATCTAAATAAAATCTCTCAGTACTGCTGCTGGACAGGACTAAACTATACCATTCTCCTATGACTCAACTGACCAAGATGAGGTGGCACTGCACCTCACTGGAGCAGAGGTAAGGACAGATGGACTCTCATCCAGCCTGGCAGGCCCAGCGCAGCGATAACCCCAGCTGAGCACATAGGGTCTTACCTGCTATAGAGAATGAATTAAGGCCATGTCTGAGCCTTAGTTCCCACCTCACAGTCAGCAAGGATGACAAGCCACGTCACAAGGCTGCTGCAGAGAAGCCTGTGTGTCAGCAGAGGTACAGACTCATGGAGGACCTCTCCCACTCATTTTATTAAATGAGGCTGAAAACTAGAGAGAGTAATCTAAACAAACCAAAATAATTAATTGTCTACTCTGAGTTACTGGGTTGACATAAAAGAACAACAACCATTCCATGAGTCTATTGGAAATGTATGCTTTTTTTGAGCCTGAGGACATGGGAGGAGGCAGCCAGTGTGACTACAAAAATATCGGTTTCCTGTTTAAATTTGGGACCATATTTAGACTTGATGGCTTATCATTTGAGAGTTTTCTCTGGATAGAGGGAAGGTTTGGTTGTTTGTTTGTATTAAGCACAAATAAGGCAGTTTCCTGATTGGGATCCCAGTGTTTATATTTGTCAATTTTATGCCGACTGTGAGTAAAAAATCAAATAATTTACTCAAACACTGCCTGTGGTGAATTTTTCAGTACATCAAATCCCAATTCCTTTTTTAAAAGAACTGGTCATTTCCGCACAAAAAATATTTCAAATTTTGGGAATGCCTGGACTATGCAGCTGTTACATAGTAAACTATTAGAAACTCAAAGAAGTTTCTCTCAAAAAGGAAGCTGAAGATGGTTTGATCAGAAATAGGAGACTTCCTATGACCTTCCACTGCCTGTATCTTAGTGATGATGTGTGAGTTCCAACTGTATATTCAACACAAGAGACTTTTACCTGCCCCTTGACTGTGAACTGTTGGCACTGCCCACTCAGTTGGTTCTCTAAGGAACTGTCAAAAGCAGCTGTAACATGGGGAAAAAAATACTTGCAAAAATCTGGGGTGAAAACTTTTACCCACTTATCTGGAAAGATAGCTGGGTGAGAAGCTTACAAGCAACATGCCTTTGGCTTGTCTAGTACTCACCTCTCCAAAGCAGAAGAAATCTGAGAACTTACTGAGATTAATTTCATTTCACTCTTTGCTGGGGTCTCTAATGGAGTAGCTTGAGTCCATTTACTTTAAAGCACCAAGGCTGAAAAGGACAGCGGTTCTCAAGTTGATTCACCAACGGATTAGTTGCTCAAGGACTCAAAGAAGGGCAAAGACCTGGATGTTATCAGAATAAACTGTTTGAGCCTTATCTGCTGACGTAAACTTCTCAGATGTTAACACAGTATATAGATGCCTAGGACCTCTTCGCTCTATCCATGTCTCTCCTCCAAATGCTTGTTTTAGCATGGGAAAAGTGAAAAACAAAGAACATTTGTACCAAGTTTAATTTGGAGAAAAATAAATTACCTCAACTTTTCCGGAATTCATTCATAGCACAAGGTATCCCACTCCACTTTGGAGACTAATATGCTTAAGAACCGAGTCTGATAATCCAAACCCAAACTATTTGTCTTTTGTTATCAATCTGTGACAGCAAATTACCTTTGATCTCAGCAGATCTTCCCCCTCCAAACGTCACTGGCAATCTTTTCTCTTTTGAGAACCATTTGCTATTTGTTTTCAACTTCTTTCACAAAATCTAAGCAAGCTGGGACAAAACTAACTTTAACTTTGCATTGAAAAAGCTGTCGTGCTACTGGAAGCCCTATTACAATCACAAGTTCAAACTTTCAAAAGCCAGGAAATAGAGAATGAAGGCACAAACTGATGCAACCTTTACTTTGTTCTTAAAAATGGTCAGTAACGGCTAGCATTGATTTCCATACATTGTAGCATGATCAACAGGTTACTGGTAAGTATGAAAATGAAGAAAAAGGAGGCCAGTTATCTTGTAGATCCTTCCCATCTCAGAAGTAGAAGACAACAAAAAGCACGGATGAGAAGCTCTTGACTACACAAGGGTGGCATCAACTGCACTGGTTCTGCGGAACAAAGGGGATTCCTCCTCCCTGTGAACTATCTCCATAGCAGGAATGACCAGGTGACCGACAAGGCTTAACTGTCGTGAGGGCATTAAGCTCACACCAAAAGGAGATCCTGTTAATCCATAAGCACCATACAAAGTCTCCAGACCCACATTCCATAATGCCATGAATGCGATGTGTCAAAGACAAGGAGGAGATGTCCATTTTGCTGCCTGTATGGCCATGCCAGAAGCCTGTTGGTAAAACAGGACAAAAGGCTTGTACCAAGAACAATTTTGACATTTGGTGTACTACTGAATCCTCAAAGGCAGATGCACAAGATCAGAGCATTAAAACCATAAGACAAACCATAGGGAGGAAAGAGCAGAGGCCAAAGGAGAGGCAGTGGCACTCCACAAAGATGCCTGGAATCTCCCCATTTCCTGGCATCAGTAAGTTTGCATTTATGGAGCATTTCACAAACCTTAAATTAGTAAGGCCTGAACAAGCTGGAAAACACTAACCTTCCTCCACTGCAGGGGTACATGACATTGAAACACCCAACCCAAGGTCTTACAACAAGTCAGTACAAGTACGACCCACTTTTGTCCCCTGGGGATCTACTTTATACTGGAAGATTTCCCCAGTACAACTCAGCCAGAAACACCCACTAGCAGAGGAACTTCTCATACCAAAGGAAGGAGGGTTGGTGCTCTCTGGATAACATAAGCACTCTGAGCAAACGGCCTTCACAGCTCCAGCACAGGCTGAGGGGCCTGACTTCTTCCACACACCTAACTCTTAGATCTGGCCTGAGTCCCAAATCTAACTGCCTCCAGGCAGTTCACTTAACTGAAACATGTCTCAATTTAATCATCTGTAACGTGAAGGGCAATGATGCTCCCTGCAAGACCATCTTTCTAGAAGTGGGCGGCACAAAGTTCAATCTTTCTCCAAAAGGACAGTACTCATGTTTCACTGCCTCACAGGATGGTCTTGAAAAGTCGCTGCAAAACACAGTATCTCCCTAGGGGAGCAAACCCAAGGCTAGGCCTTATTAAACCTCTCCTGGGCCATCAGAACGCAACCAACCTTTAAGAAAAAAACAAAACCAAAACCAACAAACCCAGGAGGTCTGTAATTACTGTTCTGGATCTGACCTCTATCACCTCCCAGATTCCCCGTGGAACCTGGCATTAATTGCTCATTCTTCTTGTGCCCAACATTTCCAAATGACCTTAGGCTGGCCCTTGCCATTCCGGAGTAGGAGTTCAGCAGGGAAAAAAGTACATCTCTTCTATCAGTTTGGACTACCAAAAATGGTATCTCTGAAGCACAGCAAAGTCTTCAGGAGTAACTTACAATCTAAGTATGAATTCACAGGCATGAGATTTCCCAGCTGCAGTGATTTCTACACAAGCTGTCACAGGTAGTGACAAGTTGGGTGTCAAAAAGTTGCTGAAGTTGACGTTATTTTTGTGGGTGCTCTGCAAACAAACCCAAGCAACACTCTTTTTAATGCTCATGACAAATATTTCACTTATCCTTTAACAAAGACACCCATTTCTGTGCTTTCAGTCCAGGTCCTGCTTCATGTTGCTACATGCAGGTAGTACCAGCTCTACATTCAGCTGCAGGTTGCAGCTTCTCTTTTAAGCATTTTTATTAATTTGATTTAATAATATGCCATCCATTAATATTCTGTTCTGACAACAGACTTGGTTAGTTGGATTATTTCCAGCGAGTATGAATCTGCACCAGCAAATCCAGTGTTCGGGAACAGTTATACAGCAAGAACAGGTAATATCTAGATTATCCTGTGCTGCTATATGATGGCAGTGGAAAGCAGAGAACTAACTGCTTTGCTTTCCAAAGAAAAAAAAAAAAAACACACCCCTTAAAATCACCAACTCATAAAATGGTTCATAGACTTCAATCTCAAAACCATTTAAGAAAATGGTGTCCACTGTTCATTCATACACATTTCTCCATACTGAGCTCCCTCTAGTTGCACTGAAGAGGACTAATCAGCATGCCACGGGCAAAGCGGATGACACCAATATTGCCACAAAGACACATGGCTCCCAATGCTATAGAATGGTAACAGTAAGAGGATCATAGGCTGGACAGCAAGTTCTAGAGAACATTCTAGAGAATATTCCTTCCTAACCCCAGATCCTTATGACTCTCTGCGCATACACACAAGGCGCACCAAGTACCTATTAAGAAAGGATTTTCTTTATCACCTCAGACCACTGATTCGGTGTCATACCCCCAGATGTGGCCAAGCTGAATAGGTCTTCTCAGTTATACATGAGACACAGAAACCTTCTGACTCCCACAGGCATGCGGCTGGAGCCCAGAACCATGAGACTTAACAATAATGCTACCTCATGAGGTTAGACTGAAGAAAAGTAAAGCAAAGAAAAAAAATGAAAATAAAGAAGAATCCAGTAAAAGCAGTATTAAAGTAAAAGCAAGGTTTTTATTTGTACCTTACATCACCAGAAAAGGCAATTACATAGCTATTATTGGTCACAGCACAGAATTTGGATGTGACATTTGGACAACAGACAACATCCATTGTTTCTGGGTTAGGAAAACCTCACATGACAAAAGCTCAGAGGAACCTGAGGAGGTGAACTAGAAGACTGACTATCCACACTCTTTGAGCACAATTTGCAAAAAAAACCCCTTATTGCTATCAGAGTAAGGGGAGGGAGGCCTCTAACCAAACCAGATCTTTCACCATAGACATTGGTGAAATTGATGCATTGAGTTTATTAATTCTTAATGATTACCTGATAAATTGAGGATCCATTCTGAGATGTTTTCAAGAGACAAGGGGTTTGAGTGGGAACTTTCCTTGTATAGATCTATGCTAACTGCTTGGGCATAAACCAGAAGGACTCATGACAGAAACGGAAGATGACAACAGGTAGCTGGCTCTACAACTTTGCTGCTTTAACCAGCTTGATAAGGAGAAACCCCAGGGGAGGGAAACAAAAAACAGTTCTGCTCTCCTAGAGACAGATCTCACCTGCCTTCTCTCCAAGGATGCAGCTTTCATCACTAGTGGTTTCTAAAGCAGAGGGGCTGTCCTGTGCTTTACCTGCTAGGTTAGAGCAATGGGGTTTTCAGGCATTCAAAATAAGACTAAAATGTTAATATGACAGAAAGGAGGCAAATTTTATTTTTGAAGCAACTACCTAGGTTCTAATGATGTCCTTCTTGGAAAGTTTCTTCTTGCTTTAAATCTACCAAAAATGTTTGAAATTTTAGCAAGGAATAAAACCAGACCCATAGCTAGAAGAAATGTGACCTCTGTGCTTGCCATCCATTTTGCAAATTGTAATGTTTCACTTTTCAACAGGATATACATATATAATTATTAAACATACATATTTTATATATAAACAGTATATATAAAAAAGGTCTTACTGATAAGTTAAAAAAGCACATGATCCAAAATTTCATATAATAATGAACAACATAATTAATGTTAATTAAAACATGGGCAACATAATTAAAAATAAGCCAATATGATAGTTGATCTAAGAAAAACTGCATGTATATTTTTTAGCTAGAAAATAACTTTAAGTCAAGTGAAGAACTCAAAGGAAACTCAGATGAATAACTGGCAAAATATGATCTGAGCAATCGCTTGTCTTTCTAAACTAAGAGTTCTGCTAAACAAGATTTATAAAGGTAAAACATCCCATGAAGCAAGTGACAAATTAAGAGGCAGGGAAAAAATTACTATAATAATTACTATAAAAATTATTACTATATTATTACTATTATTTATATTACTATAAAAATATGAGCTAAGATGGGAGAAGTAGCAGGCAAATTTTACAACTGTGAGTGGATGGTAGGTGACATCCACAAAGTGACTTTAACTGTTGGACAAAAGTAACTGGAGGCACGGCAAGATGAAAAACAGCTCAACGTGTTTTTACAATTGCTCACAAGATGCTCTCGAGGGAAAGGCAAAAGGCAAAAGAAATACCTACACTAGCTGTAAATGCAAAAGGACAGCAGGGGCCCATCGTAGATGAAGTCAGTGACACAATAAAAGGTGACAAGGAAAACATACAGCGCCCCAGACAGAATCAAGCATGCAGACAAAATGTAAAATGATGAGGATAATCAAGATGTCCCAATAGTCGGGATCAAGAGAAGGAAATGACCAACTTGAACACATTTCTCTATATAAAGTTTGTTATTCATGTGTCCAGCTATGAAAAATCCTATTAAGACTGACATTGACCATCAAGTTTTAAGTTCAGAAAATGACAATTTAGAAAACTATGAAGAAATTAAATATTATAGAAGCTCTTCTCTCCTTATCCTGCTTGGTGACCTCTTAAGATCTGCTTTCCTGGGCTTGCTGAAAAGCACATTTCT
The DNA here is from genome assembly GCA_013398815.1 of Ibidorhyncha struthersii. Taxonomy (NCBI): domain Eukaryota; kingdom Metazoa; phylum Chordata; class Aves; order Charadriiformes; family Charadriidae; genus Ibidorhyncha; species Ibidorhyncha struthersii. Next base: position 27,570 of record VZSZ01002367.1, read on the forward strand.
TTTTCTGCTTTTTTCCCCTTTTATTAGAAATATGAACAGCAACTTCATATTACTTCCTTTATTTCCTGTTCTCTGCTGATCTCATTTTTACACTAGCACTACTGCAAAAAAAACTGCAAACCATGCACAGGCTAAGCTTTAAAAAATTAAGGTGGGTATTTGTCAACCTTTTAATTCCTCTGTTAAAAACACCCAAAACCACAACCCACACAACTAGGAATCCATCAGTAACGGAAAGAGAAATGCAAGGAATCTATAGACCCATTCTTTAAAAACTGCTAACAAGGAAGACTCAATGAAGGCGGCTGCCCTTGCTAGTTTTTTGAAGGCAGAAAAAAAATGTGAAACAAAAAGTCTGAGAAGAAAATTAGAAGCAGCTTTCAAAATAACACCACACAAAATACCACTGTGTTTGGAGGCAAGGGGGGGGCAGCAGGGGGAAGGGAGAGAAAAAGGGAGAGAGAAAAAAGAAAAAAAGGGGAGAAAAAAAAAGAAAAAAGAGGAAAAAAGAAAAAAAAGACAATCCAACTGCTTGAGTGCTAGGATCTTTAATATTGCCAGCTCACAAACCCGTCAAACATTTTCCTCCCATCTACTACACTTCGTTCTTTAATACTACAATCTGTCTGAAAAGGGGAGGCAAAAGAAAAATGATTGCACTTAATTTGCATAACTGCACAAGAGATTTATGAGCATTTTTTAACAGCCAAATCAGCCAAACAAATTGTCTGCAGAGCTGCAACAGTAAGCTGTTGGGGTTCTTACCACTGGCAACATCACAAGTGTGTTGGGAGAATCAAATCTTTTATTATAAAAATCAATCACAATTCCCATTGTGTTCCTCAGTCCCTAAATAAAAACCCCAAAAAACGAGTGCTGCTAAGTTAGCCTTCTCACTGAAGAATGACTACCAGATAAAAAGGGAGCCGACAGCTGGCCCAGAGCCAAAAAGAAAGCTTTCAGGCACAAAAATTGCCGAGAACAACGTCTGTTCTGCGCTCAGTAATTTTTTTACATGCAACTCTGTACAGACAAGACAGGCATATCTGGTGACATGGCTAAGAATATACATTCATGATGGAGGATACTGCCTTTTGAAAAGAGAAATAAATTAGAGAGTAACACCTTCTTATGCAAGCTGCAAGGAGAAGAGTTCCTAGAGCAATTCAATTCAGCACAAGGAACAAGGTTTCTTTCAAAAAGTCACCCTATAACTGGGAAGGGTGCTTCCTTGCAGGGAGTCTGAACTGAGAAATATGCAGCTCCTTGCTTTCTATTTATAGTCATTCAGGCAGTGAATAGTCTCATTCCAAATGCCACAAGGCATACTCACAAGCTTTTATTCCAGAGACCTGATTTGTGTTTCATTTCAAAAAGTCCAGCCCAAGGACAAAAAAAAAAAAGAAAAAAAAAAAAGAGGGGGAGGGAAAGAGAGAAATGGAAATGCAACATGCAACAGAAACACCTTTTTTTCCCAACTTTTCCTTTATGAAGCTGGTGCTGGAGAGTGTGGAAAAGAGCAGGTTTTTTTAGAAAATTCTTACGGGAAGGAAAAAAGTATGAGCTTTGGAAGCGCATGCATTTTTGTTCATTAACACTGAATACCAGTTGCCCTGCAATTTAAGCAAGTCTGGGGGACAGAGGAAAAGGAGCGAGGGGTGAGAGCATTTCAATTACTTGGCTTTGAAGGACCCTTCTGAATGAGAAAGAGACAGAAAACACTTGTCAAATGCAAGTTCAAGTGAAAGCCACTTCTGCCAATGAAGTGTGCAGATGGCTGTGGGGGTTCCACTGAACCCTAACTGGGCCTCTATTATGTCTTTATTGCTCACAAAAAGGCAAGGGTCACCTTCAGTTTAGAATAAGTTAGCATCCTTTCCCACAGAATGACTCTAGTCAATCAAGCTAAGCAAAGGAAGTCTTCCTTTGAGTGACTGCTATCCCATCAGCGCACTGAAGAATTTTTAGAAAGGCTAAATAGACACAAAAAGCTTTGGTCTCATCTACACTACTGACATTTACCAGAAAAATTTCCCACCATTGCAGGCAGTCTTGGGAGAACTAGAGTAGGCTGGTGGTGACTGTCATGTATGTCTGCTAGATTCCTTTCTCTTTAGGGCCAGATGACACAAGTCTAAAAACGGTATTAACAGCTTTCAAAATTTCACTAATAAGACATGGCACAAAAAGCAAGTTCTACATCTCCATTTTTTCTGTGTGTTCTTCATAAACAGGGAAACGCCACCAGGCCAGCCCATCACACCAGGTCTCCTGTTTCTAACAGCATCCAGATTCACATGTTTGACAACCAAAGGTTGCAGAAATTTCTGCAGATAGGCACCCGCAGTACTACCACCTACCCTCCCAGCGTTGCTGAACACAATCCAGCCAGTGCCTTCCAACATTATCTTCTGTGGTGCTGTGAAATACCATCACCAATGCAGAACCCTTTAAAAAACCAACAAAGTTGGAATAGAAGACTGATAGAGTTTGTGTTTGTGGCACAGAACTCTGTATTCTTCATTTGAAAAGCTCACACCCAGGGTCAGTAAACACCAAGAAGGGTGCACTGTCCTCCCCAGTGTGTTCAAAGGATTACATACAAGAAGGAGAGTTCCAAACGCTGAAAGGTCAAGTATCTCCAATGCTTTCCTTCCAAGATAGCAATAGGAAAGTAAGAGCAGGGGAAGGACTTTTTCCCAGTGGAAAGTCAGTTCCCAAACTACAGTGACAAACCAACCTACCAGATAGGGTACACCACATATTGACACAACTATCCCCAAGTATCAGAGAAACAAGACTCTCTCGACACTGCTGTAATACAATATTCATGGGATCACAACTCCTGAGCAGCACAAATCACCTTCCCTGTAGGTCAGAGGTAAGCTGTAGGCAAAGTTCAGTTTTATTCTTGAAAGAACAGGAGAGAGTAGGAAAACAAAAGCAAAAAGGGGAATAGTATTTAAATAAAATTCTGTATAGCTACTGGCAAACAATATAGCACGTAACTTCGAGATGGTTACTAAGTTAAAAACTCTCTTAACTGTCTTACCTGCTACTCTGACAAAGAAAATCCAGGTTACTCCAACTTCCATAGAAGCCACCTTTTTCTCAGCAACTGGAAAAAGACATACATATTCTGCACCAGAAGACAGCAGGTTCTTATAAAGGGGAGCCCATTTCCACACTTTGTAGGTACAGCTAAATGCAAAATCCATCTTTTAAATACAATAAGTTGATCCCAACAAGGGAAGTAAAGCAGAATTCTCTCCCTAGCAAGTGGAAAAGGGTGATTTGATATCAGATATCCTAAAATAATTCTTCAGGGAGAAAGGAGAGCCTCAAGCATGTAAAACTCAAATAATTCTTCAACTTTGTAGTTTAATACATCCTCAGGATTTCCTCTTGATAAATATAGCAAAAGCTGCACATACAGAAGTAGTTCCTGAGCACTCCACAAAAAAAACAAATTTAGCTGTCTGTCAGTTGCTCATTTTTTTAAGTTGTCCCTTTAAAAAAAGTAGTACAAAACAATACAGACCCTGGAAAATTGACAAGATTGAGAGGTCTTTATGACTATACAGCAACCCTAATAAATCATAAATGGTTGTAGGTGAAACTAAGTTCATACTGGTACAGATTCCACTGTGGAAAGACTCAAAGGAGTATTTAAACTGGCAGGTGCCAATCTTTGTGGATTTTTCCCTTCAAAGCTAATGGATACAGTACCAAGCTGGGCACATAAAAGTTTGGGAGAATCCTTGATCAAAAGCATCCTATGGAGGGTCATTCAATCAAATCATTATCTTGGGGATTTGAGCAATCCAGTCTAGTGGAAGGTGTCCCTGCCCATTGCAGAGGGGTTGGAACTAGATGATCTTTAAGGTCTCTTCCAACTCTAACCGTTCTATGATTCTATGATTATTAGAGAGTTTTCTACTAGTGCATTAAATGGCATGACTAACACAGGCTGCATCATCTCCTGTATCCTTGGGACAAGAAGTCCATGCTGTGACTGCTTCCACACAATGGGGTTTTGCTGCAAGGCTGGTTTTGCTCTACTTCTTTACAGACGAACGTTTCTGTTTATTTATGATGCTGAAGGCAAGGTCAGCTAATATGAACCTTGCACTTGGAACAGAGTACTGAACTTTTTGATGTTTTTTAGTTCCTGGAAATTGGGAAAAGGGGGGAGAAGGGGAGGTTAACCCACTATCTCAGCACAACCCTTAAGAAAAAAAAATATCCTTACTACAGAAAACATTTGCCTTTGTTGTAGAAAATCCATTTATGCTCAACAGTACCCCAGACAGCAGTCTTCACTTCAGAGGTGTAGCTGCCTTTTCCATATGCATAGCCTAGACCATAAAGAAAAGAACTGGAGTATTGAATTTGGTCTGAAGTTATCGGGGAAATCTCAGCTTAGAGAGCCCATGGCACCACATGCTGCTGAGGAGACATGGTACAATGATTTTGGTCCAGGATGTTTGCCTTGAGGACTGAAGCCTCCACACCCCTGTCTACTGGGCACCTGCATTTCAGCCAAAAGGTGATAAAGACAAGACTAATCGAGGCTACGTCACCATCCACCTGCAGAGGCATCCCCATCCCATCCCATCCCATCCCATCTGTAACAGAAGAAAAAGTTTTACTCAAGATGGCTAAAGAATGGAAAATTATATGTATCTCCAAGAGCACTACTGAACACAGGATGGAATTGGCCAAAGTTTGGATGCGTCCCTTATACCAAACACTTTCCACTTCAACACTGTCATACCTTTCTCTTGGTCAGGGCTCAGGTACAAGTTCACCTTGTAGCTAACTCAGAATGTTGAAAAGGGACAGGAGGGAATTCATCTTGGTAAGTTTAACTTCCTCCATTCAGTCAGTGAGTCTTTCTGCTCTGTGAACACTTCCTTACTACACAGCTTAGAGCAGAAAGGTGTGACACTTACATTCTGATCAGCAAAAGCATCTCATTTTGTGAACTTGGCTCTGACTTTCTTCAGCAGCTCCCACACTTGGTAGTAGTCCTCTTAAAGTAAACAAAACTAATGTGGTGCAAGGTGTAAAATAATAAAATTCCTAATTAAGTAGTAAGCAAAATACAGACAACTTGATCTTGTAATTAGAAGAGTGGAGCTAGAAGGCTCTATGCTGCTAAACAGGATATGGACTTTGTGTGTTAGCAGGTAGAGGCTGGCTACATATTTGTGTTCCAGAAAGAGGTCTCACACCAGGAAATCCTGAGACAGAGTTTAGAAACATTTAACACAGACAGAAAAGTTTAAATTCATAAGAAACCATTACGATCTGAAATCACGCAGCAGTCTGACCTGCTGAACATTACAGATCATTGCATGTCATCTCAGCAGTCTCTGTTCCCCACTATAGGCTGGTGTGTACAAGGCTGGACCAACTGCAACATCACTTTTACGGTAGCAAACTAATTAAGAAAAATCATTCCAAACATGCCTGAGCACAAAACTCTTTCAGCAGAGGAAGCTGAGACTCCACTAACATCCTTGCCAGTCTGAACTGAGGTGCTTATTCTTGACTCCAAATCTGGTGCTGAGTCTGATGGTGCAAGCAGAACATAGCCAACAGGCAGATGAGAGAGTGAGGATTCCTGAAGAGGAGATAATAAAAGACCCCCTTGCCCTAGCTACCAGGTTTCCTTCTTCTTCCTTCCACACTCCCTTTTCAGTGAAGGAGCACTGTCAGGCTACATGTGATTTTGTAGAATTAGTGAGAATCTGGCTTATTTTTTATGCAACTCTCCCCAGATATTTATAATTGTCATCGTTAAAGCACTGAAGTCAAAGATACAGCGCTCTTCCCTCCCAGAAAACCTGTATTCCATCCCAGCAATGTCCCTCTGGGAAAAGCAATCATAACTAATTTGTCATCAGTCTTAACAAAGTCCAAGAACTGCCAGAACCCTGTGAAAACATTTTAAGATAGTCCTTCCTCCAAATGACTCCTCCTATCCATTCTACAATGGCTATCTGGCTGCTGGTAAAAACTTGGTTCCAAGCTCACTTGTATAGATTATTCCCCTTCAGAACCTTAAAAGACAGTTATACACCAGGTCTTTGGATACCACTACAAATATAGCTCTCAGGCAATAATGTTTGCTGAGCAGCTCCCTTCAAGTAAAACAAAAAAAACCCCATCCATCTACAACAGCATTCATGCTTGCTGGTTCTTCAAGCAAAATACATAGCAATACAGAGACCTAACAGCTATTTAAAACTAATAAAAACATTGTGGTATATAATGCTTACAAACCACACACACAACTTCCAAAAAAACATACCCAATGGCCACCAACATGTACACATGTCACTCCCCCAGCAACGTAGCTTAATCCCAGGCAGGAAAGTAGTACATTGCAAAAAGAAAAACTAGAAGTAGCACTAATGGCAGCATTCAAAGGAGCAGCCCAGGTTGCAGGAATACACTGCTGAACAGAGCTATGCAAACAGCAGGGACGTATACACGGTTTGCTAGCCCAATTCTGACATGTGCTATTCAACACTACCATATTATATGTCAATATAATACAATATGTATCACTTTAGATGTGCAGCACTTGCACCTAGAAAGGATATAATTTACAAATGTATCTGCAGCAAAAATTATAGGATGTAGTGTACATATGCTTCATCTAAGGACCACAGTATAAGCTTCAATTGATAATTTATTTCTAACAATTACATTAGCTGACATTTTTCTGCCACAGTTCTAACTCGAATAAAATGTCACTGAGAAGTTTCAAAAAAATCACTGAAATTAAGGCTCCCTCACTATCATCAATTTAAGTGATTTTATTACTGAAGCTGTGTACTTAGACTACACGTCTACTCTTTAGATCAAGGAGATCCTGTATTTCTTATTTCTATATCCATTTCACTTGTCTGTTATGTTTCAATACAAATATGCAGTGTGGGGAATATTTACATTAACATAAATATAAACAAGGTCTTCTGACGTATTTACAGAAAAATGATGCTTTGAGTTTTTTGTATCTAATTAGCATGTGGTGATAAGTTTAAATTAGTTGTTCTCTCTATGAGATTTGCCTGTTTCAGTAAATCAGTCCAGAATATCTCCCAAGCAGTTTATTACACTACATAGTCTTCTTAATCCTTCCATGCAAAATGCCAATTCAAAGAAACACACACACATAAATGTATCTGTTATGAGAAAACATCTCATGTATAAATTAAATATTGCATTTTTTTAGGTGAAACAACGGGAAAACTAAGTGGGATATGTGAAGTATACTCAGACTTCTTTAGAAAAAGCAGCCTTAAATGAGTTTAGTTGTTAATTTTTTTCCCCCACTACATCTGACTTCTGCAAAGCCTACTCCCATTTAAGTAGCAAATAGTTCCAAATGTCACTTTACACTATTTATGCAGAATGTGATCAACAACAAAGTAATTATAAAGATAATTTCCTTAAATTTCACGGACAGGCAACATAACTGCATCTTGGAAAATTCTTTCAGTGAACTCCAGGATTGTCATCTGGTGCTGACTTACGCTTTAAACACCCTACAAACTTGCAAAGAATTACTGTAGATAACTATAACTCTTCTGCAAAGACAAATGAATGACATTTGTCAATAGAGGAGAAGGGGGGGGATGAGGGGAAGCTGCCAGAAGGGATACTCTGCAAAACATTTATTCCAAGAATATTGCACAAACTTAAGTAAAATGCATACATAATAACAGGCACCTGAGAATCCAGTAATTGCTTATTATGCAATTATACCTTAGGCACTTGTCCTGGTTTGAGGCAAAACAGGACCAATTTTGTTCAGTAACTTTGCTTCTTAGCTGGGCCTCTTCTAACTGCTGAAATTAACAGCATATTGTGCAGACAATGTTCGCTCTCTCAGAGTGATAAGACCAATGTTATGGCTGATGTCCAGACGTGGTATGCGGAGAGGCTCTTGCTTATACTTATCGCTATAACACCCAAGGCCAACCAACTTGGTTATTTGCCACATTGGAGTGTTGGAAGCAGAAAAACACCGTGGGGTCCCACCTGCAGGGAGGAGCGGACAGGACAGGTGACCCAAAACTGACCAACAGGGTATTCCATCCCATCCGCATCATGCTCAGTATAAAAAG
>VZSZ01002367.1:35854-72120 GCA_013398815.1 Ibidorhyncha struthersii
GAAGAGGGGTAGAGGGGAGCATCTGTCGGTCCCATCTGGGGTCCCCCACGTCCCCAGTGGGATTTGGCCTAAACCACGACAGATTTTAATTGGCGCCCAACGTGGGGCACGAGCAGTGCTCGACCAAAGCTGTGATAGAGTGCCTGAAGCAAATGTTGAAGAAATAACACATGGGAAAACCTGGCTAACCACAAAATTGTTTTTAAGGATAATTAGGAAATTCTACACGTGGATGCCATTTGGTCTTTGCTTCTCCCTCTGCTGGAACCCCATAATCCTTGTTAATCTGCTGTTTGCTCCTGGAAAGTACCTTTTCTGTCAGTAAAATCCAGAGTTCAGTTGGATTAATCCACGACCCTTACTTGTAGCTGAAGCCGGACAGACAAACACATGATTTCGACAGACACGATTCAAAATTTTCTATATATTTTTCCTTGCCATACACTTTGCCAAACTAATTAAATAAAAAAAAAAATTAAAAGCTGGGAACAATGTTACCACAGGGTGCCAAATTTGCAGCAAAAGCCCCATAGGCTCCTGTCACACAAAATTTTGACAAGCCTTGCCAAATAGTTTCTTCAGGATGCAAACTGCTTGCAAAGTGACTGGGCCCTTTGTGTGGCAGCTGAATGCTGCAGATGGGAAGGTTAGGAGAGGGTTTTTGCCAGGAAACGGTAACTGCTGTTTTCACTCCATGAAGTTTTACATGCACAAGTAAGAACATACTCTCCTGGTACAGGACACTGCTTGGTACCTTCAACAGCTCTGCAGCGTTTCTTTTCTAATTGTAGAAGAGCACATCCAAAAGTAATGTTAAAATGTGTTACCAAAACCAAACAAAACCACCCCCAAAATAAACAAACAAAAAACCCCAAACCAGAGACACCTACAGTACATTTCAAACCCGAGGTCCAGCAAAAATAGGACAAATGTCTTCAGCTTATCAAATTTCCAAGCTGTACAAAGTTCAGTCACTGTTTAAAAACTGTATATGAACAAGCCTTCCCAGGGAAAGTAAGATGACTCCCTGCAGATCTAAAATATCAGCAATCAGAACAGAATACCAAGCAGAGATAGGCACAAATAGGCACAAGCTATATTCGCTATTTTTTTCTATATGGAAAACAGCTGAAGGTATGCTATGTGATGAAAGCAATTCTCATCTACAAGCAGTTCGTTAGAAAGCTATAAAAAAGTCTACACAGTGCACTTTTTACATTATCAAGCATCAGTCTTAATTCTACTTCTTCCCCGACAGGCTTTAACTCCAACCATGCTCTGCACAGCACTAGAAATAATGGTTTCAGTTTATTCTATTTTGCAACTACTACACAATGAGGTTGGGCATTTTGAGGCAAGTAAAAGTAGATGGATAGAGGAAAACAGTGGAGATGGTAATTTTCTCCTTTACCTTACAGCTTTCACAGATTTTTGGTCTCTGGAAAACTTCCAGTTGCTTCAGGAAATCCAGGACTGCAGTTTTCAGATAAGAAAACTGTCAGCTGACAGCACTGCAAAAGCCCAAGAGAAAGTAACTGATCTGAAAAGAAGGTGATGGGAAGGTGATGGGATTGTGATGGGATTAGAGGATGTGCCTTAACAGTCATCTGTTCCAATAAAAACAATACATTGGCCCAGCCACTGTCCCTCTCCATTACCATCTAACAGTTCTTTGGCCTCCCATCTTCAGCACACACAAGGCAGTGTGCTGTGATCCACACGCCATGTGCCACCTTCTTTGCCTTCTGCAGTAGACTGCAGCTGTGGAGTGCTGCTTTCTGAAATGTGTAGGGGCCCTGCAGTTGGTTAAAGACTTCCTCCTTCAGAAGCACTCCACATAAATCTGAATGTTGTTTTAGATGAAGCAAGAACTCTCTCCTTGCAGTGTAGCCACAGAGTAAACCACTCAAAACTTCATCAATTTTCGTTTGATTTTTTTTTCCTAGCTAATGAATTACAAAATAGAGTTACAGCTTACTATCTACTATTCTGCTGGTTAGCTAACTATGCTAACCAGCTAACATAGCTAACTATGCTGGTTTTAGGTGTTAACATAAACTAAATTTATCCAGCAACATGCTTAAGGTAGTTTTGGGAAAAAGAAAAATTCTAACACTCAGCTAGGTCAACTCCAGTGTAAAATATAAATGTGTATCCTCAGCTTGCGGTCAGCTGTTTTTTGTTTCTGACAAGCTGCGGGTGCAACGGACATACATACACATACAGAACAAATCACTGAGACACCAGCTGCGTTGGCAAGCCACTTAAATGGCATACTTTTGGCAACAAAACGGATGCATGAGAGAATGACTTTAAGCATGGCCAGCACGTCAAGGGAGGTGATTCTGCCCTCTGCTCTGGTGAGACACCACCTGAGTACTGCATCCAGCTCTGGGGCCCCCAACATAAGCATGGCCATGCTGGAGTGAGTCCAGAGGAGGGACACAAAGATGGTCAGAGGGCTGGAGCACCTCTCCTATGAGGACAGGCTGAGAGAGTTGGGCTTGTTCAGCCTGGAGAAGATCTTATAGCTCTGGGGAGATCTTATAGCAGCTTTCCAGTATCTGAAGGTGGACTACAAGAAAGCTGGAGAGAGACTTTTTACAAGGGCATGTAGTGATAGGATGAGTAGTAATGGCTTCAAACTGGAAGAGGGTAGATTTAGAATAAATATTAGAATAAATTAGGAGGAAATTTTTTACTATGAGGGTGGTGAGACACTGCAACGGGTTTCCCAGAGAAGCTGTGCATGCTCCATCCCTGGAGGTGTTTAAGGCCAGGCTGGAAGGGGCTTTGAGCAACCTGGTCTAGGGGAAGGTGTCCCTGCCCATGGCAGGGGGGTTGGAACTAGATGATCTTTAAGGTCCCTTCCAACCTAAACTATTTTATGATTCTATGCTGAATAACTTCAACAGCAAGTAAAAGTGGAAATGCACCACCTCATACACCATAGAGTGAGGCTTCACGTGCACTGGGGCCAGCAGAGTAGCACAAACTATGCCTTACTGGGAAAATCTAGGGTATTGACAGAACCTCTCAAACACAGAAATCTTGCAGGAAAGCAGGTTACAAATGTAGCAAGTTGAACAACAAATGTAAAATACAATCCATTGGATCAATTGCTTGTATTCTAAAGTATTTCCTCAGTGCACTTTTTTCATCTTCTAGAGGAGTATTAATGAAAAGAAGCTCTATAAGAGACCAATATCAAACTGGCCAGTACCTGAGGTGTGTTAGTGACTGGCTAAGTTACACAGCTCTTTCCCAATGAGCAGAATACACAAAAGTGTCTGGCACACCTTCCAAAATAGAAACTGAAAATTTGCTTTCTAATGGAAGTTCTGCAACAGACATCTAACATCCACTTCTACTGATAACATGCCAGTGCCGTTTTGACTCGTGCCAGCCCAGAACGGATCATAACAGACTCCTTCACAGCATGGTTGAGAACTGCAGGCAAACACGCATGATTTTTTTTACCACAATATCCTAAATGGGCCTATTCAGATATTTGTAAATACAGCCTCAGAAGGATTCTGTTCGTGATAGCTAACAAAAGTAAATTCCAAGCACAAAGAGAAAAAGGGCAAAAAAAAAAGAAAAGGCAGGAGGGGGAGACTAAAAATGAGAATATTTACACCACCCTCTTCTCTATTTGTGCAAATAGAACAGAACAACAAAAAGTAAGTATAATAAGCAAAAGAAAAACTGAGGGAATAAAAAGCCCTTCTCTGATTTTCCTAAACTTTGATGCCAAACCAAACAGTATCGCTAGTTTTGCTGACTTACAATGAAGTGAGACAGACCAAATAGACCGTTTAAACGCATGAAACACATTGCACAACTACAGTCCCAGCTATAAAAGGTGACATCTGGAACATTCCTTGTCCTCAAGGCTGAAAGGTAAGGGGAGAACAGGACCTTTCCAATAGTCATCAAGCCCAGTACTTAGCTACTGCCAAACACTGAAGTTACATTTCTGGAGTTAGCAGACAGTCTTGCTTCCTCGCTTCCTGAGGGCAAAACCTTTAGAGAGCACAGTCATTCCTCAAAATTTATTTATCTAAAAATGCTACATATGCTACTCCCCCAAACAACATGAAAACTCATCAACTTCACAGGCCATGACCAAGGGAAAAATTTCTAGATTGCTTTTCTTAGGTGTTGGTACAGAAATAGGCTGTTATAACAGCATAGTCAAAACATGACTTCAGTGAACTAGCTTATACCACAGCAAGAAAATTTTTAATTACTGCTTCAAAGAGAAAGAACTTTTTGGGGGGTGTTTACTCTCATATTACGGTTTGATAACTGTTTCTATGAATTGATTTCAATTAGCTAGTTATTGCTCTCATCTTACTTTGAAGCTAATCCAAATTCCCTGCAGAATTCCCCTTTTGAATAAAAATACTCAAGAGCTAATTATTTAGCACCTTTAATGTTCAAACTGTTCTTCCAACATCTTTGTGGTAGATAAGCTACTTTATACTAACAACATGCCACAATCAGGTCAAGGGACTTATGTCCACCAGTCACTTGGAGGTTAACAAGACATTAAAAAGGAACATTTGTCTGGCAGACAAATCTATAATGATCTAATGATAATACAGGAAGAATTTTTGAATTTGTCTGATCTCAGGCCACATCTCATGCTGTCATCCAAACCCTCAGGTTGATCATAACGTACTATAACAACTTGAGACTGAGGTTCAAAATCCAATTTTTCCTTTATAGAAATATGAGCACAAGTGGCCAGGAACCAGATGCACTTCTTAAACAACCACTTTATTTAGAAACTAAGCACTGAGGGTGGTGGGGAACACTACAGGATCTTAAGCAACTGTTTGAGACTTCTTCACAACATCTGGCTGTATCCATATTATCTACACATATCCTCAGCTGTCTCAAATTAAATGGACATGCTCATGCAAGTAAGCCCACTACTATATACAGGTCTTCAGCAACTCCATGAACACATCCACAACAAATGTATAAAATGGCTGTTGATCAGTATTTCTAGATTACACAAAAGCCATGTGCCCTTCTACATCACAGTATTACGAAGCTCTATCAATTTGCTGGATTTCCTCTCAGTTGAATACTTTGTTAATAATTCACCAAAACCTCAGAATCTCATGAACACACACTCAGAAACCCAAAAAAACCTTGCCCCAAACGTTCATTCTAACTCTTTCAGTTATTGATCACCTCCTGGTCTGAGCAAAACTACTCTAGGATTCAGTTCTCTGCAGCGGTATCTAAGACTTGTTTCTCTTCTCTGACAGCACAATTATTCTTTTAGATTAAGATTTAATCATGCAACACTAATGCAAAAACAATAGGGGAAAAGGCATCTCCTTTAGGAGAATGTCTATTGAAACATCTCGGGCCTCCCCAGTACAATTGTCAATGTCCATGACCAAACCAGTACAGACGCCTGCTTTGACAATATTTTAGTTTTAAAGTAGTGAATCTCTAGAGACACTTCACTAACTTACTCCTGGGAGCACATCATAACAGACAAGCAGATAATTTGTCCAACTTTGTCAAGCATTTGGGCAATAGGTAGACAGGATGATTTTGTTTGCATTTTTAAGAAAATTCTTCCCAAAGAAATGGGGGCATAAGGGAATCACACTGTGTTCTATTAGACATTCTTTCAACAACTAAGAAATACTAAATATTGTCATAAATGCTTATACAACAATGTAAAGAGGATTTCCCCTCCTCAAATTCAGAGTTACAATGCCTACGTTGTTTTCAAAGCAGGACATACATTAAAAATTACTTCTTGTCCATGCACCACATAATCATTAACGCCCTGAAATATGACTCTTTAGGGCCCCCACATCCACTTTCTCCTGTACATGAGCGTCACATGAAGTCTTTTGCATGCAGCAATTTTAGATACTACTAGTACCCAAGCACCACAGACAAGACAAAACATCTTTTAAAGAGGTTGTACCAGAGGTCCCAATTTGTTGCAAAAGCCTCAGGTAAAACCTCAGATTTCAAGCAATTACCTTACACTTGTAGCAATGTAGACATAAAAACCATAATATTTCTTGCAAAACTTTTCTGAACCAGATGAATGTGTTTCCTTTCTTCTCAAATATGTATTGTTATGCTAAATATCATGTTAATATTAATGAAACAACAGATTCCTCAAAAAATGGATAAATGTATCCAAGACATACAGTAGCACGAGAATAGCACTTGTTTTCTAAGAATGCACCCAAGTATGGCTCTATTACTCACCTCAATTTTATCGGTTTTTGCATCTCCCCAGTAAAGCTTCTCTTTTTCAAGATCCAGTGCCAAGCCATTAGGCCAACCTAGGGATGTATTCACCAGAACTCGCCTTTCTGAGCCATCCAAATAAGCACACTCTATCTTTGGACTTTCACCCCAGTCCGTCCAATACATGTAGCTGTAAAAAAGAAGAGGGGAAACAGTCAATGCATGTAACATGCAAGACAAAAAAAGTGTCAAGATCTGTCCTGCTTTTGAGAGAACTTACTAACTTTCTGCTTCCTCAACTGCAGCAAACAAGCCAACTTGAATTATAATCAGTGATGACGAAATAAAGTTCGAGCATTAAATAAATTAAACTATTGAAAATGTGCAGTGGCCCAATTCTTTCATACTTATGATAATACTGAAGATGCAGAGGAAAGAAAATTCAACCAAACACACAACGTATAGGTTTATTGAAGAACGCTATATTTAGAAGTCACCTTTTATATACACAGTATTAAAGGGACGAAGCAAGGGAAAGCCAGTTATTTCCAGAATATTTGACAAAAAATACACACATCATCTCACAACTTGCAGATTTTTAGTTTCTAGAGAACACAAACTGGATCCAAAGACCTATCACAGGGCTATCAATACAGACAAAACTTACCCCATTACAGGATTGAGCACTATTGCTCGAGGTTCATCTAGGTTTTCTGAGATAAGGGTCTTTCTTGATGTCCCATTCAACCGGGTCACTTCAATGCGGTCTGTTCCAGTATCAGTCCAGTACAGGTTCCTTCCCACCCAGTCCACAGCAATACCATCTGGATGGTTGACCTCTGTGGTTATCAGAGTCTGCGCTCCAGAGCCATCAAGGTAGGCCCGACGAATTGCCCGGACATCATCATCAGTCCAGTAGATGTAGCCTTCCACAGGATCGTAGTCTATGGCAATTGCGTGTCTGATATTATCTATCTGCAGAATAATGTCAGTGAAATCTGGCATGTCCAGGGAAATCCTCCTCAAGTCAGTCCTTCTAGCGAGCAGCAAGACTTCTTCAGCACCTGGAGAGAAAACCATTCACTGTATCATTTCCTTTTCTATTGATGTCAACAATTCAATACAGCACAGCAGGCCGTGAACTGCCACTATCACTAAAATAAGAAGAGATTTCCTTAAAATAAGGACATCAAGCTTTCACTGAAATACACACTTCTCTGAGCAGGGAGTTATTCCTAATCGGTTCTTGACAACTAGCTACTTGTGCTGGCACTCTTTCTCCCTGCCTCTGAAACCAATAGTGATCTCTACCTAGAATCTAAAAAAAAAAAAAAAAAANATCCAAATATTTCATCATATTACATAGAATTCCTCAGTTCAGCCAAACTTCCCACTAGCTGTACCAGTGCATTAGAACTGGTTTTCACACACAAACCCTACACAATAAACGACAAGGGCTAACAGAAGACCTGAGTATTTTGTAAACAAATTACATCAATTATTTGCTTGAGACAGCCCAACAAGAAAGCAAGTCACAACTACAGCAAATATTTCTCATCTGGCCTAAGCTGATGAAAAACTAATGCTAAGGCAAAAGGATTGTTGTTCTTTTCTGTCCTCTATTCTTCCTCCCCACTGCAAAGTTTCACTGCTTGTGGAAAGGGTGCCAAACAACAACCTTGAGCACATTTAAAAGACAAACGGCATCTTCAGTATTGTCTTTCTGGCAAATTCTTTTATCAGTACAGAAACAGGAGACACAGTAAAACATGCAGTTGCTTAACACATTTTCCCTGCATTTACCTATGTGTGCTTCAGCACAAAAAGAATACAAGTATGTGTCTTTTTCCTACTCTGTTACTAAATTGATGCTCTGTAGTTTGAAAACTGACAAGGAGGTTTTAATCATTTAGCAAAACTTCAAAACTGGAAAACATAACAAAAGTCACTTGTCGCATTTCACCCAGACCAGTAAACACCAGCAGGAGGTGGCAACTTCCAGTTCCCACCCACAGCCCAGACAGAATGAAAATGGCCAACATGGGACATATATCTTTTGAGCCCACTAAGAATAACAGAAATTCAACCCTCATGGCAATATTCTTGTAGAAATAATTCTCATCTAGGCATGCATATGGAGTTCTGGAGACTCAGAAGTTGAATCTGTTGCACATCAAAACCAAATTCATATTCATTTTGGGAGCTGGACTGTGCTGCTGTTTGCTTTTAGGTTTGGAAATCAGAGCTTAGTCTCAACATAGTATCTCAGACACTCTGAAAAGAAACAGTGCTCAGGTTGCAAGTATATAATAAAAGGAAAGGATCTACACAAGCAGTGTTGTAACACCACCCAAACAAGTTTGCAACATAGCACAGAGGACATAGCTTGATACGCACTTTGAACTACCTCAAGTCACCACAGCTCCTGAATGAAGTGGTGCTACCCTTCCTCCTTGCCATGGGCTGCTTGTTCTCACTTCTGTATCATCCCTTCTCACTTGCAAGCACAGCATGGCTGTGTGTTGCAAACCACATTAAAGAGCTGATCCAAACAAAAACTAACTCAACAGAAATAAAGCCATCAGCCTAAGTTAACAGCCAGACTGCAGAGCTCCACAAACACATGTGCTGGCATAGGGAGGGACTCCATCAACCATGCTTCTTCCACTCAGTGTTATCTGACAAGGTTTGATAACTACAGCATCAGTGGTATCAACAAACTTTGAGGGAAGGCTTGGGTAGAAGGAAAGCAACTATAACTTGGAGTTCAAAAACCATGTGGAGAAAAGAGAGGGGGGAAAGCTCATACATTTGCAACAGCAAAGCGAGAGAGATGTCTACCATCAAATTTCCTAAATACAGAATGTTTAACTTCAAAGGTGGCAAAATAAAAACAGGTTTTCAGGAAGAGTTTTGTTATGCTTGAAACTTCTGCTTGCTTCTCTGGACAGAGCAAAACTAGTAACCTGTTGCCCAAGTTCAGAAGGCAACAGCCCCAGGTGATGACACAACTCACAAGGCTTCCTTCCTCCATTGCCCCCTTAGGTTAGCGCAGCAAGAGTTTTTCATTTTTTCAAGTTTTCTTTCTGTTAAGGGAACAACATGCATCAGCAATCCTTAAAAGACACCGCTAGCAGAAGTATTCATTTTCAAAAGCTTTATGAATCTCCTGGATTTTAGCACCTTTACTAAATAAAAATAATGGGATACCTAAAATAGTATTTGATATTTTACATTATGCTTAAAAATTTTGGTTTACTTCCTGAACAGTGAAAAATAAATCAGCTGTTTTCTTCAAAAAGACCCCGGTGGACAGAAGTCCAATATACAGCTTATACCTCCTCTTCTACCATGCATCTTTGCTAGATGTATATTCCAACTAATCATTTTTGAGAGATTAACTACATATAATGGCAAAGAGCAGAATTAAAAGTGGCACTGTCAATTACTTCACTGTAGCTACTTTAGAGTACATCAAACGCAAGACAGTTCCCAGACAGCTATTTTAAAATGCTATCTGAGAATAAAAGCAGTCCATAGTCTGTGGTGTTGTTCTTGCTCTCTACATGAAGGATTACCCCACAAACAGTAGTCTAAGGGCTACACTGACATCTCTGGATTAGAAAATAGGTCAAAACCAAGATAATGTAGAGAGAATCAACTTTAAGCAGAAACGGAGGATCTTCAAAATAGAAGGGCTGTATTGAAAACCGATCCATGCG
This sequence comes from Ibidorhyncha struthersii, assembly GCA_013398815.1. Classification (NCBI taxonomy): domain Eukaryota; kingdom Metazoa; phylum Chordata; class Aves; order Charadriiformes; family Charadriidae; genus Ibidorhyncha; species Ibidorhyncha struthersii. Next base: position 45,817 of record VZSZ01002367.1, read on the forward strand.
GTGTTAAAAATGGTATTTTTATGGAGCCTGTTCAAATAGAAAGGCTTTTAGATCTCTTTTGTTTCATTAGCTTATTTGTGGTGACATTTTGTTAGAAGTACTTATACTGGTATCAAGTCCCATGGTGCTAAGTATTAAACATACTTGTTTTTTTCTGACATTACTGTCTCCAAAGAACTTACAGTGTCACCAGACACTGGTTTGTCCAGCGCATGTTAGCTTGACAACAGCAGAAATTGAAAGGAACGCAGGTCACATTATATATGGATTAATATTACCTCCATATTACCTCCAACAGTACAGATTGTCCACCACCAAATAGTCTCTTTACAGGAAAAATTTCCAAAAGGTCCTACTTCTTAATACATTTAAACACACAGAAAACATTTGATTTTCTAATGCAAATTAAAATTATACTTTAATAGCCAAAGCGGGAAAAAAACCCACTGTTAAAAAGAGCACCTGCTAACCAGGACACCCATCTGCAACTGCAGAGGTCAGAAAGCAAGCTACAACAGCATACCCATTACAGCAGAAACAAATACCTTGCGTAACAAAGTGTTATGTCTTGCTTCTATATTTCTGAAATATTTCAGTTGTGGGAGTCAAAATAAAACCTCCTGTTTAGTGCAAGTTATGCAAAAATTCAGGCCTCAAAACTCAGCATGGAAAGGTGGATGTATCTAGTCATCCAAGTGCTCTACAAACACAGAGGGGATTTAAATTATAAATTAATTTTAAATTATTTTATCTCAATTGTCTCAAAAAGTGAGCATCACTGCAGCTGTTCAGCCACCCACAGCACTCTGAGTTTCATACCCGTCTTAACCTCTGAATTTCTACTGTATTAATGTGTCTGCAACCATAATAATAAAGTACAAGTAGTGTGAAGTAGAGAAGCATCAAATGTATGCCTAGCAACTGATAACACAGCAATTACCAATATTACATGTATTTTTAAGACGACCAACATTACAAACACCATTGCATGGGAACAGACAGCTAAGAATCAAATGCATATGCTTGCCTCTTCACACAACTAATTGTAGCTTCACCTTGGTTCACTGTGAACAAGTTCAGAGTTGAACATACCAGAGGAAGGAACTGGGCTCAGGCCCAAATTATGCCTAGAGATTCTGGCTAGACAACAGGCTGAAAGATACTGCTCATATGCCCCTAAAATTCACAAGTAATACCAAAACAGTCTTCAGTTCCTCACAGCAGCAATAATTAACTCATTTTTATCTCATTCAACTCTGTCATATGTTTACCTGCACATATGATCATACATTCACTTGCGTACAAAATAATATTTTGACCAGGAACAGGACAGCCAGGAGCCCTTGAATCAGCAATTACGTAACTACTACAACCTTCTTGCAAAGGAAAGAAAACAATCCTGTTTCTGACATATTCAGCTGCTCTGGCGTTTTTCTGCTGGCAAACACTACTGTAGAAATATTCCCAACCTCAGTTCTGTCCCACAGACATACATGGCTGAAATCAAACAGGGAGAAGAAAATTTTTCTCTGCTGACCTAGCAGACCAGAAAAAAAATCTTCACTTTAGTTGACAACTGGGACAGTTTATTGAACCAGATGCTTCTCGGGTAATTCTTCTGATTTCTAACACACATCTTACTGAGACTTATGGGAAAAAGAAATAATAAGGGACATGAGCTACCTGGCCAATGTAAAGTTCTGTTTGCTTGCAATTTCTACTGTAGAGATGCTTACAATTCAGACAAATTATTACACAATAAGACTCTTGACAGACAGGCATCTACATCCTTGGACATTAGAAAACGTATGAACAGAGAAAATGTTATCACAGTGTATCTCACTATGTTCTGCCCCCCTACCCCCCCCCGAAAGTTGGTAAAAGATCATTATCGTAGGTAATTTTCAATAGGTGCAAAAATTCTGGCTTTTATTACAATGCAGTCTAACATCGCAGTGTTGGTTATAACCGTATTTGACTATATTAACAAATTTCTGCTAGAGAAAAAAAGAGTTGGCAGCAGGCTCTGAGCACACACTAAGAGATGAGAACTGGACATTGGTTGTCTCTAAAAATCTGGACAAACATGCTTCTCTGGCTCATTAGTTTTATCTGTATCATGGAGGTATTTTGATTATTAATGTTGGCAGGAATGTTTTCAAGGCTACAGAAGTGTTACGCTGTGACTTGCCTAGTGTTATTCTAGATACCCTAGAAGCTGCCTAATACATTAAAGCCATTATTTACCTAGTAGTAATGTGCTACGGCATTTATTTAATTAAATTCATCTTCAAAAACCTCTCTCACCACAGTCATTTCTGTAACCACATGATTAAGAGATTCCCAGCAGGATTGCTAACTGTTATAACATGGTCATATATGACACCATACAATGAACAAAACCCTTTTTTGGGGGGAGCAGGGAATGTAAGCTATTCCAACATCACAATTACAGCAACCAAACACTTCAGCAGAAACGTATGTAAAGTCCTCAATGCAAACCATAGATCAGAAAACCAGACGGAATTAGGTCCCTCTAAACTTTCCACTTAGAAAGCATTTTAAAAGACCCAAGTTCAAATGGTTGTTTTATTTTTCCAACTGTTTTAAACTTCGAACTGTTTATTTTTCTCTAGTCTTTTTTTTATTCAGCAAAAGCTTTCTGCAGACCTTCCACAAACCATTTCAGTAGGTCTAAAATCATAAAAGCCTAAAACTGTTCTGGTTAACATACAGAACAATATCCAAATTTAAAAAACAAACAGACCAGAAAACAAAATAATACCATTCAAAGCAGTTATTCTCACTCCCTGAAGACCATATTCTCTCTTTGCAATCAAGAAATCCTACAGAAGAAGGTTAAGAGACTTATTTTTTTTGCTCGTACATGTGATGCTTTCCTCCCATACCCAGTAATCAATTATTCTTACTATCCATGCTAGGTATAGTGTTTATTTTGATTTGGTTGGTTTGTGCTCTGGATACCAAAAATTCATGCTTCAGTGCTGTAAATGGCAAAATTTGCAAAATTTACTGCAATCAGAGCTGACAGCAGTGAAGCAGGCCATCTCACCAACTTGACAAGAGCCTTTTTTATTCTTCCCTTGGCCTGCTTCATATTTGACAAGAGACAAAACATCTATAATACAGTAACAAATGCTCCAATTTATTCACCCAAGCTAAACAAATGTAGACTACAGTGGCTGCCTCTGCTAATCTATACCAGAAAACGCCATGCTATTCCTTTCCCATTTGTCTGTCTGCTAATTAGGCTAGAACAATGCTCCATTGTGGGACTCTTCCCCCAGTTTTATGTATGCACATGTGCACGTATCTTCACGTATAGACTCTATTATTATGTCTATTTACAGGCAACTTTGGAAATCTATATTTGTGGGGAAAAAAATCAGATGAACTGTAAAAATAAGAAAGCTTTTAGCTCTTCTCCGAAGAACAAAATAGTAAGCACTTTTTGAAAAGAGTATGTTAGAAGCACTTTTACTGCAGGCAACTCTTTTACAAGCTGAGTACAGGCTACCTCAACACTGTTGTTAAACTAAAAAGATTTATCAGAAAAGCGAGTTTGTTTTTTTTTTTTTGCTAATGCTGTAATACAGTGAATTACCTGGCAAAGTTTCAGTGTATGGCAAAAAGGAGGGGGGGTGCAAAATATAGGGGTGGGAGAAAACGTCATTATTCTGTACGGAGTGTATGAAGATAGGGAACGTTGCCATGCTGTTTAATAAGCTTGTCAACATTCAAAACAATTACAACATCTTGCACAAGGGTTTAGCATTAGCCTCTCTTCACACCACAGGTAAAATGATCTATTTTTCTTTAATTTTCTTTAATTTTTTTTTTTTTTAATTTTTTTAACTCACTGTGAGAGGATTTAAATCAACAACACTCTGTAAAACCCCATTCCTGCTACTCAGCTTCCACAAAAAATAAAAGTATTTAAGGAGTTGAAACAGACTTTGGTAATACCCAGAGACAAATAGGAATTATTTTTATATATTCTCCTTGAGTACCTTAACAGAGGGAGTTGCAACATGAACAGCACTACGGATCCCAGTTCAGGTCTTTATTTACCTTCCAGTCTGAGAGGAAGAGAGCACTGCTTTATACTGTGTAATGGCAGTGGGCTGGGAAAAACTGGCGATGTACTTGACACTGTGGACTGGGCAGAGGATGCAACGCGCATCAGGTTTACCGATTTAAAACCAACAGTTGTGTGCAGTGGGAGTATGCAACCAACAAAAAAGAAACAGGAAAGGTTTCTTTAAAAGAATGTTTTGAGTGCCCACATTCAGACAGGACTTGATTTAATTGAAAGGTAAGTAGGCATAAGGAAAACTAACACTTGTGACAAAGAAAGGACATACCAGAGCACTCACATAACTCATAAATTACATCATATCTGTCCGCATGTTACGGTGAAAAGCTATTGTCTACGGTTTCTTCCATTATCTCAGCAGCAGAATTCTAAAAGTTACTTTGCCTGAACCAGAAAAAAAAACCTAAAATTCAGAGTTTTGACACATTCATACAGCCACTAAAAAAACCCCACAAACAGAATATTAATTAAACTGTACGGCTGATAGATCATTAGCACAAAACAGCTGACTAAGACAAAAGTAACATTTCTTCCAGAGAAAGCTGTTGCAACACAGAAGTCATAGGTAACCTACTCTAATTTAGGACTGAGCTTCTGTGAGACACCTTAAGTTTGTACGTAGCCAGTACTACACTTGCAAGCACAAAGCTTTGTAAAGTTACTAATGACAGAGGAGCAGGTAACTCTTATGAAGACTTTCTCAAAATAGCATTAGTATAACAATCATAACTGCATTGGTAGTAACCAGAATCAAAGATCAGCACATCTGTCTGGCTATCGCTGTACCAAGCAAAGAATCTGCACTTATACAGAGGTTTCAACCAAAGACTTGAACAACTAAGTCTTACCCCCCGCCCCCATCCCCAAGATCAACCTATACTGTATGAGCTTTAAAGGAAGAGAAAAGAAAGTTGGAAATGTTAAGTGCTAAATCTAAATTTTATCTTACAGATATCTGAGTCCCAGCTTCTACTTTTTATTAACAAAAAAAAGAACATCCCTTTGCACAGAATTCTTAATAACAGTTCACTGCAAGCCATAGGAAAAAGGATGGGCCAAGAAAAAGTCTGTCAGAAATTCCCACCACCAGAAAAAGTGTACAGTCTTTGGATTCTGATATTTCCTTGCAAAGCATGGTTTTAAAGTTTAAATGCACTTATTCACTGCTGGAGATATACAACCTCACTGGCTCAGAGTAAGGAATTGCTGACTTTAGAAGTGACAGCCATTCTACAACCTAGTTTCTGTTAAACAAAGTTTTGGCAATGACACCTTCAAATACATATGGACGAGAATCAAAAATTCATTACAACCCAACAAGACACTTAATTAATTTTTTTTTTAAATAATGAACAGAAATGCACTTACAATAGTTCTTCTACGATCCCACTTCTGTTGATTTCTAATTGCAGACGTTTTCCACTCACCAAGAGACCTTGAACATATTAGTTTCTCTGCACTGCTGTCCTCCTTTACACAAACAGAAATAAATACATCCCACAGGCCCTCTCTGAGGCTGATAGCTGTATAATGCTTTGGAGTTTAAGCCCTATTTATTATCTTCCAAGTATGATGGAGCCACAGAAAATTCAATTCCGAGCTAACACAATCATCTGTCAAAGGGTAAACATCATGGAAAAAAAGTTTTAAACAACTGTAAATTAGGGTTTGCAAATCTAGGGAGCATCTCAACCTCACCGTTGCTACACTGATGCAGTAAAACAGAGCTTGTTCACCCAGTGTTTGAAGAGGCAGTCAAGCTACAGCAGCTTAACAAGTCATTCCCGGGTCTTGGTAACTTGCCACATGTATGTACCTAGCCCATGGGGAACACAAGATAACAAAGTTTACACATTAACCTTTCCAGTGCAGACCTAGGGTGTGGTTCTCCTGCAGCATAAAACCAAAATCAATCCAGAGACTCAATACTGCTGAAAAGGGAGAGTGTTGCTTTTTCCTTTATACACGCACACACACACACAAACCAAACCAAATCCTAACCACACACAAAATGAGATAGTTACTATCTCTAACTAGACAGTGTTTCAGAGTTCTGGAAAGCAGTCATCAATCTGAAACATACACCAAAGCCCGAAAAGAGAGTTTCATTCACTCAGCCCGGCAAAACCACTGACAGCAGAGCTAGAAGATGATAAGGCAGACCTTCCAGAATGCGCCTCACTCCCTCCGGGTTTCTTCATTACAGCATGTTTCTAATGGCTTTTATCCAATGAAATCACAAACAAGGGCATTTCCATAGGAGGCTATTTCATTTCGTCGCTACACAAAGTTACTCCCCATTTAGGAAGATAAAAGTTGCTATGAATAGAAAGTAACGTAATCTTTTCATGAAGATCAAATACAATCATGAACAGAACATACCAACAAAAGCAAGGGGAAAACAGACTCAAACGAGGTCTATACATGAATGAAAGAAAAAAAACACTCATGAAATTTTTATGAAATGGAGTAGAAATAGACAACGTAGCCTCTATGTTTTCTAGACTGTCAGGTACCCATGGCTGGACAGTTTTTACAACCCTTGCTGGTGTATTGAAATTGTACCTCAGTGAAATATAGGTCCACATAATAATATTTCTTACTGAGTAAATAACACCCTAGCCCATTGTTTTAGTGCTAAAGCATCAATAGGAAGTGTTTGGAGTAAGTAGTATAACACGGGTCCACGTGCAGCAAGTGAAATGCCATTTCCTCATTCAACCCACTGCATCTCATTCTTGATAGCCTGGAATTTGGATTATTCTCCACCCTGCAGAAACCACGGTAGACAACCTGTACATTTGACCTGTTATCCAAACTTTCCCTCTCGTCTGCTGCAAAACACTCACAGGTCCTTTCAGCAGATCATCTGCTGGCTGGAGGGAAGACACCACTATGATTAGGGAACTAACGTGGCTGCAGGCATTGAGGGAGATGCCTATGACACAAATCCTTTCTTCAGAGAAGGATCACAGTAATCTTTAAGAAGTCCCATCTCAGCCTAACTAAGGAAAAACATGAGATCAACAATTCCTTGGTAAGCAAAGGAAGCACAATACACCTTTGGAAGTGCAGTAGGGAGAGGGGAATGAGGAAAAGGTCTTCCAGAACTTTTGCATAACATCTCTCTATGGTAGTCAGACACCAGAGACAGGACAGAAGACAACTATGAAGTCAAAGCATCTTGCAACCAAAAACTGTGGTTTTCCAAAGCTGCATTTCAATCACAAGGGGGAGGGGGAGAAACAGGCATGCAGGCAGCTGTCAAAGTTCTAGGAAATAAGGGAAAATAGAGTTTTCCTTTTGTTTATTTCCCTCTTGACAAACAGATTAGGACATGAGTGCTCATTCCCAATACAGCCCCAAATCAATGCTAGAATATAATCAGAACTTATCTACTGATATGCAAGATTTCTCTTCCAGCATCTTCCAAGTGCTAGAAGACTCCTGACAGTTATTTTAGGTTATTCACACAACGCCAGCAGAAGCTTTCTCAGGTACTTGAAAGAGCTGATTTACAGCAATTATCCCAAATAATAAATGTCTCCCTAACCCCTCCCTTTCACAAACAGGCGGTTCATCTCTAATTAGCAGTTGATCTACTTAATCAGAAAGCCTGGATTAGTCCACACTGTTTCTCTAATCAGTCCATACTGTTTATCTTTATTAATTATTTTATTTAAACTTTATTAAATAACAACAACAAACACTTTAGGGTTATTAAAGGGCATCAAAAAATATCCAGAGATGATCTTGGATGCAATCCCTGCTCCCATGGAAACTTAGAGGAGCTCTCCTGCACTCTCAGTAAGGCCAGGTTTTCACTACCATCATGAAATGGATAAATCATATTTCAGTGTACTTCCCCCAACTTATCAATTCACCTCAAGATCTCTAGCTTAAGAATGAGAAATTTAAACTTGAACGGGTCTTTTAAAAATCTCATGTGTTTATGTATAAATATATATAAAAGCACCCAAGAAGAGGAAACCAGAAAGAACCAAAAGTCACGGAACAAAAAAGATGTGCTAACAACCAAAATAGTATCATTTATCCATGTAGGGGACCAAATAGGCACTTGACATTGTACCAAAGGATTTTCTATATCTGTATTCAGCTGCAGTATCTAATAGGCCCTGCTCTTTAGAGGGATGCAAATACTCGAATATCCTTTATTTCTGCTGTATACTTTCCCCTCTGGCAAATCTTAAAGCAAGTCACTAGTAGGAGTAAATGCAATCTCAGATATTTGTCTTTAACATATTAACCAAGTGAATTTTTTTAGACAGCCTTTAGGAAGAGACCCCTGATAGAAGTAATCTATTACTTCCATGTATGTTTTTATAGCCCTTGCTAGAGATGACTGTGCTCAGTCTACTTTGAATCACAGAGTGTCTCAAGTTGGAAGGGACCCATAAGGACCATCAAGTCTAACTCCCTGTTCCTTGCAGAGCTACCTAAAACTAAACCATATGACTAAGATCGTCATCCAGATGCTCCTTGACTTAGATCTACACTGAGAAACACTCAGCATATTAAAGGAACATACTTTAGTTGGCACTGCACGTAGTTGCAGGCATCACTCCTTTGTGCAAGCTTCAAAATACCAAGCGCATTTCCCTGAGAGTAATGGCAAAACTGGAGGTCATGAATAGAGAAGGGATATCTCCTATAGGTGGACATCAAGCTCTTACTGATGTTAAAGATCAGAGCCTGGATTTAGCACTAGAAGACAGAAGTAGTGTAGCTATGATGAAAGACTGCTGATGCAGGTTGCCGCAAAATGTTTCCCCCTGCCAAACACTTGCTTAAGTTGCACTTGATGTCACATTTGTCATCGATTGTTTGCATGGCATGCATGCATGCTATACCTCAACCATCCACATGCCTTCCTGCCAAGAGGTGTCTCATCTTGCTTTCAAGTACAAGAAAGGGAACAGACTCCTCATCTTTCCCAACACAAATGGAAAAAAAATAAATCAGTGTAAAATTATATTTCCAAGAGATTTCAGTGTGAAGAATGCCTACAGAAATGCACAGAAAGGTTTGGGGTTTTTTTTGTAGAAGCAAGCACTCAAAGATTCCTCTTAATGGAGACTTAAATTTGGTTGGAGAGGAATTTAGGTATAATAAATGTGTATAACACTCATGAATGTTTGGTGTATTAAAAGTACATCTGCCACAGGTTGCACAGAAAACAGAGAAATCACCCAGCACAGAACAAGCAGATAAAATATTGTCAGGAAACTTCCCTCATATTAGACAGTAAAATAAATCATGCAAAATTAAAAGGAAGACTTTACAGAAATTAATAGCTTCCCCTCCAAACTCCAGAGAAGATAAAGAAAACAGAGCTACTGTCTGCAAAATTGTTGTGGGTTAACCCCGGTGGGCAGCCAAGCCCCACCCAGCCGCCCACTCGCTCCCCACAGTGGGATGGGGGAGAAAATGGAAAGGGTAAAAGTGAGAAAACTCATAGGTTGAGATAAAGACAGTTTAATAGCTAAAGTAAAAGCTGTATGCACAAGCAAAGCAATATGAGGAATTTATTCAGTACTTCCCATCAGCAGGCAGGTGTTCAGCCAATTCCAGGGAAGCAGGGCTCCATAACACTTAATAGTTACGTGGGAAGACAAATGCCGTAAGTCCAAATGTTCCCCCTTCCTCCTCCTTTACCCAGCTTTTATTGCTGTATGGTATGGAATATCCCTTTGGTGAGTTGGGGTCAGCTGTCCCAGCTGTGACCCCTTCCGAGTTCTTGCGCACCCCCAGCCTACTCGCAGGCAGGGCACAGTGAGCAACAGAGAAGCCTTGACACTGTGCAAGCACTGTTCAGCACTAGCTAAAAAAATCCCTGTGTTATCAAAACTGTTTGATCACAAATCCAAAACATAGCACCATATGAGCTACTACGAAGAAAATTAACTCCATCCCAGCCAAGCCCATTACAGCAATTTTAGCAAAATGGACCAAAAACTAATGATGCCCAGGCCAAGTGAAATTGCTGCAATGAAGCTGCGTAACGAGTAGAGTAAAATTCTGGAGCTTTTCCTGAAATATTTTATTGATATACTGCAGCAAAGCATTACACATTTAATGAGGGGAAAAAAAAAAAACTGGCAAAATATATTTTTAAACCTTGGGATACACAGCTTCCAGAAGCTGCACGGATCTGGACTAATTCTGACATTGTGTAGCTGTGAGTGCTCTTGCTGAAGTTAAAAAAAAATACAATAAAAAAGAACATTAGCTGAAGTCCCAATTTATCCTACTTATTTCAGGTCCATAGCCATAGAGCCAAACTAGTAAAAACTTGGGAGGGCAAGGTGGGGAGTATTTGAGCTTTCACTCAAAATGTTTTGTGGTGTCAGCCCTGGATGATAGGTGTGGTGGGCTGACCTTGGCTGGACATCAGCTGCCTACCAAAGCCACTCTATCACTCCCCCTCCTCAGCTGGACAGGAGAGAGAAAATATAACAAAAGGCTCATGGGTCAAGATAAGGACAAGGAGATCACTCACCAAATATCGTCAGGGGCACAAGTCGACTTGACTTGGGGAAAATTAATTTAATTTCTTGCCAATCAAATCAGAGTAGGAAAATGAGAAATAAAAACTAAATCTTAAAAACACCTTCCCCCAACCTTTCCTTCTTCCCAGACTTGACTTTACTTCCAAATTCTCTACCTCCTCCCCTTGACCAGTGCAGGGGGATGGGGAACGGGGGTTGTGGTCAGCTCATCACACATTGTCTCTGCCACTTCTTCCTCCTCAAGGAAAGGACTCCTCACATTCTTCCCCTGCTTTAGCATGGGGTCCCTCCCATAGGAGACAGTCCTCCACAAACTTCTCCAATGTAAGTTCTTCCCACAGGCTGCAGTTCTTTGTGAACTACTCCAGCGTCAGTCCTTTCCATGGGGTGTGGTCCTTCAGGAACAGACTCCAGCATAGGTTCCCTGCAGGGTCACAAGTCCTGCCAGCAAACCTACTCCAGCGTGGACTTCCCACAGGGTCACAGTATCCTTTGGGCATCCACTTGCTTTGGCACCGGGTCCTCCACCGTCTGCAGGTGCATATCTGCTCCTCTGTAACCTCCATGGGCTGCAGGGGGACAGCCTGCCTCACCATGGTCTTCACCATGGGCTGCAGGGGAATCTCTGCTCTGGCGCCTGGAGCACCTCCTCCCCTGCTTCTTCACTGACCTTAGTGTCCGCACAGTTGTTTCTCTCACATATTCTCACTCCTCTCTCTGGCTGCTGCTGCCCAGGTGGCTTTTTTTGCCCCTTCTTAAATATGTTTTCACAGAGGCACTACCACCATTACTGATGGGCTCAGCCTTGACCAGTGGTGGATCCATCTTGAAGACAGCTGGCAGGACAGGGGGGAAGCTTCTAGCAGCTTCTCACAGAAGCCACCCGCTACCAAAACCTTGCCATGCAAACCCAACACAATAAGTTATAAAATTCTGTCAAATTAATTTTAGTTCATGTACACTTGACTTACTTGGTACCATGATATCAGAAAATGACGTGCAATGAGTTAGATCCTTTAAGAATGCAACACTAACAGGCAGAGGGAATTTAGGAAGTCAGTGACCACTTACAGGGAAATATATCCACTTCTTAAAAAAAAAAGATAAGGCCTTTGACATCCTTGTAGAAGGCCTGCAGCAATAGTTGTGTGCCAGCAACACTGAATAGAGCTATAAGAAATTATATATTTTCCAGAAACATAAGAGAAACAGGATGCTGAATGCTGTTTACAGAAACCAGCTCAATCTTGGAAGGATGCATACAGATAGCTGTTGTATGAGAGACTGGGATCAGGGTTTAATCAGAATTAGCTGACAAGACAAACAACAAACCTCTAGACTTGCTTGAATGTGATTAAACAGAACCACATGGTCAAGTCAAAGAGGGAAGGAAAAAGCAGGGAGAGTCATGCAATATTTCGAGACTGCACCTCAAGCCTAGCAGAGCAAAGCAAACCTGCTCCATGAAAGCAGAACAGGATGGCTCCATTTTGCCTGGAAACATTCACATTAAGTGGTGCAAATTATACCAAAGGTGCACCAGAGCTGTAGTCAGAAACAGGTAAATTCACGTCATTCACTGTGCACCAAGGAAAGCAAGAATGAGAAGCATGAGGATGGTGAAGCTGCTCAAAGGAGATCACAAGCAGCTATCACCTGAAGACTCTGGCCTGCAAGGTAAGAAAGGTTCAAATAGTTTACTGTTGGAGACATGACACTAGCTATTAATACATTTGTCTTTCTCACAACACTTCAAACTAGCTTAACAACAGAACTCACTAAATCCTAGGAAGGGAAACTCAGGATAGAAGAAGATGGAACAGCTTCCTCAAAGGAGCCCTCACAGACAAACAAGACTCATGAATCACAGTAATTCTGTTCATAAAGAAGATAAATGTGATCCTTAAACAAAGAAAGAAAGAAACACCTCAGGATAGCCCTAAGTCAGCAAAATGACTGAAAGAAGATCCCCAAGCTTTTAAAATTTTCACACTTCTGCTCTGCTTTCTAAACCGGCCTATTTACTTGTCCATTGCTGATCAAACCAAACTTTGCATCCCTGAAAATATACATAGAACACACATGTCTTTCGTCTTAAGACTTTGATTATTTGCATCAGAAAGCATCTAAGCAAGAAAATGAAGATTAACTAAAGCAGGCTTACAATTTTATGACTGCACAAATAAAAAGCTAATTAGAAAGAATTACACATCCCTTTTAAATGACTATATGCAAATCTTTGTTTCTTTCTCAAACATTCATGCCATTGCTCAAGCAAGCTTAGAGAAGACTTTCAAACAAAAAAAGGCAAATTAAAAAACCCACACCCAGCCAAATCAAGAAAGCCACCTGGTCTAAGAATTGAAGCTGTTTTGAAACATGAAATTACAGAGGTCAGTCATTCCTGGAATTTACAATATGCTAAGAGTTACTACTGACTAGGCCACCCTCCACAGGGCCTTCAGACTAGAGCCATTGGGCTCTGATGGCCATTACAAACTGTGACTTCATTATTTACTACACAGGCAAGATTGGGTTCAGATACCTATCTAAAATCACGTATTTGGCCACATCCACCAAGACAGTAGTGGTCCTACAAAACTTCTTAAGTAATTCCAAAGATCATAGCTTGAATGCTCACTTTGCTAAGCATATATGGTCAGGTACAGCTCATTTACTTCCCAAACTTACAACCCCTCTGCTTATTGATATGGGAACTTCAAGCAAGTCCAAAGCATTTGCACAGCCAACAGAGGAAAACAGACTTAATATCGTATGTCTGAAGGGACGCAACACAAAACATCTGGCTGCACAAAACAAGTACACATTCCCAGAGAGGAACTTATACTTGATGACAGTTGCAATCTATCCATATATTCTCTATTATTAATGATGGGTATCTACTGTGGAGCTAATTTTTTTATATATGCAACTCCTTAGAACAATGAAAGCCAGAACTACAGAATAATGAACTATTCTTTTAATACAGACACGATACTTATGGCTTCAGCATATCAACAGTTACATGTTTAGAAAAAATGTGAAAATCCAGAGTTTGGGGTTTCAATGCATACAGACATAACCCACAGCAAAGCAAATAGTGGCATAATCTGTCCTTGAATTCATGTTTTTTTTAATTACCTAGGCCCATTACTATTCAACACTCTTTCTAAAGAGCTACAGAGCTCTCATACCTGAACATTACCGATATAGGTATTCTTCAATATCCTAGAGGGCTGAAAAAGCCTAAGAGCCACAGGACTTTTCTGCACTAGAATACTTTTCAACAGAGATATACAGTAACATTATATACTTATATTTGCACCAGTAAACTCCCCATGTGGGCACAGATTTTGAGAATAGAATGCTTTTTCCTCTTGTAGACAAATCCCCAGTAGCATTTGCATAATTCACTTAAAAGTCTAATGTCAAAGAAGCCGATATGCCCAAGTGACTGTACTTTTGCCCAAGCCAATAGGGAACAAAACGGAGAGGTGGTCAACACTCTTGCATCTGTAGTTCCTGATACAACTTTACTACAAAGGACTCATGCAGAGAACAAAAAGTCAGTTCATTGCAACTAAGGAGTTAATTAATAAGAAGGGAAAGGGAAGCACATGGACGTTGGCATAAGGCAGACAGGACAACAAAAGATGTGGAGCTTGGGAAAGAAATAATCCATAAAACTGAACCAAAAGGCCACATTCTTATGCAAAACCAGATTTCCTGTTCCCATCCCACTTTTTTGCCCCCCTTTGACTGAACACCCTTGACAGATTGTCTGGCCTGACAATGGAAAGGTGAAAGCACAGCATCAGCAGTCACTCCTGCTTGTGCTATCCGCCAAAATGTCAAAAGCAGGCTGACCTTCATTCCCACTGCCAGAAACATGAGGTCAATATGAACGTCTAAAAAGGTTGTCCTGAGCATTCAGCAATGTATTTTTTAAAAAGCTGTGAAACTTTCCAGAGCTGGAAGGAAGAAAAAGTTCTTTCAGCAGCTGCAAGAACTACCTTAAGCCTTTCAATTGCAGCAGGATGAGCTAATAAAGCTGGCCCTTAAATCTTGGAGGTTCAGTGTTCAAATTCTGCTTCAAGTTCACAAATGAAAGGAATCTATTATGCTTGCTTTAGTATGCAGAGCAACCAAGCCACACCAGAAAATGACTATAGTCTTTGACGACACTTATTGAAAACACAGGCAGGAGAGTGTCATGTACTCTGTTGGCAGAACATTCTCCAAAACCTTGCCTCCTAGCATCCTACCACCGAACCCATGTTAATTGCCTGCTTTTGTAAGATGCATTTTAAAAAGAGGCTTCCTGATCAATGATAAAACAAAGCTTTCAAAGTATACCCCAGACTCATTCAACTTATAGATATGAAATATGCATTCAGTCATACTTTTCAATTAAAGTATATACTTCAGCTATTATTCTCTAAACAGCTTTCTAGTGATAATACACAAGACACTCCTACTTCGCAGTGACATAGAACAGCCATCTAGAACATTATTTTCTCTAGCTCAATTATCTCAAGTAGCAAACTTTATAAGCCTCTTTGCACACAGCCTCGCCTCACATTTTAAAATTAAATATGATGTTCAAAAAACACATGCTAGACCCAGGGAGAAATAATTCTTATTGCAGTTTTCTCATAAATCTTTCCCACAGAGCAGCCCAAAGGGAAACAGAAGAATGATTAATCTTCAAAACCATCAAAACCATATTTTTAGTTTAAATCTTAATTGTGAATTTTTCTGCACAGATTATTTCATTATAAAAGTAATTGAAGCAGGGGCAACTCACTGGCTTGTCTCCAAAATAGTACATGGGCACATGGACGTGGCCTTAAGCAAATTTTTGGCACATTTGTGTGCAGAACATGTCTCAAGTATATTGCTAACTTTGAGATGCAACTGGAAGGCAACAACTTGGCCACCCCTACTGCATCATTGACAACTACTGGACAATGAAAGGGAGAGAGCAGAAGTCTGTCCATGGTCCATTGTCCAAACAGAAAGATGTCCTACATTAGCTTACTTTTAATGAAATTCTGCTGTGAAGAACTTACTACTTCATTCCTACAGAGAACTGGCAACACAAAATACAGTCAAAATTCTCTGATTTCTGATGCAAGAGATTACTTTAATTCACAAAAATCACCATCTTTGGCAGGAGCTTTGGGTACAAAATTTCTGCCATTCATAAGGACAGGAGTGACATTTCAGAGTGTCAGGCAGCTCCTCTCAACTCACTTCTTCAAGGCTCAACTTTTAAATGGCAAACCCCAACCAAGTCAACACTGTCACTGTAGAAAAGGAAAGCTCCTACCTGATTTGCATGTCCTGCCATCGTCTTCTAGCTGCACACCAGTGGGACAGGCACAGCTGTAGAAGGGGTCTCTTGGAGACAGCAGGCACAGATGGGAGCAACCTCCGTTGTTTTCTTCACATGGAGTGTGAACTTCAAGAAACCAAAGAAATTTATTTTCATTTTTCTAGAACTCCTAAATCCCTCTTTTCTGTATGAGGAAGAAATTATGGATCCCAAAGGACTGACACAAGCTTTAGTGCTAAAAGACAGAAGATCCACAAAATAAAATGTTTCATTCCTTCCTCCCCAGCATCTTACTTCTAGGGGCACCTAAATTGAGATGCACGCAAAAGCTGATTTTGAAAGAGCTGACAGCTCACCATATTCTCACTCTACAGTTCTTTCAATATTTCTAAAACTGAACACAGCTAAGAGCTTTGGACATCAGTTACTTTGTGGATGCTGGATCTGCTAAGCATCATGAAAATGGGAAACGGGGCTTGGAGGGTGGTGATGGTTGGGGAGTGGCCAGTTCTATGAAGGAAGGGGAAACATAACAATTTGTACAATTGCTACATTACAGTAGTGTTGCATGTTGGAAATATCTTTTCCTACTGAAAAGCTTTCACAGCAGGACATATCCCTGAATCACCAGGAAATCCAGAGCAGCAACATGTAATGTCAGCAATTTTGAAAACATAAAAAAAATTGGGGAGTGGGGAGGGACAGGACAGGGACTGACACACGACAATGGCATGTACCTATCTCACTTGCATGGGAAAAAAAATGGCAGCAAGAGATGAAACTGTAAGCATACAAAATTATGGAGAATATTGCCAGCTATTAAAAAAACCCCAAAACTGCAAGTTGTGCAAGATCTCTCCAAAATCAATCATAGTTTGAATAAGCATCTGAACTGCTTTAATATAAAACCACAACTTTCTGGCTAATTTGTCTTGTGTTACTTCCACTGACAGTCACAAAGAGGAAAAAAGGGAGAGGAAGGAATCCAAGCCTGGAAGTCAATGGCATCTGAGCTATTTTCAGCATATGCCATTTCCCTATGCGCCATATTTTCTTTGTGACTGACTCAGAAATACTGTGACCCAAGGGTGGGACATTCCCTGAACTAAAAGCAATGACAAGAATTCAGCATAGACAAACTCTTATCTGGAGTTGTGAGATAAAACAGGGTGCTGTGCATACCCAACGACCTCAATGAAAACTTGCACGTTTCATCAACAAAATGCTCTCCAAACTCTTTTTGCTTCAAGCCTGTTTACTGACATCCTATAAACTTTACTGGAATAACAAATGTTACATTCATGGAAGCAGACTTTACAGTTGGCATAAATAAAGAAGCCAATCCAAATGGCAAGAGTATCTCCCCTAGGCAAGAGATGATTCTTCTCATAGCTACTCAATTTAATTCCACACCATTGCTTTTAAGTCCCATTCTCACAATCCTAAAAAAAAACATAAACCAACTGCCACATGGAATCATGTGCATATACAAAATATATACAGCCTCATTCAATTCCCAACTCTCTACATTTGCCTTCCTTTGAAGTAGCATCATACATAAAGAAGAAATAGAGGCACATATATGATTCATATAAAACCTGAGAACTAAATCACTTCCTTCCTGAAACATCCATAAACTATTTGTTACATATTGAAGATAAACATGATCAAGTCTGGACTGCAAAAACAATGTGAACATTACATATTTTATGGTAATTCTACTTATTAAAAAAAAGTAACGATAAGCATTTTTTCAGTTGTCTTTAAAATAACGGTGTTAAAAAAAAGATGCCAGGTGAGTCTTTATCATTCTCATTCAGATATTACAAATCAAAAGTTGTCATTGAAGTAGTGCACTGGATTTTGTTACCAACTGGGATGAGTAAGCACATACCAATTCAAACTGGAATTTTCAAAGAAGTACAGGACTCCGGTACTTAGACCTTTAGCAACCAATCCCCTGACAAGTGTTCACAACTTCACACTAACCATTTTTATGATTAATGTTTTTCCTGATAGATAAGTAATAGTCACGTAAAAAGTTTCAGGGAAAAGTAAAACATACAATATGGCTGCCGGTCTGGACTTAAGACCTGGATGTCCATCGGCGAATACAGGGCAGACAATATTTCTCTCCTTTTCTCTCCCGTTCTTTTGTTACAGGCATGAATGGAGCGCGTTTGCCAGTCTGTCCAATACAAAGTGTCCCCAGACAACGTCAGTGCAAAGGGATGCGTAAGACTACCTTCAACAACTTTTTGCCTAGATGAAAAAAAGAGCAAGGATTAAAAATGCATTGCTTCCACTTATTCCCATGCAGAAAAAAATCTGGCTTTGTAAAAACTCCTTTAGGAATTGCCTTCTTTTAACAAATTCACGGGACCAAGAGATTCACCTGGTGATAAAAGTGATAATCAGGCTGAAAATGTAAAACAAGACTTTTCCCCTTCATAGCAATAAGAACACAAATATACCAGGTTTCATAGAGACATGGTATCTGATTCAGCTCCACACTGATCTCTGAACGGTCTCACCAAGGTTCCTTAATAGGGCTGTGGAAATACCCAAACACAATTGCCTTTTGGAGGAAACATGGGTCCGAAGAGTGCTTCTCCAATTAAAGCACTACTTGTTTTGTCTCCCTATGCAATATATGACATCTTTGCCCAGGACTTCAGTTGTGCTCAGTTCTTTCTTGTAGCAGGAAAAGGAAGAAATGACCCAAGAGTCTCTCTAAATTACTCCTCTTAACTTTGGTCAGCAGCAGAAACAAATATTTTTCAGATTATCTTTTTAAATGTAGAGCAAGGGTCAGTTATATTTTTTCTAAATCAAAATATTTATAATTAATATAAATCGGAAACATTTCAGATGTTTTTCAATGACGTCATTCAGCCACACTTTTCTTCTGGGGATGCATATATTTTCACATTGTTTATCAGCTGAACTGAAAGCCACAAAACACGACATTTCCAATGTCACAGGATCCCCAAATGTACACAAAATGCAATAAATTTGTATTATTTATATTTAGTACTTTTGGAGACATTTACTAAGTCAGTGAAAACATACTTGACAATTCCTCAGTCAAAACAATATGAACTCAGTTTTCACAAAATTCATACATTTTATGTACACACAAACACAAAGGCATACACACACCTTCCAAACCAGTGTTCTGACACAGAAAACCAGTATTCAAAACTTAGAACTTATTCAAATCATAGAACTTTGAGAAAGCTGAAGTCTCAGCACCATCCTGAAGGAAAGCCAGGAATGTGTTTTTCTTATGTCTATATTCAGACCTGCATTTAAATTGTTTCCATTAAAGAAAAAAAAAACAACAAAAAACAGCTAACATTTGGTAGGGAAATGATTCTGTTTCATTTTGAGTAGCATAGGTACCATTCTCATTTTCGGGGGGGGGGATAAAAAGTACCCCCAAAATTCTTCATACGTATTCAGACATGGAGGAATTTAAAACAGACTGACACATGCAAAGAAATATTTGCACGTACATATACAAAGCAGGTAATGTGGAAAAAAGAAAATAATATTATTCTCCTTTACGTTCTAGAGATAAAATTGAAACTACTCTAAAATTTCACAGAATCACAGAAGAGTCAGGGTTGGAAGGGACCTCTGGAGATCATCTAGTCCAACCCCCCCTCCAGAGCACGGTCACCTACAACAGGTTGCACAGGACACCGTCCAGGCGGGTTTTGAATGTCTCCAGAGTGGGAGACTCCACAACCTCTCTGGGCAGCCTGTTCCAGTGCTCCACCACCCTCAAAGTAAAGAAGTTCCTCCTCATGTTAAGATGGAACTTCCTATGTTCAAGCTTGTGCCCATTACCCCTCGTCCTATCAATGGGCACCACTGAAAAAAGACTGCTCCCATCCCCCTGGCATCCTCCCTTCAAGTATTTGAAAGCATTAACAAGATCCCCCCTCAATCTTCTTTTCTCCAGACTAAAGAGACCCAAATCCCTCAGCCTCTCCTCATATGAAAGATGTTCCAATCCCCTAATCATCTTTGTAGCCCTTTGCTGGACCCTCTCCAGCAGATCCCTGTCTTTCTTGAACTGGGGAGCCCAGAACTGGACGCAGTATTCCAGATGCGGCCTCACCAGGGCAGAGTAGAGGGGGAGGATGACCTCCCTCGACCTGCTGGCCACACTCCTTTTGATGCACCCCAGGATGCCATTGGCCCTCTTGGCCACCAGGGCACATTGCTGGCTCATGGTCATCCTGTTGTCCACCAGGACTCCCAGGTCCCTTTCCACAGAGCTGCTGTCCTTCAAATTATTACTACTTCTCTCACCATGAAACACGATAGAATAAAAATAGTAATTTCACTTTCTCTTCCCTCTCTCGCCTTTGCTGTTGCTTCTTTACTAGTAAGAGCAGTAGCTGTATTCTAGTATTGTAGCGCTGTTTTCCACTATATATTGCCCCTATTTCCATCATTCTTAGATATCGTCTCCCCTTCTCCTGTAATTACATCCCTTGAAACAGTTCCAGCCGATGTGCCTGCAAACTGAAGCTTGCTAAGATGTAACAGGCAGGTTGCTCCAGTAAGATTAATCCACCATGCAGAATGCAAATTTCCTTTTTAGTTGACTTCTGAAGTGATTCTGGGACAGAAGCATTTGAAATACCATAAGATTTCTTTATTGACAAGTCTGTGTGCAACTTATTTTTGCTCTTTGTTTAAGGAACAGATGCAACTTCCAAAGTTATTATCTAGTCTGAACCATTACTGAAGTCTACCTTGACACCAGAATTGAGTCTCAACTTCACAGACTTCTGTTTCAACATTGATCAGTGGAAAAGAAAAAAGAATTAAAAAAATATTCATTTTAAAAGAGTTAAAATTAAAATTAATATTCACGGTATTTTACTAATATGCATAACATTTTAAGAAGGAAGTTTTATCATATGGTAACAATATAAAATATACACAGCTAGATGACATCAAGCTATTATATTGGGCAACACCTAAAAGTCCACATGCAGTTAGACACAAGGAATTACCAGAATGCATCCTGCATAGGAATATCCTCACATCAGGTGTGCATTTACACTCTCCAGTAGTTGAGTTAAATATGTAAGAAGTGTACACCGGTGAGCTAAATTATTTTCAAAAGGGAAATACATTAATATTTTCCTAAAATACGGTTTCATTTATGGTTCAACAGAAAACTTCCTGGGAGGTGGTGGACATGCACTAATCTATCACAAAGTAATTCGGACAGATTGCTGGATTTAGTGTATTCAAAGGCTCGCCCGCTTTCAGGTGGCCTTTCTCTACTTTAAAACAAGCAAAATAAATTTTACTTACCAGTTACAACTTTAAGTTTTTACACATACATGCAAGTAAAGTTTATACAATTTGTATGTGCATGATAACTGCAGAATCAGCCTGGAAACCTTACCTTCTGCCACTTGCACCCAAATCAGAGAAACATATTCATGTTGTATTGTACGAAAATATCTCTTGTATTTTGAATTTTGAGACAGCATTTTCCTTCTGTCTATGGATCTGCACCCAGCCTTTAAGCTATCATTCCCTTCCATAAAGGCCTTTTCCCTTGTCTGTACTTCTGACTGTCAGTCAGTACTTGTCACTTACTACAATGCCACCATTATCTAGCTCTTACATAGTTCTCTCAAAGGATCTTAAGAGTGTTTTATAAAGGATGTCAGTATTGTTATTCCTCTTTTATGAGTGGGAAAATCAGGCACAGAACGCACCTCAGTAAAAAAAATTGAAAAACACCATGGAAAATGCAGTGCCTGGGGGGGTGAGGCATATTATTCTATTACACACATATGCATAAAATAAAAACTCCTCCCACTTTTTACCAAAGAAAAATGATTTCTTAACATAGACATTTAAAACTACCTGAAGACCAAAGCCAGACCAGAATGCAGAGACTTGCCTCCTTGGCAAGACATTTCACTGGCAGATGACGTTCACCCTTCAGGACCAACACAGCCTGCCCATTGAACACTGCACAGAATTAAAGGTGCAATCTCAAACGTCTAGGTCTGCGCTGTATGAAGGGTCACCTTTCTGTGTTTACAAAAGCCAAAACTCAACAGAACCCTTGGACAAGAGCCACAACACAAAACTTCCATACTGTGCTTTCTATCAAGCTTTAGGAAAATCTGCTACCTTCTTGCTTGCAATCCGAAATAAGCTGAATTTGGTTAATCTACAGGCATGCCACAAAGGACATGTTTGGATGGGGCCAATGACAAGTGTCTCAATGTATGTTTCCTGTTAAAAAAAAATACAGTAACAATACTGTAACATCCCAGTCACTAGTTAAATGTTAGCTTGCTTAGGGCCAAGGATAAACATCTCGAATAATTTTCAAGACAAATATGAGCCTAAAAATGAAAAATCCCGCTGTACAAGAAGGCTATAAACAGTTTATAGTGAAATACTATACAAGTAGTCTTACTTTTATAAACAGTTTTATAGGATGTGAGGCTACTTTACTTTTTGCAAGGCTATTAATAATTTTATTTATAAAGAACAATATGGCATTGTCATTATTCTACAGTACCGAAAAAAAATGCCTCAGTTCAAAATGAATACAGGAGGTGTGAAATAACTTACACCATATTATTGATTAAAGGAAACTTACCTAAAGGAACCATCCAGATTTGCCCTGTGAATGAAACTCAGTTTTGCATCAGCCCAGTAAAGTTTCTGCTCATCAAGATCTATTGTGAGTCCATTTGGCCAATAAATATCTGAATCAACAATTATTTTTCGTGTGCTGCTGTCCATTCCTGCCCGTTCTATTCTGGGTGTTTCACCCCAGTCAGTCCAATACATGTATCTGAAAAAGAAAGCAGAGATGCACACAAATTAAATCACAATACATGCTGGTTAGCTTTAGGAACAGAAGGGATAGCAGCTTTTTGCAAAGCCTTTAAGTGTATATACATAGACTGGTGTATAAACACAGACTGGTGTATATACACAAATGTATATCCCAAAACTTTAACATACTTATTAACTGATTAACATACTTAACATAAATCAAACCACAGTTCCAGAGGGTGCAAAACCAGTCCTCTTCATGAGAATATCTCTCACAAGTATTGCCTCTGCATAATGTATTACCGTACTCTTTCAATGTTGAGCAGCGCCTGATTGTCATAAGCATTTACAACTGGTCAGTTATTACACGTTAATATCCTAAATCATATTCTGAAGCAACTATTTACCTATCCAAGCAGGCAATGACCACAGCTGAACTTCCTTTTGCAAGTCTATACACAGAAAAGAATAAAATCAAGTGCCCTGAAATTTGTTTCTGTCAATAAACAAATCATGAATCCGTGCAGACTTACAATGACATTAGATTAAATTCTGGCGTGCTTTTTTCCCCCTCCCGTCCATGTCACAGTTTCCCTGTCACTCCACCTATAGGCACTTTAAGTAGTCTGGAGACATTAACAGCGCTTATCAACTGCAAAGGACCAGATCAAAACGTGGCAAATCACGTGTCTGCATGAAAAGTTGAGACTGTACAGTTAGGAAAGAAATTGTCTGATCAGAAGAGGACAGTCAGTTCCCAGATGGTAAACGTAACATATCCAGTTTGCAAATTTGGCATGCCAGGGGTGCAAAGACACCACAGGCAACCCCTTGCACAGCTACCTTGGGCCAGCCAGAGAAACTATATTGCTTTCCCAGTGCCAAGACTGTAATTTCTGGCATGATCTGTGTCAGGAAGCCTTTGACTTGAGGGAACCCTCAAACAAAATTAAGCGTCTGTGCACTGGACTCTCCAGCACTCCAAGTTCATTGCGCTATATTAGATCAACAGCATTGCCACATGGGCACCAGCTGGGTAAGTGCACTGAACTCCATCTAAGTCAAGTCCTGCTACCACTGGAGCTCCAGAAAACCATGGTAAAGAGGCATCTATTTAGTCTTGCAGAGTTCATGCTTAGCCAGACTTTTCATAACCTGGATTATCCTAGACTCTCAGAACCCCCGAAGAAGACAGCACTGGCTGTGCAACCACACTAGGAACCACAAAGGAAGTAAACGAAAGTGCATTGTGAACACCCACAGAGGAAAGAAGCTTCATGGTTTCTTTTATGAAAAAGAATGCCATCCACTTTGGGAAGGAAGCAAGGGACTACATTTGTAGTAGCTCTGTATCTGCTTCATGTGCAGCTTAGGCCATCATCTCAGCCAAGGAGGAATACACAGCTGTACAGTTATCCCCAGCACGTGTCCCTCACAACTCACTTAGGCTTAAAATGCTCTGATCTCTGTGTACATATTGCACCCCAATTCAGCCTTACCTCCAGTTCCAGCACAGTCACAGAACCTATTTAGACCATTCTGATCAAAGCAGCATTTATCATTGTTAGCATGAAGAGGGGAATATAGATGAAAATATAGATGGATAGATAGATAGATAGATAGATAGATAGATAGATAGATAGATAGATAAACAGACAGACAGACAGAAATGACTCATTTGTATCACAATACATACACTTAAGTGTGGGAGGGGAAAACAAGGATTTTTCTAGTTGAAATGGTAAAGCTTCTGTGCAGATGAGTCCTCAGACTTCTGAGACAGCTCACCTCAGAACGGCTGCAGTAGACTCATGTCCCCAGATGCCTTCCCCAAAACTTCTCAGCTACAGCAGCCAGGATAGACTGACTGCTCTTGAAGAAGTGTCAGCAGTAGCTGAGCTGCCCCAGTTCACAGGGCAACCTACGAATGTAATTTGCCACTCATTTTGGTTTTCCTTAACAAGTCAGGCTGTAATTTGTGGCAGCTCAAACTGTATGGGGAAGCAGCTACTGACAAACAACGGAAGCCAGAGAAAAGCAGACATAAAAGAAACTGCGCAACCAGCAGGTGAATCAGACTGTGAAACTGATCCGGCCAAATACTCATTTTTGGTCAGGTCAAATCAGTTCTGTGATCCGGCTCACCTGCACTACCTTGAAGTATTTGAAGGACACCTTGAGCCATCTCTACAGAAATTAAGATGGACAAAAGAGGGACTGCTGAATTAAGAAAAACCTGGCTATTAAAGGTGACTTCGGGCTATATTATACAGCTATGACAGTCCCACACTTATTCATATATAGAAATGTATAAATGCAGACTAAAAAGTAGCTTAGACCAAAATCAGAAATCCTGTGACAGTTATTTAAAAGCAAAAACAAAAAATAAAGGAGACAAAACTAGCTAAGTCCAATTAAACCTTAAAAGCAGGTTTAAATAAAAAGGATTTAAAAATATCCCTAAAATTACCCTCTAGCAAAACTGCACTCCTCAAGCCTCCCATTAAAACTGAAGCCTGCCCTAAAGCTCAATGCATTCAGATGAAAGGGGGGGAAAAAAGTCTATAAGCCAAAGGGCCCTCATGGCTTCTCTATGATATTAAAGGAGCTCCAGCTCCAAAAAAAACCCGTTGCCTAATTTCACAGGTGATGTGTGTTTAGCCTTGGCCACACAGAGACTGCTGGACAAAAGCAGTACTCTCAACTTCACACATTAAGTTACCACAGGAAAATGACATCCCTACATTTTAGCTCATTACCAGGTACCAAGCTCAATCTTCATCAATGCCTGTACTACACAGTATTAGCAAAGTAACTGTACCACAAAGGAAGGCTAGCAGGATGAAGATGCATTTAGACAACATGTGGAACAATCTGAATGCAGGCAGCATTCTTTCAATGCACTTGTCTCCCAGTTGGACTTTTTTAACGCAACACATAAAAGATTATTATTACCCTGTCACCACCTCACCCTGATTATAGGGTGCCTCTGCAATCCTGTAAGTATCACAAAGCTGACTTTCCTGGTGAACTTTTCAGAATGTATCGTGCCTCTGCAGTAACCAAGCACCTACTGAAGTAATGGTTTCATTCCCCTCACGTGCTACAAAGCACCCCTGTGGTGCACCACAGGAAAGCATGCCAAGCAACAGAATGGAAAAAGCAATTCTTGTCTCCATTTAACCTCCTTCCCTTTTCCAACAGGTTTCCACCCTTTCAGCAGGCAGCAGGTGCTGAATTACCACGGATTACAGGAAATCAGCTCTGGTTTGGGGATTTCTTAACACATCAAGACCCTGAACTGGGAGTTTGGATATCCCTGTAAGAAACCAGCTGCTCCTGCAGCAGGAGTGGGAGTCTCTGGTCTATGTGAACCTATTTAAAACCATGCTGCTGCCAAATGGAGCAGTTCCTTCCCTGATTCCTACCCCTGGTGCTATCACAGAATCACAGAAGAGTCAGGGTTGGAAGGGACCTCT
>VZSZ01002368.1:0-58059 GCA_013398815.1 Ibidorhyncha struthersii
GTCCCCCACGTCCCCAGTGGGATTTGGCCTAAACCGCGACATACATTTAAAGGGAATTAGATGGTATCTGAGAAGCAAACTAAGATATATGGAAATACAGTATGTTTAAAATTATGAGGCAATTATTTTTGGCATGTGAATCATATAAACAGCAAAAGTGGCAAAGAGTAAAGAAGTAACAATTTCTTCTCTGGTCCTGGATCATGGACTTTATATTATGGAGTTAGGCAACAGATGTGGATAGATCATCAAATGGACAACAGAAGGTATTTTACAGGAACCAGTCAACCTATCGACTCTGCTCAGGACAGATCATTTTAGTTTAGAAAAGGAGATGTGAAGTTCTGATATACAAGAATTACTCTCCACAGAGTAAGAAAGGACAATTCTGTGTTGTTATTTGCTTAAAGAAGAAAGATACAGAGCAATTATGGGTTCAAAGGATATCTCAATAGATAAGCTGCTGTGATAAGTATCACTGTTTGAAGGCTTTGGGAAGGGAGTAAAAGCAATCTTCTCTTTTCCTTATACCATCTCTCAAAATTAGGAGAAATCGACAGGAGAAAGACAGTTAGTCTGGGTAAGTAAGAAGACTGAAGACTCAAGAACCCACTTTCCTGAGAAACACACCCCCTGTTCTTAACTCACCAGATCTACAGGTTTACCGAAAGATGATCAAAATTCACAGTCCAGGATCTTGCTTTGTTTCTTTGTGAGACCTGGTTGCCTTTGCACAAGAAGTTTGGAGTGAATGTTGTTGGTGTCCCACTCCTCGTTAGCTAAAAAATTAATTCTGGAATGAGCTAAAATATGGTCAATGTGTGAACAGCTGTGATTTTTACAAAATTGCACAGCATCATAACCGCTGATTCACTAGGTCTACAGTCATCCTAACTGGCCGATACTGCCTCATTGTTTTTCTGTTCCTCTCCATCAGCTGTTTCATTCCTTACACCTAGGTTATCAGATCTTTAGAGTCAAGTTTGCAAATTTCATGTAAATGCTAATTTCTTTCAAACATTCCTAATATGCTGTAATGCATAGTGTTGCAGTTGCAGCTGCAGTAGGTTTTTAATATTAATATACTTCTTTATACTTACTGCTTCCATGGAAATTCCCACGGAATTTCAGAAACAAAACTGCATCTTTCATACTCTCTATAACATATATATCTACCTGTATCACAGCAGGTTAGTCAGTCTAGGATATCTTCATAGATCATGGAGGACAGAGACAGTTCTTATTTTAGAACAGATGTCTAAAATACATCACATAAATGTACTCTAAAAGTGTGTATATTTCTTTCCACTGATTTTAAAGGGAGTCTTGGAAGAACACATTACCTGTAGACATTGTTGAGGTCTAAGGGTAGGTGGAATGAAGCCTACATACATGTTGAAGATTGTGGTATTGAATTTCTCCTTTGTTGTAATTAGTCTTTTTATACGACACTGGTAATATTTAGTTATTAAAAGGACCACGAATATTTGAGAAGTCAATGATTATTGCTATGAAAGCTAATTTATTCATTAATTTACTTATTTTCCGTATTTTTCTTAGTGATTTCTTTGCCAAAAAGTACTTTATGTCTCTTCTCTTTTCAACACTGTACATATGCACAAAAGAACTTTTTTTGTTTTTAGATAATAAAGCTTTAAGTAGACTTTTTGAGGTACTATTTTATTCAGAAGCAGCCTAAATTTTATTATTTAGCATACTGCAGTAACACTTTTCATGATAATAGATAATGCAAATTCATATTGATTTCCATAAAGTACTTTATTCGTTTTTATAATGAGACTTAATATTACACACTGCAGCATATTGTCCCTGAAGCATGCAAGTGTCATTGACTAACAAGAATAATATACCTAACCTTTTTAAACTCTATAATAAACAGAGCACATTAGTTTATTTCCATTCTTGTTGATTTTAGCAAGTTAATGATGCACATTTTATGAGAAATTTTGTTAACAATCCTTTTTGTTTTTTTCTTCCAGACACTTTAGACAGAACTAGTATTGATTTTTATTCACATGAAGATGAACTGAATTTATCACACAAGCCCTAAGTGTCCAGGTGTTCTCCAAATGAATTAATCCTCTAGGAAAATGGCCAACAGAAGAGGAATGAAAATAGACAAGAGTATTTAACTATTAAACAATTTAGGATTTAGCTCAGATATGCTCAGAACCTCTTACAGAGCAACTCAAATGTGTCATGCAAAGCAGATATCAGAAAATCCTGAAATTCCACTACAGATTTTCTTGACCAGCGACTTCAGCTACCAACTGTGGAACCAACCTGGTAGAACTTTGAATGCAATATCAGCTTTAAAATAACCACAGCAACTGTAGAAATTTAAGATAGTAATATTTGGAAGATGAACAATCTTCTTTTATTCAGACTGATTCTCAGTTTTCTCCAATACATGATTCATATATTCAAATCCTGTTATATCTGGTTATTCTTCAGAGTCAATATAGTCCGTTTCAATGTGAACATGATTACTGGGCATTTTCTTTGGGATAGTAAAATCACTCCTATTCCTGAGAAAAAAACATATAATTTAAGTGTCATTCAGAACTGTGGAAAGGATACGGTTTCCCAGCATCACACCCCAGAGGATGATGGTTAAAATGATTCCTATCTTAGTAGCAGGAGAAATCACAGATCATATGAAACACAAAAACCTACGCTGCAGTCCATAACTGTCTGTTCTGTAGTAGAGAAGCACGGCCCCTGCGGGCTAGTGAATTCAGCACACCTTTTTTCATCTCTGCTGCCACTACTGTTCCTACTTCTCTGCCAAATAAATTATCACCTGAATAAATTCTATCTTTTATCACCTAATTGCCTTAACACAACAGGTCAGGCACATTCTGCAAGTAACTTTCTACTTTGTGAATCTCTTAAAGATGACATTATCTCAGCTTAGAGTAAATTTAGGCTGAATCAGTTCCTCTGCATTCAAGACACATGCACTCAGATGCTTCAAATGTTGTGGGATAATGAGAGAGTTAAAACAGAAACAAGAGCCTACAGTGGAAGTTCTGCTGCTTTTTTGTCTTTTGTGTTGCAATAATATTATCATGTTGCAAAGAATATTAATACCAACTCAACATATATGTTCTGTTACATGCAGTTTATTTAGCAAATAAATTCTGTTGCGGAAATATTTAACATATAAACTGGAGAAAAGCATGTAAAATCCATCAAAAAATAATCTTGCATCTCTATTGTAATGTTTAGAAATTTTACCCTCAAGGTCTGATAAAGATGTTAATAAAAATGTTTTATTTGAGGCTTCAGAAGGACAAGACTGCAAAAGACAAATGCAAAATATATTTCTTAACTGCCAAAAGAATAGTTTCAAAATATTTAATGCATGACTGAGTTCTCCAATATTAAAAATTATTCTGCACATGTGGAAGTATATGTACATATGCTTAACTGTATTAACATTTACCACTTGAAGTAGGAGTTTTAATAAGTGTATAATGTAAAAAAATAAACCAGAAAGATATACCATAAAAATAATTTGTTCAGCCCAGGAATGATGTATTAGTCATCAAAACTGCTGTGGGGCAAGTGAAATCTCATAGCTAAAATATTAAGAACAGAAACTGGTATGAATTAGCTTAGCTGTTTTGGCTTCAATGATTGAATTCAGCAAATACTTACTGGTGAACATGGATCAGTAAAGGAAACTATTGTGAAGTCCAGTTGAACTTTTCATAGGTGTAATTTCTATGACTGAGACAAATATGGTCATCATAAACAGAGTTTGTTATTTCCAAGATTATTCAGACAAAACTTGTACAAACTATTTCAGATATGGCAGAAGAGTAGGATTTGATACAATATCATCTATTCTTCATGCTTTTCCTCTATTGGTCTTAAGAAAAACTTTGCTACAGAATTGTTTGCTATTAGCAGTTACAGCACAGAGGGGGGCAAGAAACTTCACAGGATTGTGCAGGAAGCCAATGGCAAACCAGGATATTAATTCAGATTTTCTGAGTTCTAGACTAACATTTATACTACTAAAATGAAAAACTTGTACTGCAACTGGAGCATGCATAATTGGGAAACATCCATTTGAAAAGCCTCTTCCTGTAAAAATATTTCTTTAGACAGTAACTATAATGAATTAGCCTATGTGATATTTCATATTTGCTGATTAGTGTAAGCTCTCAAGTGTGATTTAAACATGCTGATGTTTTCTTTGTTTCCCAAAAGAATAAAGATTTTTATGTTTAAATACTTGTTTTCTTCACTATGTTGTGATTTTTCCTTTCCCACCTCCTTTTCCTGCATGTTTTTCTTAGCCTTATAAAAAATATAGCAAAAAATAACAAAATAACATTAAGGACAGGGTCTTGTAGTTGAATGCTTTTGCTGTGCAACTGATGTAAACCCATGAAGTTTTCCAGTGCAGTCAGAAAGTTCTGTATTACAGTGGGGCATTAAAAGGGAGCTACAGGGAAAAGTTTCAAACACAAAGCCAACTCTTTCAAGTTTTTGCTGCTAAGAAAAGTGTCTTTTACCATAGGGGTGTCTGCTTGTATCGGTAGACTTCATTGCCACCCTCTTCAGTTTCCCACTTTCTTCTTTGTCAGGTTGTACTGATCGCTCTAAACTATTTTGGGGAGTTGGACTAGTAAGGAACAAAAAGGATAAGCAAGCACCAGAGATGTGTTTACAGATAGGATTTGTCTCCCTTATCTCAAAAATACTCTTCGGCTACCTTCATATTAATAGCAACAAGAAGTATAAACACTATCTTATACTCTTCAAACACTGGAAACTTTTTTTCCTTACCCTCCAGTGAAGAATCTTGTGCGCAGAACTGAGAATGATTTTCATTTTTCTTTGTCTTAACATTTAATTGTTTAATTGACTGTAACAGTCCAAGAAGATATTTCATATATATAGCTGTAATGAGCAATGAAAACCATAGCTGAGGAAGTAAGTTACAGGAAACAAAGCCCACAATAAAATGTAATTCTTTTTCATTTTTGCAGTAGTCGCAGAATGATCTTAATTCTCGCCCAATTGCATTTATTTAAATTTATGCCATTATTTTGCCAAGACTTTTGTTGCTGGTTTTCTTACTTATGGTCTCAAGCTTACTGGCAGCTGAACCTGTTAATTCACCTTAAAAAAAAAAGTGGTACTCAAACTTTTAAGCTTGCTGATGTGCCATGATTGTGTTTGAGTCACAGAGGGATTACTTTACTTGAAAAAGCCATTTATATTAGTAAGTGAGAAGAGTTTAATTTGACAGCATAACCTCAAAAAAACTCACAATCTGCATTTCCATGTAGATGCAGCTACTTAAGTTCCCTTTTTTCTTTCTTTTAAGTTTAAAAATACTTCCATAAAATGCAATAGGTATCAAAATATTTTCATTGGGAAGGTTTTGAGAGACCGCATCAAGAATTAGATATTCTGGTAGGTGGAATGCCACTGGGGCAAAGAACTGCGTCAATGGTTTATTTGCCCCATTCAGATTGATCTGGGATGAGGAGGTCTGCCCTAGATAAGTCAGGACAGATGTTTAAATAGGAGTATACAGTTCTGGACTGGGAAGAGTGTCCCCAGACCTGAGGCCATTTACTTGACACTCATGTTTCAGTCAAAATTTTTCACAAAATTCCATTGTTCTTCTGTAGGGAAAAAAAAAAACCACAAACATTTCAAAGCCTAAAAACTTTCTGCAGAATGTCATTGATTCTCCAGCCACTCTGGCTGCACCAAACATACAGTAACAGGAGGTTTGGGGACACTTAAAATTACTGTCTTGCCAAATACAAGGCTTCAGAAATCATACGCAAAGACTCTAGAACTCATTGAATGCTTACATGTCATCTGATTTTTAATATATTATTTTCTGAGTTGTGATTTTTCTGTTTTCTTCTTTCATTCAGTTTTCAAATCATATTTACTAGAAACTGCAGGAAAGATTTTAATTTTCTAGGGAATGTTTCTTAAAGAAAAGATGTGACGATCCTTTGGAAACTGTGGCTTACAGACTTCCAGACATTTTGGTAAAATCATAAGAAGTACCATTAAAGCAAAATTCCTAAATAAAATATTCCTTTTCACTTTCATCCTCACCTGTGAATATCAGATATAGACTTCGTACCCTGGTCCCTCTCTCCCTGTACCTTAGAATTTAGTGGTGGTACGGCACAGACAGGGTGTGTGGTCCACCCTGGGAGCATGGCTGTGAGAAAGTTTCTTCAGAACTGGGAATGACCAAAAGTAAATTGCTAGCTCCTGTGAACTGTGGATCAAAAATTTGCCACGGACTCAGAACATCCTGCATCCTAGAACTTTTGTTTGAGGTTGAAGTTCATGGCACAGTTGTTCTTTATGCATGTTTAACTCTGACTGTGTGAGCTGGCTGAATACGAGCCAGCAGTGTGCCCAGGTGGCCAAGAAGGCCAACGGAATCCTGGCCTGTATCAGGAATAGTGTGGTAAGCAGGACTCGGGAAGTGATCATCCCCCTGTACTCAGCACTGGTGAGACCCTACCTCGAGTTCAGTTCTGGGCCCCTCACTACAAGAAAGACATTGAGGTGCTGGAGCATGTCCAGAGAAGGGCAACAAAGCTGGTGAGAGTTCTGGGGGACAAGCCTTATGAGGAACGACTGAGAGAACTGGGGCTGTTTAGCCTGGAGAAGAGGAGGCTGAGGGGAGACCTTATTGCTCTCTATGACTACCTGAAAGGAGGTTGTAGAGAGATGGAGGCTGACCTCTTCTCCATAGTGACAAGTGATAGGACGAGAGGAAATGGGTTCAAGTTAAGCCAGGGGAGGTTTAGGTTGGATATTAGGAAGAATTTTTTCACTGAAAGGGTTTTCCAGCACTGGAATAGGCTGCCCAGGGAGGTGGTGGATTCGCCATCCCTGGAGGTGTTTAAAAAAAGGGTAGACGTGGTACTTGGGGATATGGTTTAGAAGTGGTTTTGTCAGGTTAGGTTAATGGTTGGACTCGATGATCTTAAAGGTCCCTTCCAACCTTAATGATTCTGTGATTCTATAATTCTATGATTAGAGTCTCTAAGAGAAGGCATTTATAAGAGGTGTCAAAACCCCTCACTCCTTCCGTTGCGTCAATCAACATAATGTATATGTTAATTTGCACACATGTAACCTCATAATTTGATTTAGAGAAACTCAATAAGCTTGCCTGTACAAATAGCACCAAAGCCATGAATGTGTAACTGAAACAACTTCATTCAAACATTGTTCAAACACTGATGAAAAAACTCGTTATGGCAATTTCATCTTTCATTTTTGAACTGAGTATGTCTTAGCATGTTTTTTATGACAACATAATGTAGTGACTGGCATATAAACCTGTTTCAACACAGTGCTGAATTTTTACAAAGTCATCTGCATCAAGTGATTGATTTACAAGGTAATGTAAACTTTATTTTTCAATGGTTAAGCAAGTTAGGACCCCACTTCACGTTTAGAGTTAACATGCAATTTTTATACCATTACTAAGAATACAAAGATGCACCCTTTAGTTAAATTCAATTGAAAAAAAGGAAAATAAGCATAAAGAAAGAATCAATTTCACAGATAGTAGAAGGCAGTACAAACTTGATCATTTGCTACAACTGAAAAGAACGACAACAATAATTCTATAAAGTGTTCTTCCCAGCTCACAGCATGTAAATTAAAATAAACACATGGAACAGAATTATAGCTACAAACCAACTGAAAGAGATATCATGGTTTGATTAACAAGTCTTGTCACACATAATCAAGGCAGGGTCAGATGCAATTACAGTAACAATATTGAGCCTATACAACAACAATATCATTGGCCCATCAAGTGGAACCACTGCACAAGTTGGTGTTAACTGAAAGACCCCTTGACCATACCGTAAATCGCTTCCTTTCATACAACATCTGAATATCCCACAAGCATATTTAATCAATTGCATCCCCCAGAGGACTGTCAGGGAAATGGTTATTCCCCTCTGCGGCTTCAGGAATTAAAAGGGGCACAACACTCAATATCCATTAGGTATCATCCGCAGCAGTACCTCTCCTACACACATGGAGGAAGAAGAAAACATGCATTGCCTCCTCCTTTGGGATGATAGACCTGTGTCTTACATATTTCCTGCCACCTATCTGTACATTGGGTTCCCACACATGCATCCTTATTCCAGTTCTTATTCCACATACCTCTACTTACTGTATCATAACTCCCATTTGCCTTGGCTCAGTAACACCATATCTGTTATCTCAATTTGCCTTAGATGTGTCATTGCATTCTTAGCAGGGCAAGCAGCCTAATTGAACAAATGGACCCACATGGGGAGAGTGGAGGGAAATGGTGTCCAGAGCCTACTCCAGAAGAATCCATAGAATGCATGCATGAATGAATGCATATGCATGTTCTTAAGTCTTAACAGTCTGGTCTTAAAATAGTTAATACCTCAGCAATTCTCCTAGAAACTTTAATGTAACTCGGTCATTACACAACACAGAGCTGAGACTTTGTCAGGCAAATTTCCAAGCTGGTTCACAGAAAACAACTGCTGAAAAAAATGGATTCCTGCAGATGAAGCACTAGGGAGAGAATTGTGCAAAGTTAAATTTGTGGTATGTCCATATGAGTGTGAGAATGAGCTATGCCAGTGTTTTTAAGGTCCATTGCATTTCTCTTTCCTCTAGTACAGAACTGAAAACCAGTCTTCCTTTAGCAAATGTTTTGTAATGCAAAACTTAAACTTGTCAAACACAAGCTCCTGTGGAGCCACAAGCAGTCCGCTTGAAATATTGAGCCCTAAATAACTGGTTTTATTTCCTGACTGAGAGTTTTTGTTATTTTCTTATCTTTTATTTCCATCCAGCAGACAATGCAGTGTTCCCACTAGAAGAGATGGTGAGAACAGAGATAAATACAATGAATACAGATGTGACTGTTAGAATACAGAAGATATCGCTGTACATGTGAGCCCTAGGGTATTCTCCCATTTAAAAAGGAGGGGAAAAAGTTGAAGAAAAGTGATCTAGTCCATTATAAATCATATTTAATAAAAATAATAATAACAATAGTAGCTTCTAGCTCTAAGTTTTAGATAACTTGCAGAAATAAAAATTAGAAAGTGTGAATCAACCATGTTTCTACTGTTAGTGGTTATACTTTCCTCATTGTTATTTCACATAGAAACTGTAAAATAGATACTGTCAATACAAAACAGAAGAGCTGAGAAAATCGGGACTGATAACACTTGTACATGTTCTGTACTACCATCTGTGAAAAAAAGTCCAGTCATTCCATTTCAAGGACTATGACAGAAAGAGGTTATCTTGTGTTGTGGCTTTTGTCAACATCCCTGTCTTGGCTTTAAGGAGTTTGATTATCAAGAATGATGTAACCAGACCAGGTCACTGCCAGCAAAGCTTGTATGGGAAGCTGAATAAACAGCTGAGGCTTGACCTGCTGCTACTACCTTTACATTCTGCAGTTCTCCAGATAAACACTGAATGCACATATTCCCCAACAGTTTTTGTCACTTCTGAGTAATCCAGTGGTTATTTCACGTCTGACTCCAATCACAGTTCATGACTTGGGCTTTCCCTTGCCTTTTCTGTATCCTTGAGCATGAACTGGTGAATTACACTGCAGAATTACCAGCAAGGCGCTGAAGGAATTCCAGTGACTACATTCCCATCAGGTGACTTGTACAAAGTCACCAAAAGAGCTATGGTAAACCAGTCAACCGAACAAGGGTTTCCCATTACCTACTCCACACAAAGCTGGGGAGAACTCCCTTTGAAGGCCTTCTGAAAGAACTAGGTACCAACGTGGAACCTGTGTATATTTTCCCACCAGGAAAAGATTTAAGGGAGAAGGGGTAGTGATGAAGAGCTGAAGGGAAAGGAAGGAGAAAGAAACAAAGGAAGGCTGAGAAGGGAAAAAAAACAGGAATAAGAGAAGGAAAGAGGATGGGATGAAAAAGAAAAGGGTAGGGATTTTACATATAATTACAGAAGTGAAAAAGGAAAGAGATACCAGCAGGATACAAGGCGTTGTCTGGGATTTAGATATGAGATTTTAGCAAGTTTGTTTTAAAAGCCTAGCGTAGCAAGTTTATATTGTGTTTAATTTATACTCAGCTGGTTACTTTAACACTTTTACTAAACAGTTTTCCATGTCCAAATGCATTAAGCTTTATGTACACAGACTTACAACATGTGGTAACTTTAAACCATGAAGCTTTTGCAGAAAGGAATGAAAAAAGACAGAAACAGAGTAAAAGTCTGGAGACAGAGTCTGAGAGATCTTAAGCCTGGATCTCAAAGCAAGAGCAGATTTAACCCACTGGATGTCAGAGAAAAGGGAATTGAACATTTCAGAAGTACAATTTCTAGAGGAAAGCACGTGTTTGATCAGTAGAGTATTACAACAGTTTTTCCTACTCTCTCTTTAAAGTCATTGCTAAAGGAACTTCCCCGTTTTAAGCAGGTGGATATGAGTGGTCACCATATATATATATAGCTTATGCAGCCTTTCTTGACTTTTGTTTTAGAAGTTATTAGAGAGACAAAATATTGTATTCAAAGAGGAAAATATTACTGTAAATGATACAAAAAAAAAATCTGTCTGCTTAGTAATTAACAATAAAGAATACATTATGTCTGCTATTTTTCATTCTGCTACATTTCCTGACATGTTTCTTGATAAGGAGCTATGGTGATGAAGGCAAGGAAAGAGAAGTGGGGTGCTCTTGCAGGAACTGCCAGCAAGGTAAACTCCATGAGGATTGCCGCTCACAGCAATCCATCACAGCAATGTGATTTCTACTTGAAAAGACTGCAGTCTAGAATCATAGAATCATAGAACGGTTTGGGGTAGAAGGGATCTTAAAGATCGTCTAATTCCAACTTCCCTGCTATGGGCAGAGATAAATGTGATGAGGTTGGGATCCTAGCAAGGACCGTTATACACAAGTGCTGCAGGGCTCTTCAAAGTTTGTTCCTTCTATTTGTGGAAAAAAAAAATCATAGAATCATTTGGGTCAGAAAAGACTTTTAAGATCATAGTGTCCAACTGTTAACCTAACACCACCACTAAACCAGCGGCACATCTACACGTCTTTTAAATATCTCCAGTGATGGTGACTGAACCACTTCCCTGGGCAGCCTGTTCCAGTGCTTAGTAATCATTTTGGTGAGGAAAATTTTCCTAATATCCAATCTAAACAGCACCTGATGCAACTTGAGGCCATTTCCTCTTGTCCTGTCACTTGTTACTTGGGAAAGGAGACCAGTCCCCACCTTGGTACAACCTCCTTTCAGCTAGTTGTAGAGAGCGATAAGGTCTCCCCTCAGCCTCCTTTTCTCCAGGCTAAACAACCCCAGTTCCCTCAGCTGGTACTCACATGACTTGTTGTCTAGACCCTTCAACAGCTTCATTGTTCTTTCTTTGGACGCTCTCCAACACCTCAATGTCTTTCTTGTACTGAAGGGCCCAAAACTGAACACAGTACTTGAAGTGGGGCCTCACCAGTGCTGAGTACAGTGGGACAATCACTTCCCTAGTCCTGCTGGCCACACAACTAACAACTCCTTGACTGCACTTATCACCCACCTGTAAGAGGAAAATGTAAACAAAGAAAATCTGTGATTATTTCATCCTTTCTCACATATATAATGGATTAGTTGGTAGATTAAGCTTTCCAATGAAGAGAAGGAAAGGGTGAGTTTTCAGGGGAGTATTCAAGAGAATATATTACAATATCAAAATATTAAAAGTTATTTTTTTCCCTGCCAAAATGACATGTTGAGTAAATTTCTCATTTGAGAGGAAATGATATACCTGTCATCTCCAGAATGTGATCTTGATGAAAACAAGAAAAAAATAATGTGATACTTGCCATTCCCTCTTTTTCTGACCCTTTTCATGAATTACTTTTGTCTCTGTCTTTGCCTCCTCTTCATATGCCAAGTAGACAAACTTCATTTTTGCAAAATAAGCTTCAAAAGCCTGTAAATGATTACCAGATCTCATAAGTATGCAAACGTCTGGTACAACTTTTCAATGAAAGATAGAGGGAGATGAGACAATGACATTTTAAAAGCAAACAAATTAAGCCTCCTAAATAGATACAGCATGGGATTTCTAGGTTTCTGACCTGTATGTTTATATATAAATTCAAATTTCTTTGCCACTCATCTATGAATGTATGCTATTGTTTAAGTTGCTCACAGACAGATGGACTATGTGTTTGGCTACAGAAACTGATGTGTAATGAGAAGAAAGCTCCTGGAACTGATACTGTTTTACGATTTCTTTTCAGAACTTATTGTTACAACAGCATCCAGAGGCACCATTCAGGTTGCTGGGCTGGGTTCTGTACAAAACATATAGTGATACAAAGGCCATTTTTGACAATATGCAATCTGTTTCTAAAACATCACAAAACCTAGTTCTTACTGCTGGCAAGACATTTTCTGACAATATATTTTTTCATCACACAATTGTCAGATGGAAAGGCATTGAACTACTAGGATGAAAATTATTGCTTTTCTTGAATGTCAAATTTTGAATTATTTTTTATGGATTTTTTTTTCCTTTCTGATCCTTCTTGATTTTGAATTGACACTTTATTTTGAAATTGTACTTATTTTTACTTTTGAAATTTTGAAGCTTGTGGAAGGTTTATATTAAAAGAAAGTAGCACAAAATATTTTGACTAACCCCCTCTGCATCTTTCACAATATTGCTTTTTGGCTAAAAAAAAGAGATTTAGTTTTCAAGTTCAAGAAAAGAAATGAAACAAACCCTGGAAAGCTGTTAAATCTCAGAAAAATATTTCTACATCTGCAAAATAAGAAGAGTCAAGATACCAGTAGCAATGTGAAATAAAGTTTATCAAACACTATATAAGATATTGCACATTTCAGTAAGACTAACATTTGCTTTGCTTATTTCTGTTAGTCTTGCATTCTACTTTGAACTGTTTAATCCATTTATTTTAAAAATATTTTTGCTTATCAAAGTCAATGAGTTTTCTTTTCTACCACATCCTCACAATCTATAGGGGTTTTTATTTATAGATAATTTTCCTTTTCCCTTATGTTTTGTTTGTTTCATTCTTAACTATCTTCCCTAGCCTAGGGTTTTGTGAGAGGAAGCCATACTGAAAACATACTTCCTACTTGCTTAGTTATGCAGTTCAAACTATTCACATTTAGGTTATTCATACGTACATCTATGGCTCAGCATTTAAAGTAGTTCACAAGGCGACCACTATCCAGCAGACAACAGTCTGTTGCAAAAAGACATGAAATCATGACCCCTTCATACGCACTAATAATTTACTTACACTACTCTCAATAGTATAGTTCCTTGCTGTTGTTAACAATTATTCTTGCAAAAAGAACTCTGGGATTGAAAAGTATTACCACAATTTCACAGAACGGGAAAATACAGTATAGGGTAGATTAACTGATATGCTTGATGCACATAAAAGTCTGTAGCTGACACGAGATATGATCTCCCAAATATCCCACATACAGTACCTCTCAGAGAAGCCACTGCTTAGTAAAGTACAAATAAACCACAGACATTGTGTGGATATTAAATTTTAAAGAAAAGTTCAGACTATTTCTTTCTTTGTAGTGTTTAGGAATGCAAACCAAATAGAATCCTCAGATAGTGAATTGTCATCTCTGCATAAAGTATTTAATACATTTTCATGAAAAAAAAAAAGAAAAAGAAAGGAAAATGTTACCTCTAACAGCTCTCACTGCATTGCAAATTAGTCTAGCCATTCTTGTTCAATGAAGAGCTCTACCCTTGAATTTACAGTACAATAATGTCTGTATTTATTTACATTTTTTAAAACTTAAGTCTGAAGAGAGCTCATAAAACAGACCTCTGTAGAAAACTTCTCAGATCATATGAATATAATAAATCATACCTCCATGAAAATACTGATTAATCACTGGACATGAAATTCAAACTTTGAGAACCAAATCCCAAACCCTCTAATGTTCTGCAAAATTTTATATTTATACAGTTGTCAGAGCAAAGTACAGTCAGATAAAATAG
Organism: Ibidorhyncha struthersii; assembly: GCA_013398815.1. Taxonomy (NCBI): domain Eukaryota; kingdom Metazoa; phylum Chordata; class Aves; order Charadriiformes; family Charadriidae; genus Ibidorhyncha; species Ibidorhyncha struthersii. The sequence continues at coordinate 14,096 of VZSZ01002368.1, forward strand.
CCCAACAGACTGATTATCAGTAATCAAGCAAAAGTTTGAAAATTTGTTTTGAGTGAAACAGAACCAACAGGATATGAAATCCTGTTCAAATGTCTTTTTGTTTCCTGGTTATGTATAACCACATCTCTGGCAATGCCTCCTCCAAATTCAAGTGCTGACAAGGCAGGAATCTGTCACTGTGTCCGGCCAATTCAGTAAGCCAGAATCACTAATGTTGGATGAATGCATACGTTACGCTCTTCTTAAGCCAAGATTTCCAATGCTAGCTGCCTAAGGGTCAGCTTAGATATCTGTTTTCAGGTGCTGTTTAACCCAACTCACATTAACATTACTAAGGAATTAAGAACTTAATTTTATGCATTTTTTAAAAATTTGGGTCTCTTATTTTGACACCTTTGTCTGAATGCTCATATAGGAAAACTGTATGCTTTTCTTATAAAAGAATATGCAAGGTTGTTTCCTGCGCAAAAAAAAAAAAAAAATAATTGGATTTATGGTTGTGTTTTCTTCTACACATTTCTAACATTAACTTAAGCTGTCTTCACAGTTAGTTAATATTACTATGTTTTATCTAATGAAAAATAATAAAACACATAAAAGAAAATAACAATACTCCTATGAAATTGCTCTAAAGACAAGATGAGGTAGGAAACTTGAATGAACTGCAATTCTGTTTGCAGTGTTCTGCATCCAGACTGGACCTGACTAATTCCCCGCTTTTGGCCGGAGGCTCCAGATTTCCATCCCCACCTTTGGGCTTGCCAAGCCTCATTCATCTGGCAGCTCTGTCGTGCATCCTTCTGCCGAGCCGAGGTATCACATGTCCTGCTGGCAAAACAGCGATTGCGGCCATTGATTGCCAGCGGCCTCGGTGGCACCTGCTCAGCCTGCAGCCACCTGACCTCCTTTCCCACCGTCCCCCCAATCCCCTCCTGCAATACCCACACAGGATCTGAGTGGGTTTAAGGTTGTCCAAGCTCCTGATCCCACTGCCACCACCTTGTTCCCAGGCAGCAGATTAGATATCAGTTAGCCAGCCTCCCAGCAACCCTGTCAATCCCTTTTCCATCTTAGCAGCCCTCTGTTTTCCCCATAGTTTCCAGTTCACCTGATCCAAAAAGCATGCATGCTGAAATCGCAGTGTATGCACAAGATGCTCAGCCCTGTTGTCACATTCACCTCAGTCATGAGTTTTATTCTCTGAAAACAGCCATACAACAGCTTCAGTTCTTAGTGGGTTGTCAACAGCAATTTACTGTCAGTCTTGCTTTTAATTTGGGTTGCAATGCTTCTGAACACAGAGGTTTTGTATTTACTTGATTTCTAATTTCTAGATATCCAACCCTGATTTCTTTTCTTGTTCTTATTTTAACTGGGATTCTCAGATAATGTCCAATCCAAACTACTTCATATTTAATAGCAGGAGGAATTCTTTCACCATACTGTAGAACAACATGAACAACATTTAAACTGTTAGCAGTCACTTCTCCATGATGATACAAAATTAAGAAGCAGAACCTATTCCAGTGATCAAGTACCAAGTAGCCTACCTATAAGGGAAATTTTTTCTATCCCTGTGAAGAAGGATGTTGATTATAGAGACACGGACATCAGCCACATGCCTGCAAGTATGTCATATGATGCAGAAGGGCACATATTATGCTGGCTGAAGGGTGGGAACCCCCTCTACAATTTAATAAATTTGAGCCAGATTGATAGTACCTTGAGGCAGTCTTCTGTATGTGATCTGATGCCAGTGAAACTGCACTGATTACTTCTACAAGTAGCTCCAGCTCCCTCTTATTATCGAGCAGAGACATCGCTAAAATCCTTGATGCAGCAATAGCTGCATTTACAGGTTTTCATTTGCATTTATAGTAAAGTAAATGAAGAACGGGAGAGGGTTAAGGAATGGTTTAAACTGCCTTAATATTTCACATGTAAATAATTGTCAATTAACCAAAACTCCATTAGGAAGCCAATCATGGACAATTATTTTTAATGGAAATGTTCTCACTACTTTACAGCTTTGTCAAGTGGTTCAGTACAGGCAGCATGTTAAATCACCACATGTTTCCAACAAGCTATTTGAAATCTGTGGCAGCCGGATTTGATTGATGCAGTGTACCAGAGAGCATAAGTATTGCAGAAAATGCTATTTCAGAGTTCAAAGCAGTAGAAAAATTGCTGTTTAATAATTCAGCAGTGAAATGAAAATAATGTAAAGAAGATTAGCCATGCTCTTTTACTGGATAGTATTCATAGCAACGTTCTCATTTCTAGACCTGTTTTTTCAAGTGATATTTTTAATCAAATGGTTTGAATGAAAGCTTTGTTCTTTTTTTTTTTTTTTATTTGAGAGTGAGGCCAGAGGGGAGACCTCTTTTCAAAGAACAAACTCTCTTTTATTCAGCATTGTGGCAGAACTAAAATTTGTTCTGTGTATCACACTTTCCTTTTGTTTTTGTCACAATGATATACAAATAATTCAGCAGAAATCTATGTCCCTCTGGAAGCTATTGTTTTCATTGTGTGAAGTATTCAAAAGTAGTTGTAAACACTCAGCTGCATCCTGTTTTAACACAGCCCAGATGAGAAGTGGAGTACTAGGATAACTGTGATTTTCAACAATTTCAGTGTTTCTCCTGTCTCCTGGGCTTCCTTTATACTCAAGATGAGTTGCCTGACCAGCGTACACAGTGTCTCTTACACATGCCCATTCCCATTCAGTTGCAGTTCTCTTTCCAGAAATTCTGAAGAGCAGAAATCCTGAAGAGCAAAAATCCCTGTGTAGCTGAAATATACTGTTGATGCTCTGAAGACCCCTATATTAGATGCCTAAAGTAGTAGACACCTGTGTCAATAGCACTGCATGCCTCACTTTTCCAGGAAGTTCTGAAAATTATTTAAATGCTTATCTTTGAAAAAAACAAACACAGTTTTCTCTGATGAAAATCACCACAACTGCATCCATAGCAATAGATATGTTTATCAGTCAGCTGGACAGTCTGGTGAATTCTCAGTTCTCAGAATTACATTTCCACAATTGATTGAATATCCTGCCTATTGGAAATCCAGTTTTCAATGGAGTTTATTTGCTAAATCCTCACTATGTTTGAGAATACAAACACAGGTTGCAAGTATTTGGGGGGAATTGCCTCATCTTATGCATTTTCCAGTGCTCAGCATATCTGTCCTAAGCCTTTTGCATTCTATCAAAATACAAAAGAACAATTAGCATAAGAGTAATAATTCATGTCAATCTGTTCCTAAATTTCAAGTCATGAAAGCATCCAGTACATTAATTCAGCTATTATTTTATTTGAAAACAGGTTTATTAATGAAACTGATACGGATTGCTGGAATTCCAAACACAGTTGTAATAATGGAGATTTCTGCTGCAGCATATATCCCCTACTGTGCAAAACATCCCCTAAGTCATTATAAGATTAAGCCAGTCTAGAGCTGTTGTTTAATGAAAAGCATCGGCAGTTGCTGCTCTGTTTATCAGTCTGGAACAACATTATCTGGTAACTTCTATTCTAGCACTCCAGCGCTGCTCAAAGATTCGAAGGCCCCTTTCATGACATCCATCATCCTTGATACATCTTTTTGGTTCACTGTGCTGTCTGATTCCAGGATCTTCCAATTTCTAAATAGATTTTAAATTAGTTTTCAATAAATTTTGAAAAAAGGAAGGAAAAAAAAAGACACATCCCCAAACATGAAGTATAAGTAGCAACTTCTATGATCTACTGTCTCAACAGTATTTGGAAGACTGCCAATTAAGAAGAGCTTTTTTTTCTGAGTTTTCACTCTTCTGTGCCTTCCTAGATTCTGCAGATTTACTTCTGTAAAAACAGAATTAAGAAAACAATTTTGTCTGTATTGTTTACATATGGAAGGGTATGATTGAAGAAGACGGTTTTGCTTTCTGTTTTATGAGGAAATAAAAGAATAAATATTCTTTCCAGTGAAAATACAAGGCATCCATCATATAAAGCGCAAAACTGTTTTCTCAGTTCTGCAAATAGCAGTGTATACAGGTAAAGCAGCACGTGCAAAGATCTGAAAATATCAAGCTGCAGGGTACCTCATGTTAATCTATCACGTAAAGTGGAATCAAGCATCATGCTGCTGATACTTGTTCTTATCACAGATACTCTACCGTATCTTGCAGTTGCTAACAAATAAGTTACATTGTGTGGTAAAAGAAATCACTAGAAAACATGCTGACCTTATTTAACAAACAATAAAATCACTTTCTGGTGGGAATATCTACACATTTAAATGTATCCAGGTGTTTAGCTGCTGTACTGGAACCAAGCCAGCGTGTCCAGCTTCTTTCAGTGCCAGGTACATTGCAGACACTGCAACAGCAATTATTTAAGCCAGTGCTTTCAGTCTGGGTCCTCAATAGGTTTCAACAGAGATGGAAAAACAACTTAAGGAATTTTAAATGTTCCTTGTCAAAGAGCATATATGACCTTGTTTTTCTTAGTCATGTTTGACGAACCATGAAGAAGCAAGATGTGAAATACCAGGGACAACAGATCACTAATTTAAAAGAATCAATTATTTAATGAATAAGAGATATTGTCCACAGTATTTTACACTATATAAAATTCAAGATTTTAATTAGGAATAAGCTTTACCAGAAATGAGTTGGAGACTATAAAAACAACTATGCATAGATCAGAGATTTTTTTCATTGAATTTGTTAAAAAATTACATATTGATTTTTTTTTATACCAACTCTGGAATCTCAAAGCAGTAATAAAGTTTGGTTTTTAAGAATTCCATTTATAATTGTTTTCCTATATAAACTCTACAAAACATTTCCATAACACATATTACTTCCTATTTAATGAATGTCCATCTAAATCAAAAGGAATGGCTACTTCGGGATTTGGGGAAAAATGTCAAAAAAATGTTTATTTTCACAAATAGAGATAACTTCACTGTGCACAAAGCAGATTCAATTTTTTTAATTCTGATTTTTATTAAGATAATACATTAAAGTTTTATAAGCGTGCTTACTGAATGGACATTCTGAAGCTAGGTTTAGTGTCACTGTACTGTGAAAGAGATGTGAATTTAATCTCTGCTATGGTATACGTGGGTGCATGTTCTTCAGAAAGCTGTTTAAAATCTCTCAGTTTTTACATCTTCAGAAATCAGTGCTGATTTACTAAATTACTGATGTAAAATATTCAGTTGGCAGAATAGGCAGTAGAATTATAAATTATCTTTCGAATCACAAAATCACAGAATCTTTTGTACTGGAAGTGACCTCCTGAGATCACCTAGTCCAACCTGCCTGCTCAAGTAGGGTCAGCTAGAGCAGGTTGTCCTGGACCATGCTCAGCCAGGTTTTGAATATCTCCATAGAGCAAAACTCCACAACCGCTCTGGGCAATATGAGGCAGTAGAACAGAACTCAGGTCTGTCCTTTTTGATTTTTTTGACAGATTTTAGCCTCTGTCTAGATATTTCTCTTCTGTCTCCGTGATATATGAAGTCTCAATAGTTACTTGATAATCTGTTAGTTAGGGAACACTCTAGAAAAATGGTTTGGTTCCATTCAAACAGAGACAGGCCTATAAGTAAGTCTTCATTAAATGACAGCTGAATACCATGGAAGTGATACCTTCTGGAAACCATACTTAAGTGTTGCTCAATGTATGCACTCACAGAGAATTACCTCAGCAGTACGTTCCAAGGGCATGATCATATTCATCTTGAAAGCACCATAAGCTTTCAAAGAAACCGATCTTTAAGTTCCAGAATTTGAATCAACAGTATTGATATAGATATCCCTTCACTTGGCCTTTCCTATTGATTAATGCTAGGTCAGCCCTTTCACAGTATATTCATCTTTTTGGATTGCACTTTGGAAGCAACTGATGCTTCTCACAGATTGTGTGGGGAGCACAGAGATCTAACCCTGACTCTCTTGGGGCATTACTCAGATAAGAATGTTGAATTAACCTCTGTGGATCTCACCTGAAGTTTGCATTTTTCAGAGGCAGCTTTTCCTTCCTGCCTTTGGAAATATTGCATTGTCAATATTTAACATTACTTTTAAGTGTAAGGAGAAAAAAAATAATTAGACATACCACAAAACAAGCAAATGAGAAATTACCATAATACTAAATTATTTTTTTTTTTCTGATTCAGAACATAGCTATGAAATTACTTAGCTCATCATTTTGATCTCAGGCTAATATCATATCACTATTATTTTAGTAACCAGAACTTTCACAGTGTCAAATTTTGTATCTCTTTTTTCTCCATGGTGGATTTATTTTAAATTCACTATTAGGTTAAAGAAACCATAATGAAACAGCATTTCAAAGAACATTGAGTGAAACAAAGGAAAGGTTATGAGATAAACGTAAAATCTATGAATCTTTGATACGTACACAAGTAGCCAGATCTTCTCTTCATAAACATGCACACTCAGGACTGAGTACTAGTCCTGCAGCACTAACATTGCAAGTATATTCAAATGTATATTCAATCTGATGTGTTGCAGAATTGTTTTGGATCTTTGCTCTATCACTGTGATAAGGCTGTATGTATACACGCTTCCAACCCTGTTCATACTCTTTTAAGAGGTGCATGAAAAATGTGGGAAGGTGTGTCCTTGCCTCAGAGAGCTAGCAAGAACTGAGAGGGCTCTGGAGATTTCAGAATGTGGTTGAGCAAAGGAGGGTCCTAGCATAGTGCTGAAGCAGATCTCTGAAATGATGGAAGATCTTACCAGCCTGTGGGGACTTAACAGAGTTTGCTGCTGCTCAGAAAGGCTACTAAGCTGAGCTGATTTGCAGATGGCATACTCACCTGGAAGGGCAGAGGTAGGCAGGAGACATTGCATGCAAACCTTTTATTCTATCTTCTCTAGTTGCAGAATGTGGCAATCACTTACAGCAATCAGCACTTTATAAGTGTAAGCCTTAATCAGAAGTTGTATTTCAGTAGATGTTCTTTGTTATGACCCATTTCTGAGGGTTTTATTCTGCAGACCATGATATATGGAATGACCTGACAGAATTAGGTTTGCCTACACCTAGAATTCTTGCATCTTGACTGGTGCTCCTTCCCCTGCAATGTTCACAAAAAGCTATCAGGTTCTGTCCTGGTTTGAGGTAAAACAGGACCAGTTTTGTTCAGTAACTTTGCTTCTTAGCTGGGCCTCTTCTAACTGCTGAAATTAACAGCATATTGTGCAGACAATGTTCTCTCTCTCAGAGTGATAAGACCTATGTTATGGCTGATGTCCAGACGTGGTATGCGGAGAGGCTCTTGCTTATACTTATCGCTATAACACCCAAGGCCAACCAACTTGGTTATTTGCCACATTGGAGTGTTGGAAGCAGAAAAACACAGTGGGGTCCCACCTGCAGGGAGGAGCGGACAGGACAGGTGACCCAAAACTGACCAACAGGGTATTCCATCCCATCCGCATCTTGCTCAGTATAAAAGCCCTCTGAGGGATCAAAGGGCAAGGAAGGAGTGGTAAGCAAGAGGCTGGGAAGAAAGGAAGCTGGGAAGCTGGGAGCACTGGCTCTGGCTCGCTCCCTCTCTCTTCCTTCAATGGCCGACATCTGAGGAGGACTGTTCGTCTGCCGTTGGTCCCGATCCTGCCTGCAGATCCGGAATCCAGTTCCCGTCCGTCACTGAGTCCAGCCTGGGACTGCCCCAGTGCCAGCCGGTGTCGTGATTGTCATCCTGGGAGCTTGATACGGTTTTGTATATATTTCATTATTTTCTTTTTATTTTATTATTAATATTTCATTAAAGTAGTTTAGTTCCTTCTAAACTCATAAGTCTCTTTTTCCTCCTCTGCCTCTCTCTTCGAAGAGGGGTAGAGGGGAGCATCTGTCGGTCCCATCTGGGGTCCCCCATGTCCCCAGTGGGATTTGGCCTAAACCACGACAGCTTCTAATAATAAAGCAAGCTGAGTTGGAATTATGATGCTATTTATTTATAAATATGAAAAAAAATATTCAAAACAATTAAATTTTACGCATAGCTAATCGGTGTAACTAAATGCAAGTACTATAGTCGCTGTCATCTGCCTTCTTTCCTTCCTGTCTGCTACATTGAAGGGGCACAGATCAAATTAGATGGTAATTCTTCATGGTAGATTTTCTTCATGTAAACTTCCTGTGTAAAGGACTACATTCTGGAAAAGAGATTTTATAATACAGTTATTAAATACATTTATTTGAGGTCACAGATTTGCCAGCGAAGTAAATAGCTACATGCCATTAACCTCCGAGTGCATCAAGAGTTCACAGAGCTTCTAGTTCTATAGAATTTACCTTTATTTACCCAGGACTGGGAAGGCAAAAAGAGAACCGATGTGGAATAAATCAAGAGATAAAGAACCCAAATTCCTAAGGATATTGGCATTAAGAACAGCTTAAAGGGTTTGAAATTTCAGCCAACATATGAAAAACAAGTGGAATAGTTCATTATAATGGAAACATTTTGCATCTTTCACTGTATCATAATGTTCACTCCCAACTACATGGCTGCAGTAGAAGTCTTCATTTTCAAAGGGCTGATTGGTGCTGTATAAACACAAGTAATTGTTAAGTAATGCCAAAGCGACTCTTGCAGAATACGGGAGTAAAGAAGAGATTTATAAACACAATTTTTATGCAATGTTCATTCACTGATGATGCTAGAAAATTACACTACATGCATTTCTGGATATTATCTGCTCTGCCTGTTAGCAAAGGTTTTGCTTTGGCTTTTAAATTCGAAATTGTGGAAAACATTGTTTGGACTATATATATATATGCTGTGTCAGTAGAAAAAAAATCACATAGCAAAGACAATTTTCATAAGAAGCATTGACGACTAACTTTGGTAAAAGTCTCAAAAGTATGTATATAAAACCTCAACTCACAGGAGCCTCTCTTCCTGTTCCTTTTGTTTTTTTACAGAAAGACACCACTCAAGATAATTTCCTGATGTCTTTGTGCTTCCTTTCCTCAAAGAGGCCAACCTGTCTTTTTTATGTCAAAATCTTATTCACCTTTATCTATCCCCAAGTAGTACTTCCCACTAGATGAAAGTATTGTTTACTCCCACAGCCAAACAATGCATGTGTGATTTATAGCAGTCTCTACACTACATTTCCAGTAATTTAGTTGACCAATAAACTCTCTTTCTAAACTTGCTTAGATTTTTATGACTGTATCAACATATTCATATCCTAACATCTGTATAAGGAAGTCATGCAGACAGAGTTGGGTCTCAAATTCTGATTCTGTCTTCAGCCTTATGTCTACCTCAGCAGCTCTTGATAGCAGTTGCCTGAGCATGAGGTCCCTATGTCAGTCTCTCCTGTGGAAGTTGTTGTTCATGATCTTTTTTGAAAGAGCCCATCATTATAAGTAGGTTTCAACTCATATACAGCAAGTCTAACACACCTAGGATATATTACATTGGACCCACTGCTCATGTGTTGATCTGTATGAGTGGAATAGCCACTTACTCATCACTTCCAGAAATCAATAATTTGTTACCTGAAAAAACAAAACAAAAAGGTGTCAGTTTGCCAGCAGAAGGAGAAAGGTTCACAAATCTGGCTCTGAAAACTGCACAGGGTCAACTACTTTCATCTTTACCCACCTCTCCACCCTTCTTCAGTCTAGTAGGTCCAAACTCAGAATATGTACTCAAGCTATAATGCAGCTGGATTCAACGTTTCCTGTGCCTAAATGAAATCAAACTAATTTCTCTTCTATAGAAATGTTTGACTGGTGTTTTCCTAACTGACCAATAGAAAACCTAAATGATAATAGAAAAAAGGCTACATGTGAGAAAACAGCCTGTGACACTTACAGATTACCACATATGCTGGTATAATTAGATGTTATAAAGCAGACATATTTGCTAAATAACAATGAAATTACAGAAAATGTGGGTTTCCTCCTTTTTTGGTCATTATTGAAAGAAATACGTATCTTCTATGACACATAGGGGCAGCTAGCCCTGGCATGACCATATCCAGAGAAATCCTTGAGTCTTTGGTATTTAAAGCCATCTCCAGGGTATTGAGACATGCTGCAGAAAGGCTGAATGCTCACAGAGTCTAGTTGGGAACAAATAGATCTTGATTCATTCAGGTGGACATTAAGTAAAGTGACAATAAGAATCATGTTTTACGTCAAAAACCTTGGCTAGACTTCTGCATGTCACAGAAAAGAGAAATATCTTGAAACATTAACATAGTAAAGCTATACATTGTTTGCATTGTTCTTGATAGCTGGAAGCCAAATAACTTCCTCTAAGTTATCCATTTCCTAGATGTCTTGGTTTGAGCAACACAGCATTAATTTCTCTTTCAGTAATTTTCCTTCTCGTAAGGTCCCTTCTAATGCTTGGGAAAACTGCATTTTTAGAACACTCTACTGTCTGAATTTGTGAAAATATTTACTTTATAACCAGCTATTGTATGCTGGTTTCAAGGTCTCAGCGTTTTCAGGCAAGCCAGGTGAGAAGATGAGGAGGAGCAAGAACCGGGCACTTGATCCAAGCTGGCCAACAGGATTATTTCATACCACAAATATCACATTCAATATACATTAGAAAGATTGCAAAGGAGTTTTCCTTCTTCCATGATGGCTGTGATCCTTGAAAATTTCTTGCCCCAGTGCTAGTTTCCTGAGGCCTTCCCTTCCTCCCAAAACTGCAGTGCTCACAGTGTCCCACATCTGCTGTCCGCTGCTGGGAGTGCACAGCTTCTGCTGATAGAATTGGCTGAGTATAATCTTTCCATATTTTATATTGGTATTGGGATCAATATTGGTTCCTTAGTATTATTAATGTTAATTATTAAGTCTTATTCTATCAAATATGTTTATATTTCAACCTTTAGGTTTCCTTGGTTTTTCCCAATACCCCTTCCCAGGTAGGGGTGGGGAGAGGTCATTGGGTGACAGAATAATTGTTTAAACAACAATAAATAGTTGTAGACTCTTCAAACCGTAACACTAGTATATATATTTATTGATATTGCATATATCTTTGTATATTGCTAGGGCCTAAGCACAGGTAACAAGATCTACTTTCCACCAAATAAAGTTACAGAAATATGGTAAACAAGCAGATCCTTTGGCTAAAATATTTGATATCTAGCAAACTGTTGCCTAATTAACTTAGGAGCACAAATACCATTGGTTTAACCCAAACTTTATAGGATTTCACACAGAAATCACTGGCAGGAAGCAGGTGTATGACTAAATTTTGACTGTCAACAGGAAAAAATGAGTGAGAGAAAACAGATAACCTTCTGGGGGAAAAGAAAGCTGTAGAAAAGTTCAAAAAACCAAGTCAGTCAAATGATCACCAAGGCTGTAGATAATCAAACATTTCAGAAGTTCATTCAACATAAAATGAACCTTCTAAAGATTCATTGTAATAGTTCTTACAATAATATCAATGCAAATTTTCATAAAGGACAAAATCAAACATTTGAATAGAGTTTGATCCTCAGAATTGGCATGTATCAGTTACTGAAAAAAAAAACCAAAACCCTTTCTTGAGATAGGTCGTATGTAGGATGTAAAAATCAAATCACTCTAAATATTCATTGTGAAAATCTTTTTCATACTTGTGCTTTGGCTACATAAATTGCTGTACTAGACCCCCAAATAACATTATTTAGATTATTATATAATTATAATATTGTATCTTATAATAAGTTATATTCTAATATAGATCAGAGAAAAATACTTTTCTCTCCTAGCTCTCCAGGCTAAAGGTTGGAATGTTTTTGCACGGTGATTCTAGTACTCCAAATTTGTGTATCTTCTGGTCCATGGACAATCCAAATGCCACTCTGTGTGCAACATTGCAATTTTCTAAGCGTTTATCTGCTATCATGGTAAAGTCTTGGAAATACATGCAAATAGATAAATGAAAGTAGTTGACTTCAAATACAAAAGTTTTCTTTCTCTGCAAAGAAAGGTTACTGAAGCCAATAGACCTTTTGTTTGTGTACTTCTCCATAGGTAGCACTGGTCATTCAGGTCATTATGATATATGACATGGATTCAGATAAAGGGTAGATTGTGTGTGGATACCAGAGTGTTGCATAAGAGCCCAGTGACCACAGGTCAACAACTCTGTGCAACTCTGTTGCATTTCCAACTCAAAATAACTAAGAGAGTTCTGGAAGTGGAAAACGGAAGCAAGATAGAAAAAATATTTGACAACTATTTTCTGACATTATTCTTATACTAGAAACTTATTTTAAAAAATCTTCCTAGTAATATATGAGAATGTTTTGTGATCTGAGCTCAAGATGCAGTACTCAAACATCTCCACCAGTTCTATAAAATCTGTGTGGAAACTCTCCATACATGCTTAGTCTGAGAATAGTGGAGTTTGGTATACTGGCAGTGTAATGCTTTTCATTTACTTGTAAAAAAATTATTCACACTTTTGTGCACCACCATTGTTTATTTTTCCAATAAAAATAATTAAAAAAAAAGTGTAAAATTGCAGAATAAATTTTTGGACGGATTTTTTTTTTTAATTGTCTCCAGCCTACTTATGGGAGTTTATAAAGGCAGCTGTTTCTCTAAGACGAAAATCATATAGTAAACATCTTTTTTCACTGTTCATTTGAAATGTTTGGAAGAAGTACTATCTCTAGTAACAACAGTATTGATCAGAAAAATCTAAAGATTTTTGATCTCCATTTCTAGTTTTTAGTCCAAGTCACCATTATAAGTACAGAGGAATTCAGTCTTCCTCTTTTACTAGGCTTCAAAGTAGAAAAAAAACTTGTCAAAGACAGTATCTCAAAAATGGTTTCCTTTTCCAGGTAATGTTGATGAAAGAAGTACCTCTGAAAGTACATCTATAACTATTCCTTTTTGAGTAATGGTTTATGTTGGAATTTATGATAAAGTCTCCACTAGAACATTACTGCACTGGAAAAGGTCAAGTCATGGCAATTGGAATGCTCTGTAGACCAAGATACCTTATGTAATGAAATACACACAGATACATACATGTATGCATATATATACATCTGTACAGTCACATTCGTAATCAAACATTTTTATTGTCTATTTCAACCATACTACAATAAAATTTTACAAATTTTCATTACAGGAAAAATTTTCTTGTTAAATGGATTTATTTTACATTGTATGTTGCAAAATAAAATTTAAAAATACAAGTCACTAACTAAAATATTTGCTTTATTTGAGTAATATAAATAATTAAATAAAAATTTTCAAATCACATACTTTCATTTCATTTAGAAGGAGATCAGATTTATGAAATTGTATAATTTCCCATGAAATGGACATTTGTAATTTTTGTAACCCGGATGTAAATCACTGCCCATTCACCTTGTCCAGCTGACTGGAAAAGGGGAAATATAACCCTATTTTTAAAAAGGGAAAAAGAGTATTCAGTTCTACTTATTACACCAAACACTTGTGTAAATTTCTGCATGGAAACTTGTGTTGTTTTGGCTGTTTGTTTTTTGTTTTGGTTTGGTTTTTTTTTTCACAAACATTTCACCTCAGATCAGTAATTCAACTTACCTGTTTATGTAATATCACATTCCATTGTTAATGAGAGACTCTTTAGGTTTATTATATATGTGCATAAATATCATATCAGCCTAATTGACTAAGACTAGCTTTCCTAACTTCATGTCACAACTCGTAATTAGGTAAAATAATGTAGAAAAAAAGGACAAAAATAAATCCGAGTATACTTAGAGGCGTTATTGTTTTTCTTTATGGCAGACATTCCTTCTTTTTCACAGACATCAGGATAAAACCATCAGAAGGAAATTCATTGTTAATTTCATAGTCATTTAATTTTGAACAACAATGCTCCCAAGCCCATAGTTCCCAGGCTTTTGAAAAGGCTACAAAATTTGGTGAAGTTATGAATTGGAACACTGATGGCATAATGGCCTTGAAGAAATTGGAAATTAAATACAGAAACCTTCTCTTGAATGATTACTGGTTGGCCTGGATACCCCCGGAGTGTACTGAAAATAAGAACAATGCATTTGCAATGTTTCCAAGAATCAAAGCTTATGATTCTTACAAAAGATGTAACTATCTTCCCGGGTTTTCCTTGGTTATTTTTCCTCAATTTATTTTGATATTTTGTTCACAATGCAGTACAGATTTTTCAGTGTAAAAGTCAAGAATGTGTGATCTTTAGGACATTTTGAGCCAAGTATTAGTGAAGATATTCACCAAAATTAGGCAAAAATAGTATTTAATATGATTAGGATGTCTGTGATTAAACAATTCTAGAATTTAACAAAATAATGATTTTGTTTCTTTTTTTTTACATATTAAGTTTGAGTTCTGTGTCTCTCCAAATGACATTGTGGTTTACCTGAGTCTCTTTCATAAGATTTGGATAGGAAAAAAAACACAGTTAAATTCAAAGTAATAATCACAGAAATCTTTGAGCAGTGCTAATTTTCTCAAACTTGATTGCCAAGAACAAAACTAACATAGTTGGATTTAATAGAGGATCTCGAGTCAAACAGCTTACCAAAAACCACAATGGAAATCAGCTGCCAGTTTGGGACTAGGATGGATGGTCTTCATGAAGAGTTTTGGGTTTGAGTCTGCAGTGTATTGAGCCATTTGTGCTTCCTACTAACAGTCAGTGCAGAGACTGAGTGCGAGTTAGCTCTTCATCTCTGAGCTTCCTTATGGAAAATGCCAGACTGTAGGCAGAGTAGCCAGAGGGATACCAAGGGAGTTGGGCCTTGACGAAGAGTGCAAGCCTTAAGTTCACCTGACACTATAGTCATAGTCATAACCCTCTGAATGATGCTCTTCAGCTCTGGCATTTAAGACTTTACCAGCCCATTTTTGGTCAGATATTCCCACAGAACATTTAGGTTTGTTCTATGTAAGAGAAGTAAGCAGTAAGATACTGGAGTTGCAGTGAAATAATTTGAATTAGAGTCCTGGTATTGGGGAGAGAATTTTTCTCATCGTGATCTGAAATTATTTCATTATAAAAATCATCAGGTTAGTTTAGACATGGCAGAGATTTTTGAATTAAATTTGTTTACTTAAATATTGTAATGAATAACATGTAACACATAACTTACATAACAACATACACATAAATATTTTAATAAAGTAATGATACAACAATACACAATATGCAAGCACTTGACATAAGTATGCAAGTAGTGCAACAACCAAAAGGGTTAACAAAGATATGTGTCTTTGTATAAAGGAGGCAGCCAAATAACAGAGCTGCAGAGAAAAAGAATATATGTACAAGGGACTGTCAATAGATGTCCTATCTAATGCACAGAAGGAATGACAGTTCCAGGCCCAAAACACCCAAACCTAAACCCAAGAAAAAGGAGTATCAAGAGGATAATTAGGAAAGGGACAAATGGTATAAAACCGTCAATCATTAGGAAGACAGACAGAACATGATGCTGCTTCAGTTCTGATTTCTCTCATCAAAGAGCTGCCACAGATGACCCCCTTGACTTCAGTGACTAAGATCTACCAACAACCAGTCATCAGTGCTCAATGAATGGCATCAACTGCTGACAGCTGCATAATCACAGCTGAAATAGCAGATGAGTAATAGTAAATAGTAACTGTTTTGTACAAGTAGTGATGATGATCAATAACATGCAAGAACTAAACATTATCATAGAATACCAGAATGGTTTAGGTTGGAAAGGACCTTAAAGATCCTCTAGTTCCAAACCCTCTGCCATAAGCAAGGGCACCTACCACTAGACCATTAACAGAAAATGTGCTGCTAAGCAATTTATTTAGTAAAGTTTAGTTATAAACCAGTCTGATTTGTCAGTCCTCTAAACATTCTAATCACAGTGACCTCTAATTCCTTAACTGGCATATGTATGTGTGTATGTATGCATACGTACAATTACTCTATACTGGGGAGGTAAATTTCAGTGCAGAAGAGCTTGATTGGTGAGAAATGCACTGGTTTAGTATGTAGATCTTTTTTTTTTTTTTCTTTCATTTTTCCATGGAACTGTATATTCTTGGAATTGGTTCCTAAACTAATGCACACCTAAATCTCTTCATACATCTTATTAATAAAATATTAAATAATACAAGCCTAGTTCACCTGAACTAACTTCTATAATACTTAATTCCTGGGCTCAAAAAGATAGTCAGAAGTGATACCGACAGGAAAAACAAACAAAAAAACAATCAGAAAATAGATTTTTCAGTGTGGATTCTCATTCGTTACAAGTGACTATCTGCTAAACATTCACGGAATCACAGAATCACAGAATCGTCAGGGTTGGAAGGGACCTCTGGAGATCATCTAGTCCAACCCCCCCACCAGAGCAGGGTCACCTACAACAGGTTGCACAGGACAGCGTCCAGGCGGATTTTGAATGTCTCCAGAGTGGGAGACTCCACAACTTCTCTGGGCAGCCTGTTCCAGTGCTCCACCACCCTCAAAGTAAAGAAGTTCCTCCTCATGTTAAGATGGAACTTCCTATGTTCAAGCTTGTGCCCATTACCCCTCGTCCTATCAATGGGCACCACTGAAAAAAGACTGCTCCCATCCCCCTGGCATCCTCCCTTCAAGTATTTGAAAGCATTAACAAGATCCCCCCTCAATCTTCTTTTCTCCAGACTAAAGAGACCCAAATCCCTCAGCCTCTCCTCATATGAAAGATGTTCCAATCCCCTAATCATCTTTGTAGCCCTTTGCTGGACCCTCTCCAGCAGATCCCTGTCCTTCTTGAACTGGGGAGCCCAGAACTGGACGCAGTATTCCAGATGCGGCCTCACCAGGGCAGAGTAGAGGGGGAGGATGACCTCCCTCGACCTGCTGGCCACACTCCTTTTGATGCACCCCAGGATGCCATTGGCCCTCTTGGCCGCCAGGGCACATTGCTGGCTCATGGTCATCCTGTTGTCCACCAGGACTCCCAGGTCCCTTTCCACAGAGCTGCTCTCCAGGAGGTCGGCCCCCAACCTGTACTGATGCATGGGGTTATTCCTCCCCAGATGCAGTACCCTACATTTACCCTTGTTGAATTTCATTAAGTTCCTCTCTGCCCAACTCTCCAGCCTATCCAGGTCACGCTGTAAGGCAGCACAGCCTTCTGGCGTATCAGCCACTCCTCCCAGTTTAGTGTCATCAGCAAACTTGCTGATGGTACACTCTATCCCTTCGTCCAGATCATCGATGAATATATTGAACAGGACTGGACCCAGTACTGACCCTTGAGGGACACCACTTGTTACTGACCTCCAACTAGACTCTGCACCACTAACCACAACCCTCTGAGCTCTATCTGCTAGCCAGTTCTCAATCCACCCCACTGTCCATCCATCTATCCCACACTTCCTAAGCTTGCCAGTGAGGATGATGTGGGAGACATTCATGTCTTGCTTCCTCACATTCTGCACTGTATGTGTTAGTTGCAAATTCCCTACAACTGGATATAAATGACTGTTGATTCTATTGCACTGGGAGAAAATATACATCAGTTCTGATGTCTTTTGTCTCTTTTCACTCTTTTCTGGCTCTTTTCACTCTTTTCTGGCTCTTTTCACCTGAGTTAGTTTTACGTGTTCCATTACAGATAGTTGTGGTCCTTTCTTATTTATACCTGTGTGTTGTAAAACTGCAAAAAATTCCTCAATCTGTGTGATTGCCCATCATTTGGTAGATTGATACAATTATGAGATTTATATAGCATCATTCATTTGAAATTATTCTATGGTGAAGCTGAAAACTAAATTGCTATATGTGAAGGGTTTGTTTTGGTTGGTTTTTTTTTTTTGCAGATCCTTAATATTAATACAGTCTATTTTATAGAAAATCAGAAAGTTTTTTTATAGTAGATTAAAATGTATGGTTATCACTTTATCCTATGACTTCCCATTTTCTGTTCTTCTGATAAATTTTTGTTTCTTTCCTGATTAAAACGATATTTCTAATAGAAATCTTCTCATCAAAGGCCAAAATCTGCAGTGTCATATGGCCTTTTCAACCTCATTAAATATGCCCTCAGTAAAACTAAATTGAGCCCAGTTCAAATCTATTCTCTGCTTTTTAATTAAATTCTCAATGTATCCAAAAAAAACCCAAAATATTTAAGTATTTTGTTGAAGGACAATGTCAAAAGCTGACCAAATAATTGTGAAACCTGATTAACTGAGAAAGCATTGCCATAATTTCCAATTGCAAGTACCGTAAACTAGTGAGGAAACTGACCTCTAGCTAGAGTTAACCATGACAAGATCTTCTGGATTCCGGAAAGAGATCTAAATACTCTTACTTTGCATTTTGCTGCACCAAACCCTTAGCTATTTGCCTCCTAAATGGAATTCATTACCTGAATTATACACAACAGCTCCACACATAAAGCCCAGAAGCACATAACTGTGTTACGAAAACTGAATTCCCAGAAAGGCACATACTGAATGGAAGATTACTGAAGTAGCCAGAAAAATTGGTGAGGACAGAGCCATACCTTAAATTTTGCTGCTCTTCAGAGTGTATGCTACAGAAATAGCCCTTCTTTCATTTTGGTTTATGCCTTTCTGGAAGCAGGTGCAGAAGACATTAGTTTACAATAGACAGATGGCAAAATTGGCACTGTTTCCTTTGCTGTGTCCTTATATCCAGTATCTAAATACTCACCCAAGACCTAAATTCAGGTGCCAATAACTCCCTGATGAAATGAAAGTCACACCCACTGTCTCGCAGAAGCCTGACCTAACTACAGTGGTGCAGGTTACCCTGTACTACTGCTTGGGAAGATAATCCATCATTTATTCCATAATTAAACAGCTAAGGAACAGAGAAAGATTGGTGAGAACTTAACATACCAAAATCCTTTATTGTAGGAATATTCTGACATCTTTAAACTGATAACTAGCTTTTAAAATCAGGTTATTCAAAGTTTTAGAATACCTTAACCATTGTTCATTTTTAATAGCGGCACAAGGGACATAGGGGTATTATTCTTAAATCATGGCCTCAACAAGCAGACAGCGATAGAGGAGCATTCAGTGGAAAGTAAGCATGCATTGACTTCCCTGTAGTACACTCACTGAATATTAAAAGAACCCACAACAGTATTTCCAAGTGCAACTGATCAAAGGCTAGTCCATACATTCTTATTTTTTCTCCATAGCTAGCTGCCATTAGATTGAAAAACTAGTTTGTCAGATAGGTAGTCCAAGTAAAGTTGCTAGGCACTGGGTAGTGGATGAAAAGTAGACTTTTGTAAATTGTAGCACATACATAAATATATGTTATGTAAACTCGAGGAGGTGGTGTGAAGATGGGTTGTGAGAGACTGGAAAGCCAAATATTTGCCTCAAAGCTTGCTTGGTATCTCTGCAAAGTAAAAACGACCTTGCCTATCTTTGCAAGGTGCAAACGACCGTGTATCTCTGCAAGGTGCAAACTATCAGGACAGCAGAGGGCCATTCCCCTGCAAATCAAGCACCACCAAAACCGGCAGCAGAAGACCATTCTCCTGCAAATCAGGACAGGCAGAAGACCATTCTCCTGCAAATCAGGACAGCAGAAGACCATTCTTCTGCAAAATGGGCACCGCCAAAACCGAGCCCTGTCTGGGCTGGACTGGCAGCCCGCCAAGATCTTTACCTGGTGTATAAAAAGACCATGGAAACAAGCTGCGGTGTGCACCCGCTACCGAAGAATTGAAGACTGAGGACCAACGAGATGTCGCTGGATCCATGGTGGTGACTATCCTTTGATTATCTTTCTGAATGCTTGCTTGGTTTCCTTCTAATATTTCCTGTCTTTCCTATCGCTTCATTCCCCTGTACCTGTTCAATAAAAACGGCCCGATTGGCGGCATTTGACCTCGTTTGTGTCTCAATCTCACTCTTGGGATCGTTAAGAACCTCCCCCGAGCCCGAAGTCGGACCGGGACTTGACATGGGTATGTTACGTAATTTATATTTCACGAAAAAGAATTCTGATGCAGACTGAAACTAATTGACTTCAAGGTTTGCTTGTTTGCTAGGCCTAACTAATGCAGAGAAAGTAAAATATTCTATGTCAGGTAACTGATTATTTGGGTGTGCGAGGAAAGCAGGTAACAGATTTATATTTTTTCCTGGCCTACCCAGGTTATTTATGGCAGATGAAAACTTCTTTCTTCAAAAACTTCGGTCTTTCTTCTGTGGAGAAGGACCTGGGAGTCCTGGTGGACAACAAGCTGACCATGAGGCAGCAACATACTCTTGTGGCCAAGAAGGCAAATTGTCTCCTGGGGTGTATTAAAACGAGCGTGGCCAGCAGGTTGAGGGAGGTCATCCTCCCACTCTACTCTGCTCTGGTGAGGCCACATTTGGCGTACAGTGTCCAGTTCTGGGCTCCCCCATTCAAGAAAGTCAGGGAACTACTGGAGAGAGTCCAGTGGAGGTCTACAAAGATAGCTCCAGGGGACTGGAGCATCTCTCGTACGAGGAAAGGCGGAGAGACACGGGTCTGTTTAGCCAGGAGAAGAGCAGACTGAGAGGGGATCTTATCTACACTGGTAAATATCTAAAGGGCAGCTGTCAAGAGGATGGGGCCAGACTCTTTTCAGTGATGCCCAGCAACAGAACAAGAGGCAATGGGCACAAACTGAAACACAGGAAGTTCCGTCTGAACATGAGGAGAAATTTCTTTCCTTTGAGAGTGACAGAGCACTGGAACAGAGTGCCCAGAGAGGTTGTGGAGTCTCCTTCTCTGGAAATATTCAAAACCTACCTGGACACAATCCTGTGCAACCTGCTCTAGGTGAACCTGCTTTGTCAGGGGGGTTGGACTATATGATCTCCAGAGATCCCTTTGAACCCCTGCAATTTTGTGATTCTGTAACTTTTAGAGCAATAAAAAGGACATCTTTCCAGTATGCTAAGTAGAAAGTTTCCAGTGCTATTTCTGTACTGTGTTCTTTGTTCTGTTCTATAAGCTGTATTGCATGGGTAGAAGAATTCCAGAGAATTTTTTTCTTGGTATTATAAATGAAACCCAGAGTAACTCTTTAAAAGCTGATGATGCTTAAAATGCCTGGTGTCTGTGACTTATCATACAAGTACAGTAAGCCATAGTTCTGTGAATATAAGCTGTTAATGAAACTTGGTATCAATATCATATGAAGAAAGAAGAGTAGGAATGTTTTCACAAAACTGTATACAGTCTTAGAAAGAAAATGATTGACTAATGCTAACCATACTTTTGAAAAAGCTATTAATTTAAAACAAAAATTCATAAGAACTCCATAATTAAAATACCATGCAGTAACTAATGCATAGAAGAAAAGTGGTTCTGAACTGCTTTTTTTTAGACTTCAATAAGCAGTCAAATAAATTCAGACCACAGTACAACAAATGTGTTGAAAATAGACGGCACATTTATGATGACTAGCTTCTTGCAATGTAAAAGATTATAAATGACTTATGTTCATCAACTGGGCACAATGCAGACTTAAATGAACAAATTTTTCTATTTTATATGGTTGATATGATTTTTTTTTTTACCCTGCAGATAAAAGTTTGGAAAGTAGGAAACTAATATAATCGAGGTCTGTAAGTTGCTCCTAAAAAATCTTTTTCCCTATTCCCCAAAAAATCTGTAACCCTAAAATCAGTGTGATATGAACTGTCCAATTTTATCTTATATAACTTATTGGATTTTGTGATTTTGCCATGTGTAAAACTCATTACAATAAGAAAAAAAAGTGAGTTTTGTTGTCATAGAATTATAGAATTGTCTAGGTTGGAAGAGACCCTTGGGATCATCGAGTCCAACCATCTACCCTACTCTACAAGTTCTCCCCTACACCATATCTGCCAACACCACATCTAAATGTCTCTTAAACACATCCAGGGATGGTGATACAACCACTTCCCTGGGCAGTCTATTCCAATGCCCAACCACCCTTTCTGTGAAAAATTCTTTCCTAATGTTCAGTCTAAACCTACCCTGTTGGAGCTTGAAGCCATTCCCTCTTGTTCTGTCATTAATTACCTGTGAGAAGAGACCAGCATCAACCTCTCTACAGTGTCCTTTCAAATAGTTGTAGAGTGTGATGAGGTCTCCCCTCAGCCTTCTCTTCCTCAAACTAAACAGTCCCAGCTCCTTCAACCGCTCTTCATATGATTTGTCTGCTAGGCCCTTCACCAGTTTCGTTGCCCTCCTCTGCACTCGCTCCAGCACCTCGATATCTCTCTTGTATTGCGGTGCCCAAAACTGGACACAATACTCGAGGTGTGGCCTGTGAAATACAGACAGCAGTGCGTAATAAACACAAGATTTTACATTTTAAATTGAAAAACATTCATTTTTTTAACTTCTATATTGTCATTATTGCGTGACCACACACATTATCACTGAGAGCTGACTGACCAATATCACCAAGTGACCAGTTCTTTTTTATGCAGGTCTGCACTGGTTAATGATTAAGTTTTACCATTTATGACTCAATAAAAGAAAATTTTAAAAGGACAACAATGCCAAAGCCAGAAAGCCTCTTCTACTTCATTATTTTTATGTTTATTCTTTGACTGCGATTTTTCTGAAAAGTGAGCTTTCTGAGTCATTCAGTCCCAAATATAAAGTAAAACCAATAAGTACATTAACATCAAGTGGGCATTTGATCTGTCAGAAGCATGATAGGCTGGTGAGGACTTAGAAAGCTCACCTGGCAGATTAGTTCTCCTTTAAATAATTAGAATAGCATAAACTGTCCAAAATCGAAAATCACGTGCCAATTAAGAGATTAACAATGTTTCTGCCTGTTGTTTTCAACATACCATATATTAAAAGCTTTCCATTCTTATTCACTGTTGGAGTGTTGTTTGTTTTCCTCTGGATGATACAAACATTCCTTTGACACACTAATTGGAATAAAATAAGATACTTGATGTGAATCACCTTTTACTGTAAAATTGCAAAGGCTCTTTTTATTACTTGGGTGCCAAAATGTTGATAGAAAATGCCTGATGCACATCTATGAATCTATTACTCAGCTTGAAGTAGATGGACTGACTGATTATCAGTCTTTTAATGGATGCTATGTTTTGAGATGGCAGAATTCAATAGCATTTGAAAATACATGAAAACTGTCACATTCCAAGAAGGAATTTTTGGGGCAAAACAATGATTTAATAGGAGTTGTATCATTACAGAATCTGAATGATGTTGATCCCTGTTTTCCTCTCTTATTTTCTGGAAATTTAAAATTATTCCCAGGATAAATAAAAAAATAAATGAGTCACAAAAGCACACCAGACTTACCTCTTATACATCATCAAGGTGAATGTTTTATTTTGTGCAAACATTTATAAGATTTTGAAGGGGAAAAAACAAAATTTAGTAGAAAATTGAGCAGAACAAAAAGTCATTGTATTATAACTTTTTTTTAGCACTAAAAAAATAAACTGGGAGCTTCTATACAGAAAATCACGTTTATTTCTTAGACTGAGTAAAGAACTCAGTTCAGTTTGACCACTTTTGACCAGACGTATGTGAAAAAAACAGCCAGAATAAAGAAATCTACATCATAAATTTGCAGAAACAATAGCTGAAGGATTGAAATGATAATGACCAAAAGAAAGTAGAAGATAAGAATTGTAAATTTATGGACCAGTGAAACAGGTGATAGAACAGTATTGGGGCGGGGAGGAAGTATTAATCGGAGAATACAGTTTTGAAAAAGAAATAATCACTGCTGGTCTGTGAAAGATAATGTTTATCTTCTTCACTGTATTGAGGCAATTACCAATGACAATGAACTCAGAAGCTTAATATAAAGAAAAAAGACATTACTGTAGAAGTGAAGTGCATAAAAGTGAGTGACTGTCTTGAGAAACAAGACACTTCTTCATGCAAGTACACGAGTCATATGTTATAAATCACTAGATACTTGAATCTTTCACTGTAGCTGGAATCCAGCTTGTTCATTCAAGGTAATTTTGAAACATAGTTCATGTTCCTACCATACTCTACAGAATAATGAAATCTCTTTTCAAGGTAATATATTGCCCATCATGTCTATCTAGAGTCACAGTCACAAGCAGAGGACTATCTATTGCTCACACAGCCAATGCTTGACTCACCTGTTTCCTTGAGCACTGAAGGTCATAACATGATCAGAGCTAACAAAGGTGATGTTGTGCAAGTCTCTAGGATTCTGTGAAAAATAGTAGCAAAGGGAACAGTGTAGTCCCCCGCTTTTTATTTTTTACACATGCACAACTCTCAAAAGTTCATTGGTTAATTGAGAATTCAGCAATTAAGTTTATCCACAGTTATTAGGAAAAGACTAATCTGCTGTACAAACATTTTCACATTTTCTTCTTGTTCATCTCTTCCAAATAAGGACTTTGACACAATTTTCTGAATAAGTCTTAATGCTTACCTATGTTTGTTATGTTGCTCCCTAAATTGTTTCTCAGTCAAAGCATTCAGCAGTTTATATAACAAAATGCTCACTAAACCTGTCCCACACTGTCCTGTACAGATCCATGAACACAGTGGTTCATGGATAAGCATTGGCTTTCCTAAGTACCTACCCATCTCCTGCATGCTATCCAAACTTGCATTAACAATGTAACTGCACATTAATTTTTACCATTCAGTAATATTTCAAAAGTAATTTCTTAGGGAAAAAAATATCCAACAGCCCAAGAGAGTCATTGGCTATCCCAGCTCCACCCTTCCAGGTTCAATCAGTAGCGAGGATGAAGATGCATACCCAGAAGGCACGGGCACACAGAGCACACATATTTACTACATATGTACACAAGGCTGGCCAAACATATAATGAACAGAAACACAGAGCATTCACACAAACACACACAGCACCAACAACCTCACCCTGTGTCTTTCTCTTGCTGAGCAAGATGAAGGTCCACTAGTGAGAACACATACAGACATAGGTACAATTTGAACCCCTCCAGCAGCTGGCTCAGACACTCAGTCTGCCCAGTAGCTGTCCCTGGATCCCAGTCTTCCCAGTTGCTGGAACCTAGACATATGTGTCCCCAAAGCCACAGCTCCACTCTCACACGCAGAAACACAAACACACGCACATAAAAGCAAGTTTCCCAGTTGACACCAAATCCTAATCTCTCTGGCAGCTGGCCAAGACTCCTGTGGTCCCCCAGTAGCCAAGTTCCCTGTGGTCTCACTGATAGAGACACCCCCTCACCTGGCTCCCTGGACACATCAAATACTCGTGGGCTAGTCCAGCTTGACCTTCACCATAGCACTCACACCCTTACTCTCATACCCGCACTCACTCCATTTGCTGGCACTACGGACCCACATCCCTCCAACCCCTGATCCAAACCCAGGGTTTGGCACTTGGTTTCACTCAGTTGGGTCCTCCCATTCACTGGCACACAGGCACACGGGTCCTCCAAGCTATGGTCTCAGCCCAGCTCCTGGTACCCAGGCCTCCCTCACTCCATTTCTTGGCACCATGGACACACCGGCCCCTGTGATACCACTCCAGTTGCTGCTGCTCGTATTTGCTCACTTCAGTCTCTCCAGTTGCTGGCAGTGCAAACACATGGGACCTCTGACTCATGACCTGACTCCAGTCGCTGCACTAACACCTCCATACACACACATGCAAACAGAATAGAGAGTCCCTCACCTAAGAAGAAGTTAGAAATTAATTTAATGAGAAGATGGGACAGACTGTGCTAAACAGGTACAGCTTATCAGCACACAAGTGTACACATCGCCAAATTCTTTATATATGGCTGGCCTTTTTTAACCCTTTAGCCTGTATTTTCCTGCACTTGTTCCTCCCCAAATCATCTGGATCCATCCCTTTCCCCACCTTTGGTTCCCCCCCTAAACATTCCCATAATAAGTCCTGTGCACTCCCACAATGCTCTTCCTCTGCATCCCATAATGTGTCTCATACCCTTAGGAAACCACCTGCCTCTGTTCTAAAGGTGCTCTGGCATTGACTCACTGGTTTCACACCCGGTCACGAGGGCTGAGGATCTCCTGGAAGTGCCCCCCGAGGTGCCCAAACAAGGTGTCCCTTTCCACTGAGTCCTTGACTCAGGGCCCCGCCTGCAATTGTGCCCCTGTGCTCCTATAGATGTGTGAATATGAACCTGTGATGGGCTGATGGGTCCTGTGACGGGCCTGGGAATAACCTGTCCGGGTACTATTTGGGTTTCTGGGCTCCTCTGTGAGTTTACCAATGCACACAGCCTAGCGTAAGCAATGTACAAGATGCAGGGAAAACATTTCAAAAGGCAAAAACTTGGAAATAAGCTATTTAGAGCCCTCAGTTATCACTATTGATCCTAGTCCTTTGTTATCCAATAACTGTTTTAATGATCATCCTGTAATAGGAGTGGACGATTGAGGGGATGAATGTGTTTACAGAGCCTCGTCTCCCTGTAAAGACTACTGCTGAGGGAACCTGAGGGAAGTAATTTAGCCTTGGAACCTACCTTTTGGAGGCTAAAGATTGGTGAGTTTGTTTCCATCCCAAATGTTGCTCCCGTGTACATATTATGTAGGGATTCCTTCAATAACTCCGTACCTTGTTGTGAACGCCTCTTCCAATATGAGTGCCATCTACTGGCTCAGTTCTAGATGCAGGCAGGGGGCAAATATGCATCACTTTAGGGTAACAATAATGGTAATTTTTACGTCTAATGATATTTGAGGTTGCAAAATAAAATGGCGGCTCTGCCTGAAGGAAGAAAACATACGTGGTTCTGATCTAACCAAATAGTTCTCCATGAATGATGCTAGAGATTTAATCCCTGTGTTATTCCAGTGATTTACAGGAAAAGTATGCCTCACTAAAACTTTAAAAAATGTGCTACTTTTTAAAACAAAACTTGAAAATCCAGCCTTCTGAAAATTCAGTTGGTTTTATTTCTACTTATTTATTATAATCATTAATATTTCTACTCATGTTCTGCATTAATATCCATAACTGTGTTACCCATTTAATTTAGACTGTGCTTTTAGGGAACACTTCTGAGATGTTATTGCTCTCACTGAGTAGGTGTAGTGATGCACTTGATGCACAAAATGCAGCTGATTCCAATTAACTTTCTTTTTAACTTTATTGGCAAAGCTGTGCTAACAATAAGTAATAAAATACTAAACTTATTTTCATGACTAAAGTCTGTAATTATGATTCTAAATACACCACAGGGCCAGTCCTCTGATATAAAATGGTGCCACTTGTATAGGATTATTTTTTTAGAAATAGAGGTACACTTTAAAATATTTAAACACTTAGAAGTGGTTCTTTTACAAAGAATTAACAGTAATTAAGGACAAAATTATATGGCACACAGATTGTTTTATTTTTTTCAATCAATCTTCTAATAAGCTGGTGAATTTTAACTATTTGGTAAATATTCAAACAGTTGGTGAATATTAAAAATTTCACACTTGCTTAAACATTTCATTAATGTCTTTCTTGTGGCAAAATACATCACAGGCTTATCCTTTAATTAGAAATATGGGTTTAAATTAAGTGACTATACCTGTGTAAAACCATCACTCTATACACTTCAGTTTCTAATAACTGATGTCATTAGACTGGTGTGGAT
This sequence comes from Ibidorhyncha struthersii, assembly GCA_013398815.1. Taxonomy (NCBI): domain Eukaryota; kingdom Metazoa; phylum Chordata; class Aves; order Charadriiformes; family Charadriidae; genus Ibidorhyncha; species Ibidorhyncha struthersii. The sequence continues at coordinate 41,719 of VZSZ01002368.1, forward strand.
TCATACCAGTTAGGCAGGAGTAGGATGAGATTTTTACTATTGTCACAATGCAAGCTGCAAATATGTTACAAAATTACAAAGATTGCATTTTTTCTCTCTCTTGCAAAGCGCTGTTATCTCGTTATTAAATGAGATAAGAATTTCATCTGACATAAACATCTATTTCATTTTTAGGCTCAAGCCAAAAAGCTTTTAACTTCGGTTCTGTAGGAGCTATTCATAAAGAGAGAGAGATTAGTCCTTTTTCTTGTCATAATAAAGAAAAATCTTACACAAGATATTTTCATATATATTTTCCTTAAAGCTACCTATTAGTTTATTCTTATTATTTAGCATTAAAGGAATGTTTCTTCAACATAAATATGTCTCCATATGAATTACCAGATTTTGATTGTAAACCTTAAATCATCTCAGCATTCATTCTGTTGCAAGAATCATTTGTCCATGTAACAGGTTCGACTGAACAACAGATTTAGGGGGCAGAAAGGCGTTGATATACCAGTACAATGAAAGACAGGTTGCATTCAGTTTTTAAAAATGGGGAAAATTATATCAAGGATGGATTATTATGTGGCTAAGACATGCAAACACCCAGTACAACAGCACTTTGAAGGGGCTCCTCCGATCCACTGTGAACATCGACAATGTTACGTGCTCAACTGAGCAGATTATTGCAGTACCATTTTATAGCCAAGGAGGAAGAACAGGTACTCACTAAAAATAAATCTTGTCCTAAAATGCCCATATGAAATAAGTTCCTTGAATATTTATCTAAAGATTCTTCCTTTGACTACAAATGGAGCCTAGTGACTTGCTTATATGTTGGTGCCTACATTGCAATTTAAAAGTTAGAGTGGAATTGATTTTCCTAAATGGAGGCAGCAGGTGACATCTGAGACATTCGAAGCATCTTTGTGTGCTGGGGAGGCATAACAGAAGACCTGTGCTCCTTGAGGGTCCTGCGGACAAGCTGCTTTAGGTCAGGCAGTGTACCTTATACATCTGGAGTTAAAAAATCTCTTTTTTTGCCTCTTTTCAGGCAATCGAACCTCATTCTTTTTATCTTTTCATATTCTGTGATTCAAAATGGAACAACTGGGAGTTATTTCTCATACATTTTCAAGGAGGCATCAATATAACATATTTGTAATTAACATCAGAGAATCTGGAGATGCTAACATTGTAATAAAAAGAAAAATAAATTATTTGGGAGACTTTGTAAATAGTTTCACCAGTTTCTGAGTATTGTTTGCACTGAATCGCAAAATGTGATGAGTAAGGTTCAAGTTAAAATAGTTTAATTTAATGGATATCCTCACACTAACAAGTTTTAAAGTGTTTTCTTCAGTTGACAGAAGGTGTTATTTTGCATTTTGCATTTTGCCAAAAGTGTCTTGAATGTAGCAATAAAAACAAAACTATTCTTAAAACTCAGCCAGCCACTGACATATCACTAATGACAAATTCTTGAGATTACTTATACATACACACACAAAAAAAGAACCTTTCCTCTTTCCTGTCTATGTGCTGCCTGTGAGAGAGAGCTCTGGAATTCTGCTGAGCAGAAACTACCCCAGATTCTGACGCCTGATTTCTTATAACCATATATTGCCTAAGAAAATGCTGTCTATTTAGCGTTACAGATGAGATCAAGCCTTACATTAAAGGTAAGATTCTTTGAGGCAGAATAACACAAGTGTATGTATGCTGACAGAATAATATTCTGATGTATATTAAAGCAAATAAAACCAGCATAGTTATCTCAGTGTAAAAGATGACTAGATGTAAACTAAAAACTTCACATTTAAATCTAAACTTTGGCTATTTCACTATCTTGTTCTGTGTGCTCTTTAGAAGTTGGCTTGCACCCAAATTCAGTTTGGATTTTAAATATGAAGTGGATTAGCTTTAGTATAAGGTTTATCTAGAGATAATTTCTATCTTTTGTACATAGGTAAGTGCATTTATGCACCCAAATATAATCACACTAAACAAAAGCAAAACCTACCTTCCTTTGTCTGCATGCATGTTTAAAAATACACAGGCTCCTTTGCTTTTCACTGCTCCATCGATGCACACCCACGTAGCACACGCTGGTTCCCCAAAGAGCAGTCATTTGGGTGGGAGTGTGAAGGTGTGCTGTGTGTACTGAGTGTATATGCTGCCCTGTATCAGGGCGAGCACCACCCATCACCACAACTGCTGCTTTCACTGTGTCCGTGGATCTGTGTCTGTGGACGTGTGTGCATTTATACAAAACAAAATATCTCCCAGCCTTAAATAATTTTTTTTTTATTTGCAGCTGTAATTCAAATTATAATTAAAGTTTGACACTAGGAAACAAATCCTTATGTGCTTTGAATTCATGTTACTCATTCATGACCCTGAAAAAATAAGCAGCTCACTTGACTTACTTGACTTGACCATAGGTCCTTTTATTGTCATTAATGCACTTAACAATCAAACAGCAAGTCTTGTTTTAATTGTACTCTACCCCCTCTTTGGGGTAAATACAGATTCTGTATTTTGCTGAATATGTTTCTAGGAAGGGCAGGAAAGGTGATATTGTACTTTGTGTCTCAGTGTGGCTTAACATCATTTGATAGAGAATGAGACAGATGATAACAAGAATGGGAATAAATTCCAAACATACTTGCTTATATTTGCTGATTTATAAGGCCTTTTTTGATTCTGGGCAACATAATTAAACACAGTCACGTGCATGCACATGTCTAAACCAAGCAAGTTCCGGTTGCAAATAGTTTTGTGTGTCTGCCCATGCTCATTTATTCTGAGAAACAGAAGGGAGACCATCATTGTACAATCTATTTTCTTCTTTCCAGAGCTGGCTTAACTTTTACATTTTCATGAGACACACAAANCCTGACTGTCCCTGCCCTGACTCCCTCGGGCTTCCCCTGAGCTAGACCTGGATGCAGGACCCCATTTCAGCCCCCCAGGACCATCAGCTCCTGCCCCAGTGATGCTACAGCAGGGCCAATCTCCAGCTCACCACAGCCCTGTCTTGCCCAGCCGTGGACCCCACAAAACCAAGCCCACTCGTGGGCTGATATCCCACCCCAGCCTCGGCCCATGCCTTCCCCAGGGAGGTGCTCGATGTCCAGGGCTGGGGCTGCTCTGGCTGCCCTCTGGTCTGCCCTGCTCTCTGCCTGGGACAGTGGGACAGCCTTGGCTGCAGACACAGCTCTGTTGCCCCAGGGGAGCCCCCTCCATCCTCAAGCACCAGGGAGACACCGGCCCATACTGTGCCTCGACGTAATCATACACTGACATCTGTGTAGACTGAAGGCAATATTTCACAGTTCAAATACATAAACGTGTGTCAGTAGAGTATAAAATGTTTATTATTATTAATTTACATTGCTCCCATAAATGCCATGTAAGCTTTATGGGACAGATAAAAAGACATGGTCCATGAAATGAAGAGCTCACCATCTAATTTTAGAGAAGAGAGAGCATGAGTAACCAAATAAGTCATACGGCTGGAGTGAGTCATCAGGAAAGATGTCCAGCAGTAAAAAGAGGTAAGCTGCTGTGGAGCACTGAGCTGACATCAGAGGAAGGAACACAGAGTCAAATGGAAATATCTGGCAGAGCTGCATTATAAGAGGAAAGGGAAAAAAAAAAAAAACAAAAAACACGGGCACACATGTAGGCTAGGAAAATGACAATGTGAATCTTCTTTTAATGAAAAAGTATACCGGATAAGGCTCAATAGGAATAAAAAAATAATATATATTCTGGTGTTGGCACTGAAATCAACCAAATGACTCTTTGCATGTGAATGGCATCCATAAAAATAGGATTAAGAGAATAATTGTATCACTCTGACTTCATAAATATGCATACTGAATGATGAAAAATAACAATTTTATTTTATCAGAGGATACACAGTGAGAATACACAGAGTTCATTTCAGACAAATCCATTGGAGGAAATATTAAAACCTTACACTAGCGGCTCTCACTAAGCACCTACATAATGCCAGATTTTTCATATCACATGTTAAACAGTTTTTGGCAGCTCATACTAGGCAGTATATTAATGAAAAGACTGTTTTAAAAAATTGGCAGACTCGGTGTGAAAGTGAAACCAAACATAATGCTGTGATGTGGGAATTATTTCAAACTGGCAGAATTACATTTGTTTCATTAGCAGGGAACCAATTTAAAAAGCAAAAGTATACAAGAAACATTTCTTGAAATAAACCAATCCAGTAACCAATTAGATGTGACAACAACTTCCTGTAAATTTGTAGTTTTATAGACACTCCATACTAAGCAACCTCTAAGAATATGACATGGATTAAACCAGTTGCATGATTTCCAGTTACGATTCTAATTTTCCTGACATTTTTCTTTATGAAGACAGTCCCTTACCCTTTCGCAGAGTGTCTCTGATTTCTTTCATAGATTGTGTAAGCATCAAGTTCAGTTCATGCTTCAGGATAGAGACTTAAGTTCTAATTCTGTGAAAAAACCTATGGACTTGCTTATATTTATGTACTTAGAGTAGTAAGTCTGTGCTCTATACCTAGTACTCAGTGCATAAGGAGGAGTGGAACTTACGTTTAGAGCAACGGTGTAAAATAAAGCAAAAACACTACCAAGGAGTGAAGAAAGTAGAGATGCTAAAGATGGGAAGGGCCTTTTTAGTCTATCACTTTCTCAGTGCATATTCCCCAGTCTTGCCATTTCCTATAGATGTTTTCCTGTTTGGTTTTAACAGACAATTGTGGTTTGTCTTTCAGATTTTTCTTTGGAAGATCATTTTTCAGTATAAGAAATCACATTCTTGTTGAGTCTTTCCCATTATTAACTTTGGCATTTGTATCTTAATTTCATCAGAGTATTCGTAATTACTGTCCAAAGCACAACTGAAATCACAGATCCTTTTAACCTTACAGCATCCATGTAGTCCAAATTTGCCTTAGGCTCCAGATCAGACAGTAGTCTTTTTCAAACCCAGGGCTTCTGTAGATGTTTAAATTAGTGCATTCCTCCTCTTTTTGTTACAGGAATGTGTTGCACTGGAATATATTCTGCAGCCTCCTTGGAGAGGGGGACCTGAAGTTGATCATCCTTGTGTGCTCCAAATGAAAACTTTCTGCACTTCACATTGTTCTGTTCCTCATATGTTAACTACGACATTCCTGTTACCGCATTACTGTCAGCCTGCCCACAGGTGCAAGTGGGAGCAGAGGAGCTCCGTCTGGCACCGATGCTGCATCAAATGACCTGCAGCATCTGTTTGTTCGCATATGGCCCAGCAAACTCCAGCCACAGTGCTTGCAAGTCCTGCGATGCTGAGCTGCCTGGAGGGTTCTACTCTATGTTAGCTGGGTCAAAACGATACCTTACCAGTATTTTCTGCTATGTGAGAGGGAACTTCACTGTGTATTTGACTGTATCTTGTGTTTTCTGCATTCCTGATAATTTGCCCTGACCAGAGGGCTTGAATCCAGGACAGTCCTCATCTGCAGGCCAGTCTAACTCAAGACCCCTGGCGATTTCCAGTAGAAGATATGAAGTCCTTCAAAGGCTATAAAGGAATATTTCAATGCTTGGCTCTTTGGCTATCTTTTTACTGAAATCATGAAAATCTGGTTTTACAGATGAAGACCGTACTACATTTTTGTAAGAGCAGTCTTGTTCTCTAATATTATAATATTTCATGTGGAGTATTTACCTAACTCCTGCTGCTTCAAACATGGTGTGGTGGGTGTCCCTGTCCAGGTGTTGGCCGCAGGGCACTGCAGGGATGGCCTCTGTAAGGACAGATCAAGGGCTGCCCCATGCCAGCCATGGCTGGTCCCAGACAGCTCCAATGGACCCAGGTTGCCCAAGGAAGTTGTGGATGTACCATCCCTGGAAGTGTTCAAGATCAGGCTGGACGGGGCTTTGAGCAACCTGGTCTAGTGGGACATGTCCTTGCCCATGACAGAGGAACTAGGTGATCTTTAAGGTCCCTTCCAACCTAATCCATTCTATGATTCTATGATCCATGGCAGGGCACAGCTGAGACCATCAGTGATGCTGGCGGCACCTCTGTGATAACATATTTAAGAAAGGGCAAAACACTGAATAGGCAGTGAGAAGAGAGAGACAAAAATTGTCAGAAAAAACCCTGCAAGCACCAAGTTCAGAAAGGGAGGAGGGGGAGGAGGTGCTCCAAGACATGGATTCCCATCTTTGCTCCAGGGTACTGATATTCCCCTGCAGCCCATGGAGGATCCCACGCTGGAGCAGGTGGATATGTCCTGAAGGAAGCTGCAGCCTGTGGAGAGCCCATGCTGGAGCAGGGGAAAAGTGTGAGGAGGAAGAATGTAGATGAACTGTTATAAACTGACCCTAACCCCCCATTCCTCATCCCCCTGCACCACTTGGCGGGGGGGAGGAGGCAGAGAAGTTGGGAATGAAGAAGTGAGGCTGAGACTGGGAAAAAAATAAAAGTGGGGGAAGGTGTTTTAGTTTTTGTCTTTGTTTCTCACCACACTAGTCTCTTTTTAATTGTCAATAAACTAAATTAATTTTCCCCAAGTCAAGTCTGTTTTGTCTGTGGCAGTAAGTAATCTCCCTGTCTTTGTCTTGACCCACAAGTTATTAATCTTATTTTCTCCCCCTGTCCTGTGGAGGAGAGAGAATGAATGAGCAGCTGAGTGGGCTTCTGGGCAGCCGCTAAGGTCAACCCACCACACATGGTATCATTCTTTCAGCACTTGCTTTCTTTCTAAGTTTTCTCGTTTTCTTTCCTATAATAATTTCTTTTTATTATTATTTGAATTTTAATATTTTAAAATAAATTCAAGAGATACTTATTGCTATGATGCCATTTTTAGAATTACTGTATGTGGGGTAATGTTTTTGTACTCTGTTAATGGAGATTTACTGATATTTTATTAAAAAATAAATACCTCTTCTCAATTCATCAAAAGCCAATATCTGCTTAATAGTCATTAATGAATTATTCAATATGTCATTGCACCATCAATAGATCTAGACAATCAGAATGAAATTTGTACTTTTCCCTGCTTTGCTATGATCTGTTACATGGGATATTCAATGTGGTTTTGATGCACAGATCACTGATAACTTGCATGATCAACCTGTAACTTGTCTGTCTGTAGCTAAGGGATTTGAAAGTGTTCTGTTAATGATTTTAAGTTGCCTATAACACACTTGATGGTGCTTCAGGACAAACATTGTCCCTACGAGATCCCTTTTATGCTTCTCTGTGTTTTTCACTGTCAAATCAGACCAAGTAAGTTAATTTAGTTCAAGGTTCAATCCACAGTATTTGGTAAAAATACTCACACGTACTATCTTCATTTGGAAGATAGTTCCTATTTTATAATCAGTAACAATATCAAGAGTAAGTTTACGGTCTGACTTGAGAGTTACAACAAACAGAGAACAAATATATGGAGATGGGCTACATACAGAAGTATTGATTAGTGCAAATAAGTGGAAGTAACATGGGTTCTTTTTTATAGTGTGAGCTGCCTTTCATATGCATATTTAATACTAAACATTTTTCATAGGGAACCAATCTTATAAATATTTCCTGAATCCATGAAGTATTACTACGATAACAGATGGTATACCTCTTTTGAAAACAAGATCCTTTAGGAAAAAAGTCCAATTTTTGGTATACCTAAAGGGGGAAAAAAAATATCAATCTGATGTCTGTTGTCTTAGATTCAGCAAAGCAAAAATTGCTTGTTTTCTCTTCTAACTGAAAATTCTTTGCTTTGGAGGAGTCTACCTACAACTTCTCTGGGCAGTTCCAAACTGTATTGCTCTCAGCAATGGTAAGAATTCCTAAAGATTATGTAGGTACACAAAAATAAAGACGTTTATTTCTGTAGTGTAAGTACTTAACCGTTTTTCTTTAAAAAGAAGTGCATCAAGTTCTGAAACAGATGTAATTTTACAGCCTTGTTCTAGATCTCAGGAAAGGCAATGAATTACAGTGGAATTGCTGACAAACAGTTATACTAGCCCTAAAGTATTGGCATAATAACTAGATGTATCTTTCTTTAAATAGCTTTGTAGCTTATAGTGAATTGTGAGGAGCTTTATTTTTTCTCTTAACATTTCCAAAAAAAAACTCAGGTGGATATACCAAATACATAAATATTTCCCATTACAGAGGCTAATACTATTCATTCATGAACACTTCTGTTGATTTATGATGTAGTGTAATACAAGGAGCTTATACTCTGCTGATAGATTCAGTTAAGGCAAATAGGAGGTTAGTGTTTTACAGTGTATCTTGAAAACACGCATAAGCTCAATGAGCAGAAACTGAACATTTTGTCAGTTGCAACTTGAAGAAGGAAGGATGTGACCCCAAAATTATATGTAACATTCATCAATACATTTGAGGGCCCTTCCTTACTTTTTTTTAAGAACTGATATTTTGACTGTGCCTCTGTATTTTAATTTCTATGGAGGCAGACTCTTGAATAGCATCATTCTGAACTTACAAAACTATACTAGGAAATGGAACCTCTATGTATACTACCTGCTAACCTGTAGGGTGTCAAAGTAGGTTACATGGTGCCACCGTTATATTCTATCTGAGATTTTAATAAGGTGGAGTTACATTTTTACTTAGTTTTGGCTCCTCAGTGGTCTTACAGAGATTGCAGAAATGCAATTTCAGCTGAAAAAAAGCATGGTGAGATGTATCAGGGTTAATATATGAAATAAAATTGTGCATTCTTTGTGCCAGATAAAGATGGAAAAAAGCAAAAAAGCAATCTGAGCTGAAACTGTCATAGCCCAAGAGCAGCTGAAGGTCTAATAACACTTCCCTACAGTAGAACACCTTATAGAAACTTTCATTCAGAGGGCATGGTATCCCTCAAGTCCTCATTTTTGTCTTTCAGCATACTAATGGCATTGCTAGGTCATTGAGAACCAGCTATGGCCTAAGAATCTAAAAGCATGAGACGAGATTGTCAATCAAGAAATGAGGATCATTAGCTCAAAAGTTAGCTGCATCAAATCTCGTTTTACATATTATGGTAAAGGTAGTCAAAGGTGCACACTGTATTGAAACTGGTTGGCCATTCCATGTAGACAGTCATTCACTCTTCTGCACTACCTTTAGCATTCCAACTGTTAACTACTGTATCAGGGTTACAAATATTTATCTATTTCTAGGGTTGATTTTTCTAACTTTAACCTTGGGCTGTTTTGCTAGATTAAACTGACAATTTACAACAAGGTATCTCCTTGTTACATATCTATTAGCTGCTCGGGTTACTGCATAAATTTCTGTGCAAGAAAATGGATTGTTTCCTTATATTTGTATTAGAAATAATGTTTTGACAACCCAAAAACTTGATGTTGCAGTTTTCTCTATCGACAACAATATTAAAATTCTTGCCAAATATGGGCATCAGAACCAGACTGTTCTGGTATATTCTCATACAAGCATTGTTTTCCCTATAATACTTTTTAGCTACTTAAAGAGATGTGGAAAGTTTTCTTAGACCATCTATTTTTACTGAATTGGACATCAATAGTAGAAATGATAAATTACCCAGTTCACTTACGGGATACCAGCAGCTTCTGTCTGCTACTTTTTGAATTATTATAAGGTTGCTAATGTCATGGTTATTTCTGAGAGAAAAATGATAGAAAGAGCAACTTACCCCTTGGAATTTTGCTTTGAAGTGAAATAGGTTAAAGAAAAAGTAGATTTCAGTTCAATTTTTGTCATGAGGGAGGTTTTTAGGGTTCTAAAATCATATTCAATGCATTTCTGTTGTCATAAATTGTAACTACAGTTGAGTAAGCTTATATTCAGTTCTACCTTATTTATTTTTCTTTTTCCTTATTCTATACTCTAAATGACATTCATCTGAATAGAAGTTTCAGAAAAAGATTATTAAAAACTTTATCAAAATGTAATATACATTTTGGAAAAGAGGTGGAATACATTCCTCAAGGAGGAACATTCATCAGAAAGTTTAAAAGCGAAAGGCAGGGTTTCCAATCTCTTTCACATATGTGAAACAAAGATCTTTGCAAAAGCAAATGTATGCATATGAACTTTCTCTTTTTAAAAAATTACTCAAATATTGAATGTTTGCAAAAAATATAAGACAACATATGTAGTATGGTAAAAATTTTCCCTTTTTTTACATAAATCTTTTTACTTCATTGCAATATTTTGCACCACAGCGCAAACCCATATATTGTCAAAATGCAGACAAAGTTAGTTTACAGGAGAAAAAAAAAACCATTTTTTTTAACATAGCAGTAAATACAACAAATCATTAATATGATGAACTCTCTTACCATACCTCTCCAACTGTTCTGCCAATGCCATGCACTCATTTTAAAGTTAACTGTAAATTGCACAGGCAAGCTATGTTCGGAGTAATAATATAGCATAAGTTATTAGATTCACCCTTGTTCTTTCTTATCTGTACCTAAAGGTATCATTGACTGATTGGTTAGCCATTTAGTGATGGTATGTAGTAAGCAAGCTCTAATGAAAACAAACCCAGCACAGTAAATATGATGTGGTACTCCCCTCCTAAACCTCATCACCAAACTGCCTATAGGCATCTGACAATGAAAAGTAACTGTACAACAGGTTATATGAATACAGCATGGAAAACATATAAAATATCTCTGCAGTGTTTTTCATCCTAATGGACCAAAAACAGAAAACAGAGGATGATTTATACAACAGAAATAATTACCAGCAATGCAACCACTATGAAGTTTCTCTTACTGCTTTTTTCTTTTTCTTTTTTTTTTTTAAATGAAGATGAGTATATCATTCAGTTATATGCTAGTTGCATGAGGTAAGAAAGATACTGTAATAAAGGCCAAGGAGAAGAGGAGGAGGAAGAAGAAAGATGATGTGCAACTTCAGAACGATCAGGCTGAAATGAAGATACTGTATTGGGGCAGTGATCAGGGACTATACCCATTGCATTCTTAAAGCTGTAAAGCCATTACCTTTGACTAAAAGGCAAATCTAGTCAAAACAGTTGGAACTAATTATTTAGAGAAGAAATTTTTAATAAGAACAGTTCCAAATAACTGTGACTGTTCTAATTTGGACCAGTGAAAACACCATACCTTAATTTCATTTGGAATTTTAAGGAAGAAGAGAAAAAGGAAGGACAAGAATGGACAAGAGAGAAGAATATAAAACCACAGAATTGTGAGTCTGGCTCAGCTTTCAAGAACAGTTTAAAGTTGATACAGTCTGTCACTGAGTTTAATATATTTACAAGATAGGAGTTTTGATTAAAGGAAAGGTCAATGTAAAAACTGTTAAATTGCTAAAACTACATAGAGAAATACTGAAAAAATAGTTAGTAATTCCAGTGCAAAACAACAACTGAAATTATTTTCTTTTTCTTTAATATGTTTTAGGTTTCAATAGGAGAATCATATAAATGTATGAGCTGTTTCACTGTTTTGAAATATAACACTGATTATAAATAATGGAAAATCTCATAGCAGTAGCTTGCATCATTCTTCAAAAATGGATGTAAAGGTATTGAATGCCACTGCACCTTGCTAATAAGTCATTCAGACTCTAAGGGTAAGTGTAGGTATAGAGTCTAAGCTCTTTGCCTGAATATTAAATACTTGTTAAACAGACATTTACAGACAAAGGAAATTCACCATGTGTTTCTGAATTACCAAGCATGATATTAATATTCAATTGGTGAGCTGCTGTGTAAAAAGAAAGACCTGCTAGAGGCTTAAAATGCTAAATGCATGTCTCCATTTACTGTAACTGCATACTAAAAGCACTGCTCTGTCATACATTAGAAAGAAAAGTTCAAGAGCCATTATAATGCAGGAAAAGTACTTGGTTTGAGTTCTTAGAATTAATTGAAGTCATGAGCACAATAAGGGAAGGAAAAAAAAATTCTTTGCCTACATGAATCTATAGCACTTTCCCTCTTAAAATTATATCTTTCCTAGGCTTTTTTATTAATCAGTACTTGAAAGGATTTCTGTTAGAGATGAGTTAACAGTTCAGCTTAGATTAAAAGCTGATTCAAACCTTTTGTCATCACTTGCACTTTTTGAACCATTCTTAGTAACATTCAAATATGTTTGGCTACAGATTTCTTCTTATTCTAGCCAGGGAAAACAGAAGAAAATTACAGCCTTCCTACTACACTGAGTCCATCCAGGTGAATTCACTGAGATCACTTGATCTCACAAAATGCTCAGGACAATCACCTGAGTTGACTTCAGGCACATACCATGAAACTGATTCTATATCTTATGTAGGCACCCAGTCTGGGGACAGGGCCAGCAGAAAAGGGAAATCACATAGTCTGTGTTTAAAGTTTTATGGTGGCCAACACCAGGAAATCTACAGTGACAGGATGTGAATAGGACCTAATTCCCCATCCTTTTAAAGGCAGGTAGTATCTGCCAGAAGAACTGCACTCTTCTTTTCCCTGCTTCGTTCTCACAGAGGAGGAAGTATGGAGGGGGCATTGTCCTATACAAAGCAGTATGTCAGATTTAATAAATTGCAGCCTCTGTCACTGACTACCTATTACAGCAAAGAGCACCATAGCACTTCGAACTCCAAAGAAATGTCTTGGAATGTGTAGTACTTCATGGTCTATGGCTGAAGTTAGCTCAGGCAGTTGCACCTTCAGTGGTTGTATGGTTGTGGCACTATGACTAATGGTCATCAGATATGTGCAGAGGGTTAGGCCATCACGCATGGCCCTCTTCTGGCCCTCTTCACATATCTTCAAAGGGATCAAGTTTGAAAATGGTATCCTATGTTCCAGAAAGATGATACCTGGGGCATACTCTGCCTCCCACCAGCAACAATTTCAGGAATCACATTTTGAGGAAATGCCTTTCCTCAGCATTCCCAGGACTTCAGGCAGGACATTTCATTCACCATCTGCTAGATATGGGCTCCTGCAAGTCAGGGAATGAAAGAAAATTTGTAATTCAACAAGCGTTATTACAACTACTACTGTATCTCTGATTAACAGGCTTCTACTGAGAGTGAATAATACTGTTTCAAAATAATGTAGCTATAAGATTTCTGTAGCAAATAATGTATAGGAGTATATATACCATAAATAAATGATTCACAGTTTCAAGACTTGTGCCAGGCAACATCTCCTGCTCCTCATTTCCCTTTTCTTCCCGACCTTCTGATGATGGTAGCAAGGAAGGGAAGATTGGGAGGATGGTCTCAGATATCTTCAATATAATAAAGTTGGCAGTGAATTTGCTTGTGTCAGAAGCTGGTTTTCTAGTGACCATAAAGTGTTAGGGTAGTCCAGGCTCCCAAGTATGATAATGCCCACCTCAAACATGAAGATGAAAGACATAAGTTATTAACAGATGTGACCTTCTCAGTCTGCTGAAGAAGCCATTCAAGATGTAGGGGATATCATGGTTCCACAGACAGATTCTTACCCCATTCACCAACAGTGGTTTGAATACTGAATAAACTAGACAAAACAGCCTTGACACCAGGTAATAGCTGAGATAACAGAGAAGAATAATAAAGGACACTGTCAGACAATGGAAAGTTCTGCGAATTTTTCTTTGGAATGCTGAAATAGACAAAGATATTCCAAAATGTCTTGAGACATTGTGAGCCTCCTTTTTTCATCCAATATGCAGTAAGGTAGTGGCCTATCATGTGACCCTCCTAAGAGATACTAGCAGCTGCAATGGGTGTCACTCCCAAACTGTGAGTGTGAAAGGCAGCACGAGGGATTTGTTGAATGTGAGCACTTCTGTAGAGCTTGCTGTTGTGTCATAAGATGTGTCTGAGGCAGACATGCTAAATCGGTCACATGCTCTAGTAATCAGTGTTGCTTAAACAGAGTCACAGGAGAAATCTTTCAGATAGCCATAGGTAAGGAGAGTAGTTGATGGACATAAATAACTGAAGGTCTACTTATAGGAAGGAACAGGATAGGACATGGTATGTCACTGTATCCTGCAATAACTTAAAGCTGAAGCAAGCAGTGCTTGCTGACCACTTTGTTTCTGAGGACTTCGTTACCCAACAACACATAAGCAATCATGTCTCTTCTGATGCCAATAGGACATAACTATGAACTTGGAGGCCTATCTAAATTTTGTGCAAGTCATATGCAAATCATAAGCAAAATCTGATTTATCTGCTTTATAATCAACATTATTGTTCCAGGTTGCCATTATACTAGGCTTTAGTACTATAGCAGTGTTAGTGACAATAGTGATATTACCATCAATACCAGTCTAATTGGTTCAGAATTCTGCAACGCACTCAACAGCGCATTACGTAAATCTATTCAAATATTAAGGAAGGCTTTAACAAATTTATCTTCTACCAAGAAAGAAGAATGGAAAAGCCTGAACAAAACCAGTATTTTGTTTCATGTCAGGTAGCATGTCTCTTTCTCTGTAGTCCTATTTAAAAAGAAGCATATAGCTGTATTGCCTCAGGAAGCGCCAAGAAAAGATATTATTCTATCACAAAGGCATGATTTCCTCCCTGTTCTCTCATTATTCCCAGAGGTTAGCAATTTGCTACTAGCTCTGAACAATGTCAAATGCTGTCTCAGCAACACTGAACATCACATGGGACTTTGAGGGAAGGAGAGGGGGAAAATCATGGTTCCAGTTTTCCTTTTGTCCAGTTTCCTCCTGGATGCAGTGATTAAGCAAGTTCTAACTCTGCCCTTGCTTTGTTCAGATTAGTTGTTGCAGCAAAGAGGCTGGGAAGACAGTTTGAAATGTTATGTCTCAAGATAAATAAAGGTAGCAGATTGAGATGCAGAATTGTTATCAACACTGAATTAATAATTTTGTACACGTGACATAAAGCCCATCCCACAGAATCCTTGTACCTTAATTCATATTACTTATGTCTTAATTTGAAATCCTCTAATTCAGAAAAATTTCTACGTGTAGTCACTTATTCTTGTTTGGGGACTGTGACTGCTTCTTTTTTTTCTTTATATTTTCTCCTATAGTAGATGTGTGATGGTTATTTTTTGAGGTAACATTTCAAATAACAGCTAGGTGTGGTATATAGCTATGTTTTAATCTAATTTATGATTAAACTTTAAAATCATATTCAAATTAAATTTTAAAATCATAGAATCATAGAATGTTTTGAGTTGGAAGGGACCTTAAACATCATCTAGTTCCAACCCCCCTGCCATGGGCAGGGACACTTCCCACTAGACCAGGTTACTCAAAGTCTCATCTAATCTGGCCTTGAACACTTCCAGAGATGGGATATACACAACTTCCCTGGGCAACCTGTTCCAGTGCTTCGCCACCCTCACAGTGAAAAATTTCTTCCTAATATCTATTCTAAATTTAACCTCTGGTGTTCCAGATCTCTGATCATCTTTGTGGCCCTCCTCTCGACCCGCTCCAACAGGTCCATGTCCTTCTTATGTTGGGGGCTCCAGAGCTGGATGCAGTACTCCAGGTGGGGTCTCACCACAGCAGAGTAGAGGGGCAGAATTACTTCCCTTGACCTGCTGGCCATCCTTCTTCTTTTATGGTTATTTCTTTTTATAACAACAGATTATTTTAACAACAGTTTATTTCTTTTTTATAACAACAGATATCAAAAAGATATATCAAAAATTTAAATTAAAGTAACCTTAAATACAGAAAAGTTGTTTGGAGGTGGTATTTTATTGAATTCCTTCAGAAAAAAAATGTATTAAATGGGTCGATTGGCTCGATTACATGTTATCAGGACACATTGCAGGATACAGATTTTTATTTTTTATACATAAATATTTGTTTTAATTCACAGAATGGTATTTTCATTACTGAGATGCTAGTAGATGTTAGTAAAGCTCTCTATTAGTAAGTACCCATTCTGTTATCTTATTCTACCTTGCATACCCTGGAAGTTTCAAATATTGCTTTTTCTTGAAAGATGCTCAACAAATTCATAACTGGCACAACCCTTCAGAAGTAAGTGGAAGTGCTTCAGGGACTAGTTTGCTCTTTGTATCTAAGAGTTTCTGAACTTATAGACACTGTCTGAAAGTGACTACAGAAACGACATTGTGGGTTCCAATATTTATTGCCTCACAATGATTCTGAGAACGAATCTGTTCAGATTACAATAAATATAAGGCTAGATTCTGAATTTTGGTTCAGCTGAGTTCAGTGCACATCAAAATAAATAAATAAAGGGAGGGATGCAAAATGGCATTAAGACATTTTAGTGATCCTGCAGTGCTGACCCTAGTCAGTCAACAATGTGATAAATCCCTCCCAGAACACAGAATCACAGAATCACAGAATCACAGAATCACAGAAT
>VZSZ01002369.1:0-17189 GCA_013398815.1 Ibidorhyncha struthersii
ATATTGATGTGTCTTGCTTCCCCGTCTCCGGCCGCGGCATCGCGCACTGTACTTAGTCAATCTGGGAGACAGTACTTTGAAGGAGGAAGAAGAGAAAAATGCATTCATTGATTTAAGATCCATTTTCTTGTTAAATATGATGATCAGTTGGCTGAGAGCTTGGCACAAACAGGATGCGATACTTCCAGACACTCTGACCAACTCCTTTCTCAACAGAAATTGCTGATGGCCGCACAGCGTCCCACTTCCCCAGCTAGCTACCAAGCCAGGTTATGTCCAAAGAAGTCAACATCCATGGCAGAGGATGTAACAGAACAGGACCCACCCCCCATTTTCCCAATTATATGAGCCTTGCTCCTGACTTTCAGGAACCCATAAAATATTTTTTTAATAATCCAGAGCGGACAAAGCATTAAAATAAAAGCCCATTGATTAAACATTGCTTTATTTGAGGCTGTTAATGAAGACTATTAACCCCCGTCCCTGTCAGCCGCCGCAGGTGCAGTGACGGCCGGGGAGCGGCAGAGGGCACCCACAGCCCACGCCAGTGTGTCCTGTCCCGTCCCGTCCCCCTTCCCCCGAGCTGCCACCCCACTCAGCGCGGCTCCCCGCTACGCATGGCGGTTCAGCATCTCCGTCTGCATTGTAGTTTCACAATGTCACCCAAGAACTGGGAGAAAAAAGCATTATGTTCAGTGTTCGGTACTGGCTGGGCGTGAAGCACTACCTTCAAGCAGTCCTTTCCGTCTAACAGTCAGCATTCACACTATAAAGTTTTCAAATATAATTATATTTGGTTAATTATTTCATGTTTAGCTTCAGCTTGGTGTATTCCTCTGACACATCAAACACACCAAGGCAGTTTATTTGAAAGTCTGACTACTCAGTTATGCAGTTTGAAGAATTCCAGTTCAAGGTGAGTGAAACCATTGTTAGGGCAAAACCTGCCTCTAGTACCCACTGTTACAAGAAATGCCTTAATGATCATGCACCAGTCTTCAGGAAGGACTAATGTAAGTTGTATATTCCTTCAGCGGTAAGAAGAGCCAAAAGAAACTGACTCTGGGCATTTATATTGTTTCTAAAATAAAAAACGCAATTAAGCCAAATTCTGGGGCTAGTTATACCAGTAAATTTTGAGCTTAATCCTACAAAGGTATACACCTATGAAGCTGTAAGTAAAATTAAAATCTGAGTATGCATTAAACAGTTCTGTTTTTCTCTTTGCACTTCGTCAACAAGAGTATTAGGTGTGGGCAGCTCTGTTAAAGCAATAGTACAGTGTCTCAGGTACATACAAAACAAAACCCCCTATGCCTGTTAAAAAACAAAACAAAAAAACAAACAAGCAAGCAAAAAAATCAAAAGTAACCATGCTTTTTGTGTATTCTGCACCAAAAGATTTAATTCATCCATGCCAAAACCCAAGAAGGCCAAAGGAGTTCTATTGTTAGCACGTTCAGCTCATTAAACTTAATTCTACATATAACTATACAAAATATAGTCACATGTATGAATCAAAGTAACTTCAGGGATTATCACATCAAAAGTACTGACTCCATTTCATTTATCAACCAAAAGATCAATGAAGATTTCTGCACCCAGCTTCAACAAACACGCTCGTTATTTGCAGCAGTCTCTCTGTTCTTCATATGCAAACATCCTTTTATTGGTCTCACTGATACACAATCTGCCTCACCAATATCAGGAGGGATACCCAAATGTGAGCATAAAGCACTGATGATTTAACAACATTTCTATTTATAACAATTAAACTCAGGCAGCCACAGAGAGTGAAGAGGTCCTGAATTGTTGGTGCAGTACATTAAATGTTGAAACTAGTCTCTGTAAGTACATTCAGGCAGCTCTGTTTAATGATTAAATTACTATTAGTCTTTCTGTAGCGTGCATCAGTAAGTGAAAAAGGTGTGAATTACATAATCATATTTATTTTCCTGCCCAAGAAAAAGCACTACACTGAACCTTGTGATTTCTCCACTTCTTGTAAATCAGAAAAACCACCACAGCTGTCTCGCTGAAGGTCTGGGATATCCAGTTTCAGTAACAACTTCACAACCGGGCCACAAAGTGAATGGCAGAGATGATCCATTCTCTCCCTGGCAGGGAGAGTGAGTTAGCTCCAAGTTCAGCTGACACAAGAGATAAAGGCTGAAAGGGGCTCACAAACTTTGTGCTTAAATGTGCTTCGCAGCAGGAATCAGACAGATCACCTGCCTGGAGTCCAAAGCAGCAGAAGTACTTCTCAGGATGACATCCTTACTACCATCTTCTCTGACAATGCAATTCACAGATCAAGCCAAACTCCCTGCCTGGCAGCAGGAGACAAAGGGGAACACAGTAAAAACTGGATGCATTAAAAAAAAAGAGTAAGCAAAATAAGAGTAAGCAGCAGCAAAAATATCTCCAAAGATGTTCTGGACTTGAATTTCCTCCATATTCAACCTCCATAAACAACCTCCTTCAAGCACCCTCCATCTCTCATTGAAATCTCTGAAGTCAGCAGGAACAGGGAGCAGGAATTTTCGGCAGCTCTAAAAATAAGGCCACTCCTAAATGCCTCTAAACATAGGTGCACAAGTTTGACAATCCTAGCCTTCAGCTTTATTTTTATGTCTTAACCCATCAATTAGAAAATGACAGTAGTGATACAAAATTGGGTTTTCAAGCAGGTGCCAAAATGGTTAAATTGCAGACAGAATGAAAATAATATATATATAAATATAAAATAAATAATGTAAAAAGAGATAACTGCAAAGAACTCAGACAGCATGGACTGTAACTCNGAAAAAGAGACTTATGAGTTTAGAAGGAACTAAACTACTTTAATGAAATATTAATAATAAAATAAAAAGAAAATAATGAAATATATACAAAACCGTATCAAGCTCCCAGGATGACAATCACGACACCGGCTGGCACTGGGGCAGTCCCAGGCTGGACTCAGTGACGGACGGGAACTGGATTCCGGATCTGCAGGCAGGATCGGGACCAACGGCAGACGAACAGTCCTCCTCAGATGTCGGCCATTGAAGGAAGAGAGAGGGAGCCAGAGCCAGTGCTCCCTGCTCCCCAGCTTCCTGCTCCCACTCCTTGCTTTTTTCCTTTGATCCCTCAGAGGGCTTTTATACTGAGCATGATGCGGATGGGATGGAATACCCTGTTGGTCAGTTTTGGGTCACCTGTCCTGTCCGCTCCTCCCTGCAGGTGGGACCCCACTGTGTTTTTCTGCTTCCAACACTCCAATGTGGCAAATAACCAAGTTGGTTGGCCTTGGGTGTTATAGCGATAAGTATAAGCAAGAGCCTCTCCGCATACCACGTCTGGACATCAGCCATAACATTGGTCTTATCACTCTGAGAGAGCTAACGTTGTCTGCACAATATGCTGTTCATTTCAGCAGTTAGAAGAGGCCCAGCTAAGAAGCAAAGTTACTGAACAAAATTGGTCCTGTTTTACCTCAAACCAGGACAAAAGGAATCTGCGGGACGGAGCACAAAGCTCGCCCAAAGAATAACAAGGTGACCCCTTCAAGAAGAGAAAAGAAACCATCAAGGACTCTCAGGACCACCGCTAAGGAAGAAAGTGTGTGTGTGGCTGGGAGGGGTTAATGAAATGATTTTCATATGTATAATTGTCATGAATATGTAAAGTCTACATTGTAATAAATAGGGTCTAGCTAGAAGCTGTGGTATGCACGCTGGGCTGAGTGATCCCCCATGCATCCAGCACTGCAATAAAGAGAATGCCTGCTTCTTTATACTACATTGGTGTTAAGGAGTTTATTCTTGATTTCGGTGACAGTACCAGAAGGCTGGACAATGCCTTCTCCGCACCAGGGTCTGTGACAAGCACAAGGAAAACTGAGATGCTCGAGCACAGGGCTGATTCAGGTAAGTGGTGATATTTGGCAAGCCTGCCTCAAAAAGCCCCTGCTGAATAATGTCAGACTGATCACAGAAAACAAAAACTATTGACAAAAAGCAAATAACTTGGCGAGTTGCATGATGGAGACCTGGGTGCACTGATGGACTATTAAATGGAAGAGAAAAGAAAACCCATTCCAACCAACATCATTGTAATCCAGGAGACCTGTCCTGGACCATGGGAGCAGCAAGGTGAATGCCAACAGAAGACAGCATGGAGCACCTCAATACCCAGAGCTTTGAGAAGGGCACTAAAAGACCAAGACAGCTAAAATGGTTTATTTAAAACTAATCAATTAGAAGAGTTAAATAGTCATGCTGATTGCTGGGACACTAGCCCAGGACTCAGGAAGCCTGGGTTCAATAGCTGCTCTACTGGACTCCATGCATGTGTCTCTCCATGCCTCCTTTTATCACCACTAAGGCAGGAATAATAGCACTGCTTCAGCTGCCAAGTGCGTTGGGAGGATTAATGGATTAAATGACTGTGGAATACTTCGATAGCACAGTAATGGAAGTCACAGAAACACCTAAATTGCAATGGAAGGATTTGAGCTCAGGTGAGAACAAGCAGCTCCTATTAATACTCTCTGTGCTGCCACAGTGCTGGGAGCTCACCCACTCCTAAACCAGCCGCACAGCCTCGCCATGACTTCTCAACCCCAAAAGCAGAAGCAGGAAGGCAGTGAGCAGCCATGGCATGATAGAATGGAGAGGAAGGATGTACCTTGCCTGGGGGGAAAGGGGACATGTCCCCATCAAGTGTGGGCATAGGAAGGGGCTAGGAGAAAGTACAAGGGGGCAGAGCTCTGTCCTCCACTTTCACACAAGAATTTTGCCCTCTCTGAATGGTGAGAAAAAGTTGTTTAAAAGGCAAGGAGGCACTTTAGGACAACAAGAAAATAGCAATGAAAAAAAGAAAGAGAAAATGTGTCAGGCTGAAACCATCAGGATCCAGCACAGCCACATAGAAAAAGATATGATGACATTATCTTAATAAATTTCTTCAGATTTCAAGTAAATGCCCACAGAAGTTTTCAGCCTATTCCCTCTACTCCAACTCGACCAGAAAAAGAAGCCGACAAAAATAAAGCAGGTTTGCAATTCCTCTCTTTCTAGCCCCCAAAAAGCCGTGCAGTATAAAAAGATGACCACTCCTGTCCTGGTCACTAAAGGCTGATAGATCTGCGCTAGCTATTATTGAGATCCTCCAGTTTCACTCCGAGTAGGCTATATGGAGAAATTTTCCTTCTCTTCTCAACACTTTCCTCTCGACTGCCTCTTCACAGGCTCATCACCTCTCAGAACAAATAGCTTGGAGATCTTGCTCAGTCCTGCACTGCAAATGTCCAAGCTCACAGTGGAAATGGCGTGTTAATGGTAAGGATAGTGTTTTTTTTTCCAGCAGTATTTATCTGAGTCTGAATGCTTACAGACAAAGCCATGAGCAATACCCAAGAGGAAATATGTGAATATTTCAATAGTTTTCTTAACACAAAATTAAATACTTTAACTATCCAGACTACATCTCTGCCATTTTATTACCACGTTGTTAAATGCAGCAGGACAAAATGTGTGCCAGCCGACACCAAAGGTACAAACCAGCAGAGGGTTCTGGGAGAACATGCTGTCACCATGCATAGGACAGTAAATTCTTTGATTTTCTTCAAGTGATCTGATCTTTTTTCTCTCTGCGTTGAGAGATCTTACAGGCAAAGGAAAACCTCATCTGCAGTTTTCAAGTACAACAGCAATATAAAAAATAAAGGTGCAAACAGCAGAAGACAAGGTCTGCTGTTTTATAAAGTATTACAGGCCACATTTCAAGCAGGTACAAGAAGCCACAGAGAAGCATACAGCATAGCACTGCTAAATGAGTTTTCAAATAAGATCAGTTCTCATTTAACAGTGATTTCCATGAGGAGAACATGGAAACCAAATACTATTTACACACAACACTGCATAGCACTGCTGTGGGTGGTGGTTTGATACTATTAATGGGTAACGCCCCAAATGCGCTCAGTTCCAAAGGCAAGACACAAAAAAATGTGACTTTCAAGTCAACCCCAGGTAACTTGACAGGAGCATTTTCTAGAGAAACACAGCATTACCTTCCACATCTCACATATTGGTTCCCTGCTGAAATAGAGATGAATTTTCTCCTTTTTAAAAAAGGTTGAGCAGACTTAAAAGCCAAAGACTACTCACACCCACAGATGGTGCAAAGCATAGGGAGAACCACCCCTACCTGTGGGAGTGAGAATTACCCTGGCAGTGTGTTCCTGTCCTCAGCAGCTTTAAGGATGGGACAGAGATCCAGTCCCCATGCTGCAGTGAGCCAGACTGGGATATAAAGCCTCTTACCTGCCTTCTCTTCGCTCCCTCCTACAGCCTCAGGTATCTCCAAGCTGTGATAAATCCATCAATACCATTTTAATTTTATCTCCACCTTCCTTTAGTTGGACCTCTCCCTAGCTCCTCCCTATCCAATACCACCACAGGCAGTTAGTAACTTAGAAAATACTTGTTTTGCCAGGTTTCTCAATACCCCTGTCTGGCAGCGAGAGCCTGGAACAAACCCCATCTCTTTTGCTAGAACATATACTGCTCTAGAGGACAAATCACACTTATCTTGGATTTTACACT
Source organism: Ibidorhyncha struthersii (assembly GCA_013398815.1). Taxonomy (NCBI): domain Eukaryota; kingdom Metazoa; phylum Chordata; class Aves; order Charadriiformes; family Charadriidae; genus Ibidorhyncha; species Ibidorhyncha struthersii. Next base: position 6,591 of record VZSZ01002369.1, read on the forward strand.
TATTTGCTTTACAAAGACCCTTTTTCTTGTTTTATTATATGTGGAGGAAGGGTCTTTTTTCTTTTTTTTTTTGTAAATTGAAATCTGTAAATAGGTTTTATGGTCACTTGTATATATTGTTTATAGCACATTATCTGTTTTCTATTTTAATCCTGAAGAAAATTGACCACTACTTTGAGGTACAATGAAACCACATATTTTTCAAGCCAGCATATACTGTTGCCACTTCCTTGGTCAGCCGTACGTGTTCTTTTCTTTTATTTGAATTGTATTTCATGTGGTTTAATTGCAGTGTTTATTTACATGGCAATGACAGAGAATTAATTTTACTGTAGAAGAACAAAAGGATAAATGAGTGACCTGAATGGCAAAACTCCAAGATGCCATTTTGCCAATACCACACATCAGTGTTTTGATCTACACAAATTATTTGAAAATTACCTCACTCCTAAACCCAAGCAATGACTGAATTTATACTGAAGGATGAGGTTATCCTCCTTTCATTAATATCTGTATCATCTCAGGCAGTTCGTCTCCTTTATTTATGAAGCTGTCTACATCTTTTGATATTTGGGCTAAAGATGGAGTCATTCACAGAGTCCTCACACTTTCATGCTTCCCTGAACTTACCCTATATGATGCTACAGAAAGGGGAACAAATGTATTTTCTTTAAATAATAGGAAAATGCTGTCTGCGTTCCCACCTTTTCCTGCAATCCAGGGAGGTACAACATTCCTCAGCTTGCAGCAATGGGTTTTAGTTGATTGACATACCTCAGGGATACTGGCAATACTGGGTTTTGTCCCTGGAGTTTTTAATGAAAGAACTAGGACTAACAAAACAGAGTTTCTGAACTCTTCAAGAAACTATAAAAAAACAGCATGATGGCATTTTGCATTGAGGGCTGGTCAAACATTTCAGTCTCGTGGGAGTTAAGAGAAGTTAGCAAATGGCAGAAGAGCCTGACAATTAGTCTGGGAAGGTTTTAATGTATCTATCTGGGCTTACTGTGAGTCAGGTAACTCCGCAGTGCTCCATCCACATACAGTCTCACAGGAAATCAAGGAAAAAAATTAAGAGTTTTAAAAGCAGAGTTTAAAAAAGACTCACATCATCAGCATTAGGAAAATATTGAATGGAGATGCTGTCAGACCTACTTCGGACTTCATGAAGAAGCAAAAGGTGGATGTAAACATGCTTTTTCCTTTTCATTTAATATTGAACTGGGGGGACTGTCTGGGCAGGCAGCTGCAGAGCCATAACAGCCAGGCATGGGGAAGCCTGCACGACAGTACTGATCTCTGTGTGGTGCTGTGTTACAGGTGGGCAGAGAGCAATGGAGATGCCCTGATCACTCCAGCTCTGTAACGCTACATTCACTGCATGTTAGAGAGCCCTTACCGTGTCTTCTACCTTGTCCTGATCTATGTGGGATTTCGCCTGGAAGCATGCTTTCCCCCTGTTGCTGCCAGTGTAATTCAAAAGGCCTCAATCAATAGGTCTTTTTCCCTATCCCTGTGCATGCAGCTCAACTTTCTGGCAGCTTCATGAAAACCCTACTAATTGTCAATTTTGTTTTCTTTTATTTAACACATACCCAACACACTCCATCACCTCTGGGTAGCACTCTGCTCATAAGCCGTGGTGAAAGGGCCACTCAAAGGGCCCATCTCAAGAGGAAAAATCCAAACAGGTCTTTCTACTCCTCAAACACAGGCCAAATCAATTCTCCAGCATCAGCTAGAACCACCTAAAGATGACTATGAAGTAGCCTGCCTTCAAAAGCCTCCAAGAAGCTGTAACCCAGGAAGCCCCAGACGTGTTTCTGTCTGCTCGCTGTATTGAATGTTATCAAAACCAGTAAAATATACATCAAAATAGACATCCAGCTTCCTATTTTCCCTACAAAAGACTTCCTTGGGCAGCCTGAAAAGCCACAGCAGAAGTACCATCAACCTCAGCAGAACTAAGTCAAAGATCCTGGCAACACAACTGAGAATATACCTCTCCCCTTTTAACAATCTGACAACAACCAACCACCCACAAATAACACCAAAACCAGAGATATGTGTCTTACTGAAGACTGGGAAAGACGCATTTCCTTTCAACACCCGGAATTCCTGTTCTAGTCTCCTCTGTAAGTCGATCTGTTCAAACAAAACATTCTGGAGTTCCTCTAACAAAGAGAAAAGAAAAGTGGTTTTGCTAATCTGTATAAATAATTCTTGAAAGAACAGTTACAGAGCAATTCATTACTATAAGACAAAATATTTTAGCAGTTATAAAAAAAAAGCATTGCATAGACCTACAGTAGATTTTGTGCAAAAAGCCATGAATATAAATCAATGTAATATATTAAAGTATTATATAACAGTGTCATGTATTGATTGATATATATGCATTAATCTCAATTATATCCACCCAAAGGTCCATATATTATTCACATGTTACTTGACAAGCTTAAATTATGGTGCAGAACAAAAGTGTCCCCTATTATCCTCGTATTCTATTAAAACAAAGAGCAGTTTTCTAACGTAAGAGGCCCTTATTTATTTTACCTTTCCTCATGTTTTCTACATCCTTCTTCAGTGAATGAGGTGTTTTGGTTTCTTGTGTGTGTTCGCCTTAAAAAAGAGAAAGAAAAAAAGTTATTGATTTACTGATACTGCTTTTCATAAGTATTGTCCTTACTATGCAACTGCTTCAGAGAATCTAGAGTAAAAAGGAAAAAAAAATACAGAAAGAGTAAGTGTCCTGGTTTGAAGTAAAACAGGACCAGTTTTGTTCAGTAACTTCGCTTCTTAGCTGGGCCTCTTCTAACTACTGAAATCAACAGCATATTGTGCAGACAATGTTCGCTCTCTCAGAGTGATAAGACTAATGTTTATAGTTGATGCCCAGGCATGGTATGCAGAGAGGCTCTTGCTTANCAGGCTTTTTCTTCAACGGCCGACATCTGAGGAGGACTCTGTCTGTCCGTCTGCCTTTGGTCTCAATCCTGAATGCAGATCTGGAATCCAGTTCCCATCCGTCACTGAGTCCAGCCTGGGACTGCCCCAGTGCCAGACGGTGTCATGATTGTCATCCTGGGAGCTTGATACGGTTTTGTATATATTTCATTATTTCCTTTTATTTTATTATTAATATTTCATTAAAGTAGTTTGGTTCCTTCTAAATTAATGTCTCCTTTTCCCTCCTCTGCCTCTCTCTTTGGAGAGGGGTAGAGGGGAGCATCTGTCGGTCCCATCTGGGGTCCCCCACGTTCCCAGTGGCCGATTCGGCCCAAACCACAACGGTAAGATTAAGGTTTATCTACAAATCTCTGCGTGCATAGCACAAATGTTTGCAGGATTTGTATTTGCTCCTAGTTTTGTAAAGTATCTACCTACACCACAGCCTCCTGCAGACAAGACCTGACATCTCCTCCATACTTAGGAGTGCTCCTCTTACATGTTGTCTGTCAAACTGATCCCTGCTTTCACTCTAACCCCTCTTGAAGATGCTCTTTATCAGGGAACTACTAGGAACGAGCTGAGAACAGGGTACAGCCTTCTCTACAGTCTCATCTCCCCTCTTCACAACAGGAAGTCCATGCTATCTAGCTAGGCAGGACCCTGTTCCCAAATCCACAGGCAAAATCCTTTTTGCACCAGTCTCTTTGCCTTCATCAGCTCTTTATCATCTTCTAGAGCTCTATGGCACAGGCTTGTTGTAACTGGATATAATTTATATCCAGCTGAGATAAAATTGACATTAGTGATATTTGCGTCTCACGGATACACCTCTGAGGTCAACCAATTCAGAGACTTTTGCCTTAGGTTGCTCACAGAACTTTTAATCATGTAGTAGTAAAATATTTTCTAGATAACAGAATTTTACTACTTCCAGATATAGGCTCAAAGAATGAGATTGCATTTTTCCTTTACAAATAAAATAAAATAAATCTTCACAAGGTGTTAAGTTCACCTGGATGACAGTTTGACTTAAATATGAACCTTCTGAAAGAAGGTGTTATTTTCATTATCCTCTGGAACTGTGAAATTTTCCTCTAATTTCTATGAACAGGGTTTTGAAATAAAAAGCCATGAAAAAATATTTTTAAAAGAAAAAACACCACTTTAGCTGAAATTAATGGGAGATTTTCTATTATTTACAGCTGAAGTAGAAATGGACTCTCAATAATTAAGAAAATATTTGGTAAATAACCAATTATTGAACTAATTGGACTCATTTTTGGTTTAGTCCAGACAGTAAAGACACATCATTAACTTTACTGATGAGTAATCACAATACATACATACATATAAAGCTACTCGTGTTTATATATTTGGAAGAAAGAATCATGAAGGAAATACCTTGGGAATTTTTTTTAAATAAAAAAACATAGCACTGAATAAGTCACCACACAACAGATAAGACAGCAGCTACTTAAAAAACTCGTACTGTCACCATGCATTTGATAGTAGGTCATCACAATAAGCTAATTTTAAAGTTGAATTGGAAAGCCTTGTTTTATATGCAGTCAGAAATCTTTTTGCAAAACATTTATTTCTGTTTTTAAAAATCAATGTATTCTTATATCCAGTAAACCTTGAAGTCACAGTATATGAAACATATCCAATGGCTGTGCATTTTAGCATCTGCTAGCTCGTCATTCTTTTTTTTTTTTTTAAAAAAAAGCAACCACTCATTTAGGCATATACATTTACACAATGTAATGCCGGCAATTCCATTTCAAAAATCTGTTTATGCAACATGATGATTTAAAAAATCATTTTTGTATGATATTTGAGATAAACAAAGTATTTTCTACAGGTAAGTTGTCTCACCACACTAAAAGAAATAGCAAGCTTAAAAATACATCACCTTTTGGGCAGTGGTTTGAGGTGTTTCCATAATGTAACATGGTCTTTTCTTTTTTAGTTAACATAATTCTGTTTTAAACAGGATTGCTAACGAAGTATTTTGTTAGATAAATTACAGTACATAAAATCAAAAAGAAGGAATTCAGGTTTAGGAAGGGTATTTACTGAATTATAAATATTTTTAAATAATAATAAATATATTTTTCCAATCAATTTCCTTCATTGAGGCATTCTTTTCTGAATGTTTTATGTGCAATTTTGAGGGATAAGACTCACAAACAGAAGGTAACTGGATTTTTCAAGGGGGAGGAAGAGAAAGAGGAAGAGACTAGGTCCTAGCACAGAGCATGGCGGCAACATAGCTCTTTCCCACTTGTTTGGTTGAGCTTTCAGGGCCATATGGTTTGAGGCTGCTGACTCACTGGGACTGAAAGAATGGCATCAAAAAGAAAATAAGGGCATGTAGCATGAAGAATAACTTCTCCAGCATCTGCAACCTCCCTACTAAGCTACTGAAAAGGCTTTTTAGAAAATCCCCCATTCTTGCCCCTGAAATAAGTAAAGAACAGGATGGGAAAAGTGAAGGCATTTAAAGGCAAAACCCAGCATATACGGTTTTAAAGAATTTTTAAACTGCTTTCTGATGTTCAAAAAAAGCCTCGACATTATTGTTGTTAATGGTAATAATAATCAGATGGGTTTCACCTTTCCAGTCCCCCTGAAAATGATAATCAGGAGCCTGCTCTTCTCCGTTTTTCCATACTTCCCAGAGGCCTCATCATGCGTTGTGTACTGTTCTACCTTAATTGAAAGGGAGGAGGTATTGAATATTTAACCAGCTTCCTTTCTCTTAAGTGTTAATTAAAAGCTAAATAGGTGTTTAAAAACAAACCAACAGAAAGCCCAAAGAATTTTAATCAGTCTAAGAAAAAATCACTTCCCCTTCTAATAGCTCCACCGTAACTCTCTTGGGCCTTTACACACAAACTTGTAGCAGCATTTAAAAAAGCAGCACTGAAAGCTGTGCAGCCCCCTGGTATGGACACCTAGGTTTTCTTTAAGAGAGGCCTATTTCAGTTTAATTCAGAAAAATCAAACTATACCTCAACTGTCTATTGGCTAGGGGGAAAAGGAGATGAAGTATTCATAGCCAGTTTGCAGTGCCTCAGTTAAAGCTTTTGGTACCCCTGTTCTTCCCAATTAGTTCAGGTGCACAGACATTGTTAATCTAGAATAAAGGTACATGGGTTGTATTTGACACAAATAGCTTTCTTAACCTGGAACGTGAACATCCACCCATGGAGGAAAGCAGAAATTATGTCTGTGAGTAGATATACCTCAAATTTAGCAGTACTCTGAAAACCAGAGGTCCCAATTTGTACATTGACACAATCTCAGCTCTTGTGATTTTATTAGCTCTACCTCCACTGGAGTAGTTAAGATTTGAATTTTTAATAAAAGAAATGAACAGAAACATTTCTAAATTTATTCTCCCTGAAATAAATGCACGTTGCCCTCATTGTACAAAACCAAACCAGACATAGCCAGGTTACCTCTTCATGCTGTGCCACCTCAATCAATCTCCTGCAATCCTTCCTCAGGAAGCTCTCAAACCTTTTCTTCAAACAACAGCTAAAAATTTCTATGCTGACCCAAGCAACTCGGCTACATCAATGGGCAACTGATTTGCCCAGCGCAGAGCTCTGATGGACCAGGAATATAACTCAGCTCTCCTAACTCTCAGCCCTGTGCCTTGTCCCCAACTCGTACTCTCCTCAATTCTCACTGCATCTGCAGTGCCAGACCACATCAACCGAAATCATCCACCTGCCTGTGCCTCAGTGTCAGCCCTATTATTCCTGGACGGTACTTAAATATCGCAGAGCACAATCTGCAGCTCTCTCCTACCAGGTGAGCTTTACCGCTGTGAAGCCTGCAGCATCGATGGTCTACCATAACTTAAACGTCCACTGGTATTTTTAGCTGCAGAGAATGCTGTCTGCAGACACAAAGACCACAGCAGGGAAGATGTCGGTATCTTCTGGCTGTAAATATATATATACACACACATTTAAAAAATATAGGCAGATGTGGACTGGCAGACTTTCAGATCTCCAAAGGCTCCATCTGTATTTGCAAGTAATTACTCACTTTAAGACATGCACGGTTCTTGTGTATGTCCTGAAGAAATCCTACCCTTACTGAAAATATTCATGCATTGTGCTTTGGGGGGAAATAATCAATAGGATAACCAGGACTTGGGAAAATATGCCTATTTTAGGAAATTCAATAAGCATCTTGTAAGTGCTTTCCTGTACTGGGGCAGATACACGTCTTACAAAATCTGGAGTTTCAAATGTTAATTTGCCCTGAAAGTGGTTTTGATACCAAGCTGAAGCACATATGGTTCCCTCCCTAGAGCAATACAGCCATATTTCAGGATGTTTTACGAGCAGATGGGTCAAACAGGTGCTATGCTTGGGTAGATAAAAGGAAGTTTTGAGACACAGTAGCCTTGAACAGAGTAGATAAGGAGTATATGCTAGTTTTGTGTAATTGTCATCTAATTAGGCCAAAGGGCAAACTGAGCATGCGCGAAGACAGAGTTCAATCAGCAGACACGGTGAGGAAGACTATCGACAACCACCAGAGAGCCCTGGAAGACCACCAATAGACATAAATGCACACGAGTCAAGGACATTTACATATATTAATGAGTTATGGAAATAGTATGACCATGTTAATCATTTCTCAGAAATCTAATGAATATGTATATTTTGATTGCATATAGTCTTTGTAGTTGAGCAAGTGGGTGCGCACACTAGGTGGAGCAATCCCCTGTGCGCCCAGCGCTGCAATAAAGAATGCCTGCTTTCTAAAACTCCAAACTGAGTCTTGGAGAGTTATCTTTTTGCCGACTTACAGTAACAGTTTAACTTTAAAACAAACTAGTTCTTCTTTTTGAACAGATAAAGCCTCATTTGTAACCTCCATTTAAAGTTCAAAATGTGAACATCTGATTAAAAAACATCTACATTGAAGTACTAACAGATAGAAGAGAAAACAGTTTCAGGATTTCAAACTGTGATCGACTTTAAAATATGAAATGTTTTAGAGAGGCAACAAATCAACTGGCTTTTAGTCTGAACCTTATGCATACATCTGGGAAGTATTTCATAACTGTCATCTAGAAGCATGAGGGCTAGAAAATTTCTAATTCTTGGTTTGTTTTAAATTGAAGGTGAGATTCTCACCAGATTCCAGAAGACGGGGCTTTAAATAACAGCAATACACCTAATATTGTGACACTTGCAAAAAATAAAGAAATTCAACCCTTTTAATAATTCAGAGAGAGGTCCTGAGCTCCTTAGGAATAAAAGAAGAGAAAAGAGACAGGAATAGTAAATAAGGACCCAGTCCTACAGTCTGTCTGCAGTTTCGTCTGTTGTGCAGATCCATGTATTTATACACATTCTTATCTATTAATATGCAGTGCTGGGTCCCACATCTGAAACTTCGCTTCATCTTCCCCCATTTCAACTTTTAACTTCTTTGCTTTTTTGCAAACACCTTCTGTAATACAATTTTATGTCATTTAACTTCTGGATCCAATGCTTTACCACTTATCCCAGTAAAGACTACAATACCGTCCAGTCTGCTATATGTAATAAATGTCAGGCTGTATTCAACTCTCTACAAGCTACTGTAAATCTACAGTAATTGCACCAATATTTGCAGAGTTATTCAGAATATATATTTAAAAGTAAATGAAAGAAGAATCTGGCTCACCGTTTCTAGCCTGAGTTTTCCTGAAATACCTGCCAAACCATCTTTTACAAATAAAAAAAAAAAAAACAAACCAAAAGTGGGGAAATTTTAACAAGATTTGAGAAGCTGACTTCTAGCTGTTATTAACACTCAATTTTAGAGCTCCCCTTTCTCATTAAAACAGATAGAAAAATAGATTGGTTGGGTAACAGCTCACAGAACTCAACTTCTCTTTAAGAGATATGCAGTATTTGCAAGGCAGCCTTGCAATGCTGTGCTGTGTCAGACACACACAGCTCTTCTACCCTTCAACTCCAGCTGCTGAAGGAGGGTCAGGATGGCAAACCACAGCTTTCCCCCAAAAATGGACCAGTTACGTAAGTTAGTCACAGTTATCTTTCAAAACTGCTGTGGGAATTTGAATAATTTTGAGCTCTTTCTGAGCACTGCCTGACCGAAAAGGAAGGGGGATTTTCACCAACAGTTTACCGGCTATGCAGGACAAATGGCTATGGGATCTTCAAGCCTGTATCTATTTCAGCCTTGGAAAGAGCTCTGCTTATTACCAATTTTTAAGTTCAGTGACACATTGAGAATAAGAAGCAAACATACACACTTACAAATGATCGTCTCTGGCACAGAAAATACTGCTTTTGTTTTAAGACTCTCTTTACTAGGTTTAGTTGATAAAGACAAGTCCAGGAATTTCCAGGATCATTTCATCTCTCTTAATCTTATTAAGAAGGCACAGCTTTAAGTAACTCGTAAACATATTAAGTAGATTAAAGAAACTGGAGAGCCAGAATACTCTGCAAAATGGTTTGACAACCGAACACAAAAGCACTGCGAATATAAGCCACTAATTCTGGGCAAGATTAAGAAGGCCCAATCCTACACAGATGTACCGATATGAATCCCTCTGAAGATAATGGGACTGCTCTTTGTGAGAAACATTCGTTTGATTCGTGTCGATATGGAACAATGATGAAATCACAGAGCAAAGTGTGACTATGCAACAGAATGTTCTGCAACTGTAGTTTCCTTTGTTTGATCTGATGTGTGGAGTAGCCCAAACCGGTTTTGCTGCTAACCGCAAAGTGATGTGAAAAAGGGGTTTGTAATGCGCATGAGTCAAACCCAGGGTGATTCAAAGGACACATCGAGGAAGACTACTGACTTCATCACCAAGACCCCTCAGACCACCATAAAAGGATACTGCGCAGGCCCGAGTGGGCGGAGAACTGATTTCTATGAAAAGCGGGGATAGGTAATGCATATGTATAGGCATCTTACTACACCTATTGAATATGTAAAAGTTAGTAACATAAATGTAGAAGTTTTGCTAAGAATAGGCGCACACGTTTGAGGTGGGGAAAGCCACCCCGTGTTGCCCAGTGCTGTTTGCTTGCCTCTATTCGCCTAATAAATTGTAAACTTTGATTACAATTTTCTGTCTGGAGCCTAAATATTTATCACATCTTGCTTAGAGAGCGCACAGAAATCATCTTCAGAAATGAGCCCTTAAACATTTGGCATTTCTTTAGAAATCTCAGATCATTGATCTCAGATCAATCTTTAGTTCATCTCAGATCCAGTCCTGAGACCTTCAGACACCCAGGTGCTGCTCTCAGTTTACTTAATATATTTAAGACTCCACAGAGTCGAAACATGCAGGGTAGTACACATCTTTGAAAACTAAAATTTACATTTAAATTTACCATGAAGGACTCACAGTGTCAATGAATACAAAACATTTGGAGTTTTATAGAGAGAGGAGCTACAACATCTAAGTAAAAAGCAAAGTATCACCATAATTTACTTTTAAAATGAACACAGACAGAATCATTTTCTAAAAGACAAAAAACATGTATTTTTTCCAAAAATAAATTGGCCACAGTGCAGGACACTGACTATGCATAGCGCACTGTATTCCTAAAAATTCTTAGGTTCTTAAGGTTTACTTCT
>VZSZ01002371.1:9756-21922 GCA_013398815.1 Ibidorhyncha struthersii
GGAGGGGGGGGGGGAAGAAAAGAAAGTTACAAGATTAACCAAATAATTTCGAGAGAAGCTGGGAATGTGTGTCCTTGTTGCTGTGTGGCCAGGCTGGAACTGGGTGTGCATGGATATTTCATGGTGGAAAACAGCGTCCCTGGACCCAGGGGCTCCTGAAGCTGGATCTGCTGTGGGTTTCCTCCCTCCTGGCCTGTCCCGGTATCTCCACGCAGCCGCCTTGCTGGTGTGGCAATGCCTCACCACTCTTGCACCAGGATTTGGCCCCGGCCCTTGCCAGGAATGGGGTTGGCTAATAGTTTGCAGCTTGACAGGCAGCAGGAGCGGTGCCCGCAGGACTTTGCGGGGGAGGACATGCCTGGTGCCCATCCCCATGCCACCACTTGCCGTGGCGTGAGTCTGCTTTGCGCCAGCCACTTCTGTGCCCGAACCATCGGTGGAAAGAGCCGGAGTATTTTTTTTTTCCACTGATAAAAGGCAGTGCTGTAAGGCATTTCTTTCCGGGTATTCTTTCCCTTTCTCTTCCCGGCTGGCTGAATGAGTTGTTTTCCCTCCGCCTGGCTCTGACCTTCCTGCGTGCTCGGCCGTGGGCTGCTGGAAGCCGCTGGTGGGGAGGAGCGGGCTGGCAGGGGCCGGCCCTGCGGGGAAACGGGCGCTGGATGTGCACGGCACGGGAAACGCCTGTGAGCTGGAGAACTGCCAGCGCCGGGTAGTTTTTCCTCTCTTAATTAACAAAAGGAACACATCGAGCTCTCCTTTGGAGTGTGTTTTTGCTTTGGAGTAGAGGCACGCTGCCGATGGCGAGGTGAAGAGCTGTCAGTGAGGATGGGCTCTGCAGCTGGGCAGTACCCGGGAGGTTGGTGCTCTCGGCACAATGCCATGCAGAAGCAGCTGAGTTTAGGTGTTTGTGGCTGGGGTTTTACCTCCTCCCGAGTCCTCGTCCGAGTTCCGTTTGCCCACAGCGTATGTAACACCACAGGCTGCCATCAAGCATCGTGTTCCCCGCGCTGGCAGGGCTGAGTTTGCCTGTGTGCAGGAGCCTGAACTGGTGCGGGGGGCTGGTGCAGTTTCCCATAGTCCCCCAACCATCGATTCCCCGCGGTGCTGGTCCATGATGAGCTGGTTTCTTCTGCACCTGATGTGTTTCTCTGCTGTTTCTTTGCAGGCCAAACCCATTTATGGTGGCTGGCTGCTGCTGGCCCCAGAAGGAACAGACTTTGACAACCCTGTCCATCGCTCCCGGGTAAGCAAAACTGAGATTCCTTCTCCCTCTGCCGCGGGTGGGGGTGGCAGGAGGAGCAGCAAGGCCCTGCCCCTGTCACAGGGATGGCTGTGGGCCCAGGAGTGCTGCAGGCACCTCCATGCACTCATCCCCTTGTGCAAACCAGGAAACCAGATGTTTCCTACAGCAGGGCTTGAATGCCTTCTCTGGGATGTGAGGGCTCCCGTGCTGGTGTACTGCAGGTGCTGGTCAGGCTCAGTCCGTGCAGTTTTATTGCCTGCTGCTGTTGCTTTTTGATGCTGCTCTGGTTGGGTTCTGGTCGGCCTGACATGTGCCATGCTGATGGGAGGGCTCTCAGGCCCGTAGGGTGTAGGCTGTGCAGCTCTGAACCGTGCTGGGACCCATCAGCAAGGCTCCCAGTTCCCCTTTTGTGCTTGGAAACAACTGCTTTATTTTCTGCAGCTCATCGTGGGCATGCCCAAAGCCCTGGAGGGAGGCCGCATCCCCTCCCCTAACGCAGATACCTCTGTGTCAGGCAGGTCCTGCGGCAAGGAAGGGGCTGAGAGGTGATTCCCGTTTGCTGTAACCGTGCAGAGCTCTGAAGCCGAGTGTGTTGGCAGCAGAGACCCGCAGACAGAGTGGGGCACACTCAGCTACTGCCCAAAAGGCTTTGCTTGTGCCTTGCAGAAACAGCAGCATCGTGAGGGGTCAGAGCATCACCCACTTTCCTGCCCTGGGGGTGTAAGGCCCAGAAGGACGTGGCCAGGCTGGTGTCCTTTCACTGTGAGGACTCCCAGCCTGTCCTCAAGCTGCTCTTCCAGGGAACTTGCTGCTGAGGCCGCCAGGACAGGGCTGTCTTATGTGTGGGAGGGATGGCAGCGGTCTGTGAACCCTCTGTCACACAGCCAAAATGCTCTCAGAGCTGCTAGGAATAAAAAAAAAAATCTCTCCTGAGTGAACAAGAATTGGGTTCCGAGTTCAGCCTGGGGTATATGGGTCATTATTTGGAGTCGCAGCTAGTCGCAGGCTTGCTGGCCCAACGCCGTGGGGACATGGGGCTTGTGTCCCCTCTGGAGCAGAGGCTGGCTGCTATAGGCTGGGGCATACGGAGGTCCACGGGGTCCTCAGTAGTTTTGCTTGTCCCTGAGCACCTTGGACTTTGCCTGAAGGGCTGAGAAAAGTGAGATAAGAATTGCTGCACTGGGGCTATGAATCTAGGACCTTTTTTATTTCAGCCTGCTCAACCAGTTTTTGCTCTTGGCTGAAAACAACCTGGCACACACAAAAAAAGACAGTTTTCCAGCCAGATCAGTTCTCCGATCTGTTTTGCTGTGCAGCTGCAGAAGCAGCAGTGCCAGCGTGGTGCCGGGGGAGGCAGGACCGCCTAGGCAGTGCCGCCCCCGGAGGTGCAGCCACCATCCCAGTCCAGCTGATGCACTGCTGGGGGACATCTAGCGTGACACTCTGTCACCCTGCAGCACCGGGTGCTGGCACAGACCATGCAGGATGAAGCTGAGGGCTGGGAGCACTTGGTTGGGGGATCTTTCTGGTGTCCTGCAGGACTTGGGTCCCTTGGAGAACAGTGATGAGGCTTGTGGGCGTCCTTCTGGAGAGGAGGAGGAAAGTCCTGGTTCCAGCCTATAGCTGCAGTCTTTTTTTTCTCTGATTATTTTTGTCACCTATATGGTTAAACCAGGCCAGTTTGGGGTCCGTCTGAATGCAGAGAGGAACAGGGTGGGAAAGCAACCCCAAAACAGCCTCCTCTTGGGTGCTAACAGAGCCAGGCAGTAAATCAGCATGGAGCGATGTGGGCTGGTGCAAGCAGAGCCCTGCCAGACACCCTGGCAGAACCTTGCTTTGCAAAGCCCACGACACCCCGAATGGCTGGGTTTGCGGTGTGAGGAGCTGAGCAGAAATACTTCTGCAACGTTCATCAACCTTTAGGAACGGTCCCTGCAGTGTTGGGGGGGGTCCCCTTGCTTTTTTGGCAGCTGTGGTCCAGTGCTCAGTGAGAGCCAGGCACGTTCTCTGTTGTTGTGAGTCCCCTGCAACGAAGGGGTTTTGGTGCCTTTTCTCTGCCCCAGCTTTGTGGGGCACAGCTCTGGTGCCCCCAGCGGGGGGGCGGTGGGTGCTGCTGTGACCCGCCTTGCTGTCTTCTCTTGCAGAAATGGCAGCGTCGGTTCTTCATCCTCTACGAGCACGGGCTGCTGCGCTACGCCCTCGACGAGATGGTAAGTGCTGCCCGGCGGAGGTGCGTGACTGGGTTCAGGCTGTGGGGGTCAGCCAGGGCCACCTCTGCTGCCTTCGGAGGAGCCTCTGGCGATGCTCTGGGTATGGTGTGGGGAGGTCTCTGCTGAACTGGTGAAGAATTTTACTCTCTGGGTTTGACTTACTGCCAGGCTGGGTTTGCATGGGAGCTTGGTGGATGATCAGTGGAGGATGATGGGTGTTCAGGAGGGTCCCAGCTGGCCTGGGGTTGATCGGTTGCTGACAGACCCCACGCTGGTGGGGTCCCCAGAGTCCCTGCACTCTATTCTGCCCTGCCTTGTGCCAGCTGGGGTTTGGTGGCGGTGAATCGCCTCGGCAGTGCCAGCGAAGAAGGCCCTCCCTAGTGATGCCGTGGAAAGTAGGTCAGCTGGAACGCCTTCCCACGGCTTCCACGCTGCCGGCGCTGCTCCCCTCGGTAAAACAGAGCCAGGAGACGAAAGGAAGGGAAACCCTCTCATCCTTTGCGAGCTGCAAAGTGGGGCCGATGAGCCCATCGGGGTCAGCACTGCCTGTGACCGCCTGGGGCTGCTGATTTATCCCGCCGGCTACAGCAAACCCGTGGGAGGGTGCCCAAGGTGGAGCATGTCAGCACGGCAGGGCGGGCGCCCTTCTGCTGGGATCTGCCTGGGCGGGAGGCTCACGAAGCCGGGCGCAGCAGGATGCGGGGCAGCGTATGTGCACACACGTGGGGCTGGGACATGCGGGGACCTGTGTGTGCGGCAGGGAGGCTCCCTGCGAGGGCGGCATGCCTCTGTCCTCCTGCGAGGGCACTGCGGGATGGGGAGGCACGGCAGCACAGCGAGCGTTGCTCGAGTTTCATGCCTTGTTTGTTTGTATTTTTTTTTTTTTCTTGGGGTTGATCCAAGTGCCCTAAATAATTTAAATGTCTCGGGTAGGAGTGGTGGAGGCTTTCAGTACATTTCTAGTGTCTCGGCAACCTGGCTCCGCACTGGGCTGGTGTTTCGTGTCCTGCAGCAGCCGGAGAGCAGTGTGCAGCTGGCTGGGGTAGGGAGATGCCCTGATCTGAGGAGCGGTGGAAGGATCTTGGGAAACCCAGTTTTTAATGGTTTCCTTGCTGTTTCACATCCCTGGGAGGTTGACCAGCCCCAGGTGCTGCTGCATCTGGGCAGGAGCTGACAGGCAGTGCCTGGTGGTCTGCGCTCTGGACCTCGTGGCACTGCAGGGCACCATTGCTGGAGAGCGTGCAGAGGAAGGGGGAGCATCCCGCAGTTCTCTGGGCCCCTCTTGGACTTTTTTCCTTTGAAAAGGGGAAAAATTGGAAAAAAAACCCAAACAAAGGGAGTGTGCAGATGTGCCATGTGGCTTGGTGTCGTGGGCAGTGGATGTACCACTGTGCTGGCACCTCTCTGTGCTGGACCCCCTCCTCAACCGCTGCCGAGTCCCTGCACCTCTCCAGCCCTGTGTGCCCTGTGGGACAGCTCTGACCCAGCAGAGCACCACTGGATCAAGGCACTGGGACTCACTGCCCCCCATGGCCATGTGTGGTACGATGGGTCTCACTGGAGGAGGGCAGGAGGGTTCAGTCCAGCCTCACCATGGCCATAGATGGAGGAAATGGTTGTGACTCCCTTCTCCTCATCAGGGTCTGACACATGGTGTAAAAATACCCTCCTGACCTTTCTGCGGAGCACATCACCGCGTGGGATCCACACTGCTGTTTGCATTGGCTCTGATAAAGGTGTCACCTGGCCATAGCTGGGCACAGCCTCCCCTGGCCCCTTTACAGCCTGTGGCACCGGAGCATCCCCTGCTGCGATGGGGCAGGAGGAACCCCCCTCCTCCCCGAGCAGGAGGAAATGTTTTTTTTTTTTTTTTTTTTGTTGCTGCTCAGCCCATGCAGGAGCAGGGCTGGAGGCTGAGGAAGGACAGACAGGGACCATCTTCCACATGTGGGAACGTGTCCTGTGCTGTGTCCTCCGCGTGACCTTGGGGGAAGTTGTTTCTCTGCCAAACCGCCAGTCCCTGACCCCTCTGCATCGGGCGCCGGGATGGCTCTGCTGGCGGGACCGGGGCTCCCCCTCCATCAGCCCACCATGCTGCTGCACGGTCTTGCCCTCACCCTGTTCCCCACGGCAGGGACAGGTTCACCCACTGTGTGCCAGGAGGCTGCGTTTATGGGGGGGGTCATGTAACTCCCGCACAGCTTTTCCTCTGGTCCCTGGGGGTAACCTGTGCCTGTTGCAGTACGGGTTTCTGCTCCAGCAGGACCATGATTCCACTACCCCCAAGCTCACAGCAAGCCCCCCCATGTCAGAACCAAGTGCCAGCGTGGGTGTTAGCCCTCAGCTGGTCTGCACAAGGAGGGGGGACCTGCAGGGAGCAGCCGGGTGCAGTGTGTTGAGCACATCGGGGCTCAGCTGCAGTGCAGCTTTCCCACCCAGGCGGGGCTAGAGCATGGCTCAGAGGGTTTGGGACCCCCCTGCCACCATCCCGCTGCGTTAGGCAGTGATGGTTGGATGTTGGGTGTCACTGGAGGGTACTGGTGGCACTCAGGTCCGTCTGTCAGCAGGTAGATCCCCGTGGGGGATGTGAGGACCCAGCCCCATGCCCACCACACCTTGGGCATTGCTGGCCGCGGTTGCTGCGGGGCACTGGTTTCTCCACCGAGGTGCTCGCCTGCTCCCTGCCTCTGGCTCTCCACCCCTCCGGCTGTGCCGGCTCCTTGCTTTGTCCCCACCACCACCACGGGCCAGGGAGGAGTAACGGGGCCGGGGCCTTGCCCAGGAGGTGCCTCTCCCACACACAGCGGGGACACTGTTTTTTGCATGGAGCATCCGCTTTGCAGCCCATGCGGGGATGATCTATCCCCAGTGTGTCCCAGTTGCCCCTTTCCCCCCTGCCCCAGGAGCTGAGTGGGTGTCCTGTGGGGGCCGCAGCATGGGGGTGGCCTCTGCAGCGTGCCGGGAGCCGTGTGGCAGCTGGCCGGAGACCTCCCAGGCTGCTACAAGCGGGGATTGAATTGCTCTGCCTTGAACCTGTTAGACATTAATTTTGTGGGTTTGGCAATTTGTGCTCTTTAAAAGTGGGAGGGGGGGGTGGGCTCGGGAGGGGAGCCCTGGGCTAGCGATGGCAGCAGGGACGCTGCTGTGCCTGGCCGGGGAGACTCCACTCCTCACTCCAGCGGGCTGGAGTGCGGAGGGGTGGCTCAAAGCGCCTCCATGAACTGGGGACACCTCAGGGGGTCCCCAAAGACAGTGGTGCTGCAGTACACGGAGGCCATGGGATTGGGCAGCCTCCGGTGCAGACTTTCGCCGTGGGGTGGGTCAAGTTTGGTGTTGGATCAGAGCACTTTGGGCATGGAAAGCCCTTAGCAGAAGGTGGGACAAGCGGGCACCAGCCACCCTGCTGGCATCAGACCCCTTCTGAGACCTGCCCGTGGGTGTCCCCAAGCTGATCCCAAGTCTGTGCTCCTGCTCAGCTGCCTTCTTTTTGTATATCCATCCTTCCATCTCTCCATTGTTTCTCTGCCGTATTTTCACTCTGAAAACCCAAACCAGTTCTGCGTGCTGTCTGCAGTGGGGAGGACACATATGGGTGGTGGACCTCTATCCCCTCAGACCCAGGCTGAGCGGCCAGGCTCGTTCCCTGGGGTCTCCCTCTTCCACTCTGGGTGCCATTCCTGCTGGCAGCCCCAGCCTCGTGCCAGCACCCACAGCCTGCCTGGCCTCTAGTAACATCAAGCGGAGCGCATCCCCTTCCCGTCCCCAGGGACTGTGCCAGCGGCCGTTCCCGGCTCTGCCGAGCCCCAGCTAAGCTGAGCCTGCTCAGACGTGCAGGAATTCCTCCCTCCCAGCCGTGGGTGGATGCGGAGGTTGTGTGATCGCCCGTGGTTGCCTTCCCCATGCTGAACCACCAATTACCCCTCTGCGCTGGCTTGCTCCTGCCCTGTGATAAACCTCTGTGCTGGGCCGGATGATGTACGGGGGCTGATGTTTCTCAGCAGCAGCTGGAGGATGGTGAAAACGCTCTTACGTTGAGCTGAGGGAAGGCAGGGAAGAGGGTGACAGGGAGCCAGGGACAGACTTGGGGATAAGCTGCTGCATTGTGAGTGTCCGAGGACGTTTGCCCGTGTGCTCCCCAGTCCTATGGCGCTTCTTTGGTTTTCCCAAGAGATACGTTCCCTGATTCCCCATTGCACAGAGTGTGAGACTAAAGCCTGTCAAAAGACCTAAGCCAAGGCAAATGCGTCCGAAGACTTGTTTTGGAGGTGGAAGAGTCATCCAAGGAGCTTAGACCTTTGGTACTTCAAGATATTTGAAACTAGAGGGGATAAAGTCCTCAGCTTATGGGGAAACAGCCCTCACTGGGCTGGGAGGGATCGTGCTCAGTGACTTGAGGGAATGGGGGGAACTACACCTCCCCTGGCTGCTGCCTGCCCGGTGGCTGCATCCCAGCACGCTCTGCCCAGGGGGAGATGCCTAAACTGGTGCTGGCGGCTGCACCCTCTGACATTGCCTCACTCTGTGCAAGGTCTCAGTCCTCCTGGGAGAACACCCTGTGGTCCCCAGTGAAACCACCGCTGCTGCTGCAGCGGGACAGTAGCCTGCCATGACAGTACCGGCGTGGTTTGGGAGGTTTCGGTTGAGGTATGGAAGCTGCCACGAAAATTGTGCTGGGTTAAGGGGATGGAGCCAGAGAGTGGCAAGTGCAGAGCATTTGCCTCCTTTTGTTTTGATTGCTGTGATCTATAATTAGTGGCCGAGGTCTCTATAAATAGAGCCTTGCTGCGTGGGAACGTAGTGGAGAGGCAGTGGGTGCGCAGAAGGGGTTTTGAAGGGATGAAGAGTGCTGTCCCGTCCCTCCCTGGACCTGCAGGAGGGCGATGGCCTCAGCGCCGCCTGGGGACGTATTCAGCCCTGTGGCTAGAGCAGGTCAGAGAGGACGGCCTGGATCTCCAGCCTGGCTTCTTAATCACTCATCATGTGCCTAGTCTCTGTTGCCTCAGTTTACTGCTTTGCCACTTCCCTTGGGCTGGGGTTTGTATTAGGTTGGCACTTGTGCCAGTGCTTTGGCCCCAGCGAGAGCTGCATCCTCCCTGGAGGTGTTCTCCCATCGCACCAGGCCTCCTTTCAGTGGCTGCCTGAGACTATATTAATTTTGCTTTATTTTCTTTGTGGGTACGCTGGTTTGAAAGCAGGGCAAGATTCAGGCTCACCTGGGAGCATCTCAGACTTGGTGGTGTTGTGGATAACTAACGCCAAGGCAAGAGCATCTTCTGGATGGGCTTTCCCGGCTCCTCTGTGGGGGCCGTTCCTGGGCATGGTGTGTCCTTTTCCCAGCAAACTGGCCTCGCTCCATGTCTGGCGCCTTCCAGCGTGGCGGGGCAAAGTGTGAGGATGGGGTGGGAGCCCTACCTCTACCCTACCCCTTATTTGATGGAGTCAAGTTGTTTTCTAAAACTGGGGAGGGGGCATTAAGACCACTGTTTGGGGAGGGTCTAAAAGAACGCTTAAACCAGTAGTCAGCCACCGCCATGCCAGGGTTTGCTCATGCGTATGGGGTTGGGTGGTTGCATCCTCCGCAACGGCATTGCAGATGTTTCCCGGGCTCGCAGCACGGTAGTCCTGCTCCTAAGTCAGGAACTCGGGCGGATCGTAATAGCGTTAACCTCGATATGGTGGAGTGGACATCTTTGCTCCAGCCCACGATGGCTGGGAGGGAGGTCAGGAGGGATCCGGGAGCTGATGGGATCAGGGCAGGATGAAGAGCAAGGCTGGCGCGGCATCTGGCAATGGTTAGGGGAGCACCGGGACCCTTGGACCGGGTGTATAAATAGGAGAAGAGAGGCCAGCTCAGAGGTGGGAGGTCTGGCACCGCACAGGGGGCTGCCAGGTCACATCTGGAGCCCTGCGTGGCCCCCGGCCCCGCTCCCGGCCTCAGAAGCCTAAGGAATGGATAAATGGGTAAAAAAGGAGAATGGTGTAAGCATTGGTGGCTGCTGGTGGGGGATCAGGGGAAGGGAGCAATGTGTACCTGCCGATGCTGTGATGTGTAGACGCATGTAATTGTTATTTCCTAATCAATCCCCCCTGCCCCCAAATTCTCTTTATTTGGAAGAAAGGGGCATTTTAAAATGTCACCATCAGCAGAGCTGCGCCGAGCTAATTTTCATCGTAGTTCCCTCCTTTGTCATTTATATTGTTTTAAGAAGCCAGGAATCTGTGCATGTGTTTTTTTCCTCCTTTTCAGATCAAAGCAGTTTACTTCAGTCTTGGCACAGAATGGAAATTCATTGGCAGGGATTAAAAACGAACCTTAAACATCCTGGCCTCTCTGTCCTTACTTTTTCCACACGTTTCACCATTTAAGTGTTTCCAAGCTCTCCCTGCACCCTCCTCCACGGGAGCACCAGACTTTACAAACCCCTGTTCCCTTCGTCCCCAGCGTTTTCCCCCCACAGACACAATTTTGCCGGTGCCTCTGTTTGCCAGATCTTCAAGACTTTCAGTTTCTGTTTAGCATAAAAAAGTTTGGCTTGAATCAAAGCGTGTTTCAAATTTAAAATAAGCTGAAACAGAAAGGGCTGGAGAGGAGCGGCTGTGCGAGGCTCGGACGGTGGCAAGGACCCTGTCCCCACTCCAGAGTTTTTTTCAGGGCACAGGTCTGACTTGGTCTTGCAGCGGGAAGAATTTCTTCCTGGCTCCTCTGGTTTGGGGTTCAACCCCAATGGAGGGGGAAAGCGACCCCTTGTACGGCCGCATCCTGCAGCAGTCCGGAGGTGGTGTGTCACCTCAGTGAATGCTGGTGATAGTGCCAGTCCCACCAGTTTATGCAACGGAGATGGGGAAATGGCTCCATCCAGGATCTCCTGGATTCCTAGTCATGGTGTGGATAGGAAGTCATGTGGATGTGAGCGGGCTGGTATGGGAGTGATGGGCAGTGGTGGGCAGCAGAGCCAGGGAAATAACTGGTTTGGTGGGGAGTGGGGTGGAAGATGATCTGTGGGGAGGTTTCACCTGGGATGTTTAGTGCATATCTCAAAGATGATGCAGTAGAAATAAGGAAATCTTGGGAATAACTGGGGAGCAGCAATCCTTTTTCCTCCAGGAGAGGGACACCTGAAGTCAGGGTGCGAGGGAGAGGGGTCAAAGCATATCCTTGTGATGGCTTTATAGGAGATGTAGAGACAGGACAAGCGCTGGTGGTTCTGGACAGAGGTTGGAGATCTTTGATGGATTTTTTGTGTTTAATTTTCAGTACTGCTTTTGGGGGAAAAAAAAAAAATCTGTGAATGTACAGGGAGCCCTGGGAACTTGTTCCCCAGGGCATTGCTGAAGCTGGGACCAAGTAGCTTTGAAGGGGTTGGGAGGATACGCAGATCTTCATTCGTGGTCTTTCTAATATTGATGTCTTGCTTGATGCTGATCCAGTGTTGTTTTGTTTACTGTGGTTGGGTGTGGGGATCCCTTAACAGTGGCTTCAGGGGGGTTCGTGTCTTCCCTTTTCTGTCTGCTCGAAGTGTCTGGTTCCAGTTACTGCTGGAGGTGGGTCCTGCTGGCAAGGCATCTGTGGGCACCTCCATGAATGGTTCCCTACCCTCTTCTATTTTACCTCTTTTAGTTTGGTTTAGTGTAGTGTTTTGGGAAGTAAACCTGCTGATTCGCAGAAGGGTGGTTTGCGGGGGCTGAGAGAACAGGGAACAGGGAAGGCGTCCTCCAGGGATGACCCCACCACCAGTCCTGGTACGTGGGTCCATGGCCAAGGGACCATCTCTGGGGCCCCAAAAGTGCCTGGGTTTACTGTGAGCTTAGGTGGATCAAGCTGGCTGTATCTGTTCATGTCTTGTCAAGCATGGATGGAGGACGCTGATGTCCGTGTCCAGGTCCCCCGAGAAGGGCGTTTGGTGCCTGCAGGACCTGCTCGGGAGAGGCGCTGGTGTGAAGCAGTCCGTGGTGGGAAGTTTGGGAGTTAACAGCCAGTGAGAGGATGAAAGCAGAGTTGGGAGAGCTCGATACAGCCAGTGACCTCCTAATGAACAAGCAGCTTTGATGACCTGGCCCAGGTGCTTCCTTCCTGGAAACAACACAGCCCCTATTGTCTTCTGCTGGGTGAGCTGCAAAGCTGGAATTGCTCTTATGCTGAGCAACAAGAACAGGTTCAAGTGGGTCTGGCCTTTTTGCTTTTTCCGTACTCCTCCGTCTCTTGAGACCTAGCAAAGACGTTTGCGTAGAAGACGTGTGCAAGAGCAGTGAGGGAAATGAGCTGGTTTTAAAATTGCATTTGTCTAGTTTATGGGAGTCAGAGTGATACAGGCACTTGCAGCAGCTGGAGTTTCTTCTTCCTGACTTCTGGAAACCTGGGCTCCGTACCCGTGGCCTCCAGCCTGGCTGCAGGCTCTTGGTGAAAGAAAAATCGTGATCCGCTGCAAAATGTTAATGCAGAAATCAAACCCGCCTCTAACGGCATTTAGCAGTGAAAATGTAGTGAAATGACACAGCTAATTGCCGAGCGCACAGTAACCCTCACGTGAGCCCTTTGAGCCCTGGCTGGTGTTCCCACCCTCCGCGTCAGACCTGCCTTTCCTCTGCATCCCACCATGCCGTAAACGTCTACCAAAACACAGCACTCCAGCAACGGCCCCGAATACTGCAGCGGCGAGTGACAGATGGTAGCACTGGTATTTACTACGGGCAGTTGCTCCAGTTGCTTTTTCCT
>VZSZ01002371.1:32968-57366 GCA_013398815.1 Ibidorhyncha struthersii
GGATATAGTGCCAGCTTTGCTCGCAGCCCCTTTTCCTGGCGTCCTGGCTCGGAGGCATGGTGATAGGCAGGGACCCATGCATGGGGCTGTGTGAGATGCCGATGTTCACCCTCGCAAGGAGGGGTGCACGGCAAAACCACTTCACAAGGCTGGTCTGGCGATGAGGGGGGACCCAAACCGGCTCCTCCGCTGTGGATATGCTTGGGTTGGGGCTGGGTGTGAGCAGCAGGGGAAGCCGCCCTGAAGACTGCCGTGGGGTTGAAGAGAGAAGAGAGCGGGTGGGTTTTGCAGGGAGCAGTGTCTCCTCCTCTCTTCCTGTGCCAGCTCCCTGCCAAATCCCTGCGGGGCCTCCCAGGGAGTTGAGGGGTGCCTGTGGCAAGAGGGACCGAGTGGCCCAGGGTCCCCATGAGGGACTGGGGCTCCCTCCTGGGGCTGCCCTCATCCCCTTTTTCCCCCATTCTGGTTGTGTTCCCTGGTGCAGAAATGCTCTGGGTGGGGAGGGGTTTGGTCCCAGATCTTACAGTCCTGGAGACCTTGGCTGTGCCGAAGGCCAGTGAGACAAAAACATTTCTAAGACTCCACTTGGAGCAGGAGAAAGTTTTTCCGTTGGGTTTTTATAGCTCCCGGAAAGCGGGGTTTTATTTTTGTTGTCTAAGACAAAAAATCCTCTTAGGAGCCGACTACCCGCGGTAGTGCAGGGCGGGCGGCTGTGCAAGCGACCTGCCAGGGGGTCTGGGCTCGGCTTTGCTTTCCCTCCCTCCATCCCGTGGGGTCTGTGGATGCTGATGCTGGTTTCCACAAAGGAAGAGAAGAGATTTTGGTGTCTCTGATGTACAACCGGTCTCGTTTGTGTGCCTATGCTGGGCATGGCTGTTGCAGTGCCCATGATGGCTCCATGCCACCCTTGGGCTGGCACCCAAGGGGACACAGCTGCAGGAAAAGCCCTTTTCCTGAGGAAGGGGGCTATTTCCCATGGACCACAGATGGGTAAACTGGAGGCCTCAGGGGGGCTGATCTGAATTTCCTGTGGTCATAGGCTGGGGCCATTGAGCTCTCCCCAGTTGCCCCCTCTTTGCATGGCACAGGCTGCTTTCAGAGGGGTTTTACTGGCAGGGGAGCCAGTTTCCATGGTAAAAACCCTAACAGCATCTGCCAAAAATCCGTCTCCCCGTTGTCCCAGCCATCTGGATGGTGCAGCGAGGCTTTGGCGGGGCGAGGAGGTAGCCGTGGGCTGCTTTGGGTGCTCCGTTGATGCCAGTGGCATCTCGGAGGAGTCCCTCCACCCAGTCGTTTATGCCCCGGGTGCAGATTCACACCGGGATGCAGGGGAGGCCCCAGTGTCACCGAGCCTGGAGGGGCACAGGCAGGCTGGGGCTGGGGGAGACACTGCATCGCTGCTCGGGGAGGGAGGGCTGCGGGCACCATGCACCAGGAACGGGTGGCCGTGCTGTAATCGGATGAGCCAGCGCTGCTCCAGATGGACCTGTCAGCTCTCATCAGTGCTGACACCGCTCTGGGTGCCTCCATGTCCCCTCAGGCCAGGGGAGCAACTGCCTGTCCCTCTCCTCTGTGTCTGCTTGGAGCAAGGGGGCCGGGAGATGACACTGTTTGCAAAGCCCGTCAGACGAACAAGGTCCCTTCCACACTGCGGTCCCTTCCTGGCAAACTCCATGTTTTGTTAACTTTAATGGGAAAAAGCTGGCAAGTGTGTCTGTCTGTCTGTCTATAGACAGTGCTGGAGCCGTCCTGTGCTGAGGGCAGTGGGGCCTTTGCCACCCCCTGTCCCCACGTGCCACCCCACCACCCCAGATGGTTTGCAGCTGCAAAGCTGAAGCTGGCTACTGGGTACTTTGCCTTTGTGTCCCCATGCTGCAGTGGGACAGCCATCCCTCCCTGGGCATTCGGCATAGAAGTGTCTTGGTGGCAGCAGGGGACTGGGCTGAGCTGGACTGGGCTGGCAGGACTCATACCTACTGGTCTGCGTCCCCAGATATGCATCACTGGGCTTTGCTGTGTGCCAGCGTGGCACATGGATGGGTCTGGGTACTGGTGGGTACAGCATCTTGGTGTGTAGGATCCTGGTGTCCACCAGGAGAGGTTGTAGGGCTTGACTCTGCATTCATCTGCTCTTCACTCCTTAAACATTACTCCTTTCTCCTTCCCCTCACAGCCGACAACCCTCCCGCAGGGCACCATCAACATGAACCAGTGCACGGATGTGGTGGATGGGGAGAGCCGGACAGGGCAGAAATTCTCCTTGTGCATCCTGACGCCGGAGAAGGAGCACTTCATCCGGGCGGAGAACAAGGAGATCATCAGCGGGTGAGTGCAGGTCTGGGACTGAGCCGCCACGGGGCTCTTCCCTGTGCCGGGAGAAAGAGGAGGGTGGGTAGGACCTTGCCCACTGGTCCACTGCCCTTGACCACTTGCCTGCTGCTGTCTCAGGGTCAACTCCACTCTTTCCACCTTCTTGACAAGGACAGGGTTTCTTTCCCCTTCCCCGCTCCCTGGCTGGTGGACTCCTGCCATCGCCTGGTGCTGTGCAGCAGAGTGAGGCCCTCAGCCCCCCCCGAGCCACCAGATTTATGGTGTAAGCATGAGCACTGACTTCAGTGGAGACAGGTGTGGCGGTGGATGATTTAAGTCCTTCCTCTGCATCTAGTGCGCGTGCTCGGCTGTGCCATGCTGGAGCCTGTGGCTTCCCAACATGCCGGCCACCTTTCAGAGCCAGTGCTCAAGGAAGCTCAGCCTCTGCCAGGAGCCTTGGCCAGGCCCTGGAGCTGAGATGCTCCTGAGTCACTCGTTACTTCTGAAGGCCACTGTTTCCAAGTCAGTTTTGTTGTCTGCCATTGGGCAATGTCCTGCTTCCAGCGGCGTTTACTCCCAGGAGCGAGCTGAGCTACGCTGGCGCTTTTGTGGGATGCTCAGAGGGTGCATCTGATGCCGAGGGGCTCCTTGGCTGGCCGTGGCAGCTTCAGCCCCAGCAGAAGGCAGCTATTTACTGGCCGGGGGAAGAAGCTTGGATTGAAGCCGATAGGTGCTGGAGTGACCCCACGGTGCTTTTAGGACAGCGTCTGCATAGCCCACTGGCGCAGGTCCTGTCCCCACACCAGCGGTAGGTCCCATAGTCCCAGGGCTGGCATGTCTGACCCTGAGCTCCATATGCCCTCTGGTCCTTGTCCATCCCTGGGCAGACGTGGCCTTCTGGGGCTGACCGCTCTGCATTTACCCCATCCGCATTCAGACTCGCCGTTGCAGTACCTACCTCACGCCGCTCGCTCCCTGCGGGCATCCTGGCAGAGGGCATGGATGCAGCCCACCCCTTTGGTCCCAGTGGAGCTCCGAGGAGTGCCTGTCACTGGGATGCGGTTGCTCAGCAACGCTGAGGATGAGGCCCCTAAAGTGAGGAAATCATGGTAGATTTCCCAACCTAGAAACATCCTCATCCATTGCTCACATGCCAGCTTGGGTTGAAGCTGGTGCTGGTGAGGGTGTGGAGCTGTCTGAGAGCCGAGCCGCTGGCACGCAGCGATGGACTGCGATGGTGCTGCTGCTCACCTGCGAGCATTTCCCATGCGGGATGTCTGGAGCTCGGTGCCTCCCTCCAAGATTTTTTTGACATTTGAAACTAGAGCAGAAAGTTGAAGGGATGAAGCGCTCACTCTTTCCCACTCTTCCCAAGGCGCAGCATCTCCTGCTTGCCTGAGCCCTGGCAGCAGCAGAGTCAGTGCTTTTGAGATGATTTCTATTTCCAAGCATTTTCTTTGATTGTGACTCCCCCATTTTGGTAAATACTGGTTGAAAGGCATTTTTCTACCAAGAGCTTGGGATTTTGATCAGACACATATTTTCATGCTTTGAAACTTCCTTGCTTTACTGAGACACGTGAGCGTGGGTGATTCCCCCTCCGTGCACCACCTCGGGCCAGCAGACCAGTCCTGTGGCAGCATGGCCGCCCTTCTGGCCCCATTTGCAGTGGTGGGGTTGAAGTGGCGGCGGAGCCGGGGTGCAGAGACACGGGGGAATGGTGGCACGGGGGAGCCGGCTCCTCTCCTCCAGACAAGGCAGGAGCAATAGATATGCCTAAAAACACGTCCAGCCCCCATGCCCTGCTCTCTTCTCCCTCTCCCTGGTTTGCAGCTCAACCTTTTATTGCTGGTCCTGCCTGCCACGCAGGGGAGAGAGGCATTGCAGAGCAAGGTGGGGCTGATTTATTGTTCATTGGCCCGGCACTGGATTTTGAAGCAGTGCATTTGCTCCTGCCTGCAAGCATTAATCATCCCGAAACAGTCCCACTCTGGGTCCAAGCCAGGCGGGTTTCATTTGCAGTTGCAGCACGACAGGAAGATTTCCCCGGCCGGGGGAGAATTTGTTTTACGTTTGTTGCATGCTTCTGGCATTTATTGCTTAACCAAAACCCACTTGATGTGGTCATCTCAAAAGGCTTTACAGCAGCAGCGTGTGAAGTGGGGGGAACAGGAGAGGGAAGCAGGGACATCTGAAGCAGGAATGTTTCCCAGCGATCCATGGAGCCCTGTGGAGATCACAGAGACGCAGGGGCAGGTCGTCAGGCCGCGGTGGGAGGCCGCAGGAGGGTCCCCCAGACAAGCAACTTGTGCAAGGGCTGGACTTCTCAATGCCAAGTTTGTGCTGCTCTTTCCTGGACAAAAGCGCTTTGTGTGCCATGTGCGGGTGTTGGCATCGCTGAAGGGGGAAGGTCCTGCCGGAGGCTCTGTCCCTGTCGGCTGTCTTTCAGGATCTTTCAGGATCCTTGACCGTGGCCTCGCTCTTGCAGTGAGTGGGGTTTGAGCCAAAGCACCCTGGGGTCATCCCTCCTCCCCTCCTGTCCTGCCTCATTTTTCCCCCAGGAGCTGGTTGGGATGGTTTCTGGATGTTGTTTACCATGTTGACCCAGATCAGGTTGGAGAAGCTGAGCTCCTCCATGTGCCCAGCTCCAGCTCGGGGTTGTGCTTAGGGCCACGTTACAAACCCTGGAAGGCTGGGGTTAGGGGTGAAATTTGGATGCTCTGTCTCTGGAGCTTGCAGGCAGCCTGCGCCAGGGACAGGGTGGAGCAGCGTCTCCCCAAGCAGTGTGGTCAGAGCCACCCTGGTGGGGGAAAACAGCTTTGGGGTTCACAGCCTGTGGGAAGCTGCGTTACAGCCTGTGGTTGAGCGCGAGTGTTGCTGCCATCCCCGCACGCTGCTCTTTGGCACAGACCTCATCTTTTGCTTTCTCTGCCTGCAGGTGGCTGGAGATGCTGATAGTCTATCCGAGGACTAACAAGCAGAATCAGAAGAAGAAGAGGAAGGTAGAGCCCCCAACTCCCCAGGTAATCCCAGGGGGACACACAATGTTGCCCGATCCCTTGCCTCCTTCTCAGGGCCATGGCATTGCTCTGTTCCCGGGGAATATCCCCCCAAACCAGCCGGACCAGCGGGCTGTCAGCCTTCTGATGCTGCCTGCGTGGAGGGCGAGAGCTGGGGCGAGCCAGAGCAGCAGGACGGCGTGAGTTGATTTCCTGGTCATCACTTCCCAGGGTCACACGCTGCTGCTGCTGCTTTCCTGGCTGCTTTGGGGCCACATTTTGTCCCCCAGGCGCTGTCTTGTGGTACCAGCCCTGCACACCCTGTCCCCAGAGCGGCTGCAAAGCCACGTGGTCCCTGGGGGGGACTGGGGAGAGGTGCTGGCCATTCACGGGCCATTTCGGCAGAAACAGGATGAAATTCCATCGGGCTCTGGTTACCCCCTTTGAGATGACCCCAGAGATAATGGGAATGAAAGGAAAATACTAAAGGCCAGGGACGGGCTGGGAGCTCCGGGGGCCGGAGCCGGGCTCTCCAGGGACCCGGCGGTGGCTTCGTGCTCACTTTGACTATAAATGGTAAAAAGCGGGGCCGGCCGTGACTCACTAGTTCCTTCTGGGCTCCCACGTGGCCAGAGTGGGGGAGAATCCCACAGATGGGGAACGTGACCCCGAGGCCACCCTCGTCCCTCGTCGGGGCTGAGAACAGCCGTGTGCCTGAGGCCGCCTGACCTCCGGGCTCACATCCCACTGCCGCAGGGGACCGGCTGGGAGGGCTCCTCCAGCCGAGCCAGGCTGTGGCACTGGGGGACTGAAACAACATCGGGGCTCCCCTGAGCCCTGGGTTTCAGGTCCCCTTTGATGAAGTCCACAGGATGGTCCGGGTGCAAACTGGGCCAGGAGTGGGTTTTGTACGGCATTTGTTTGAATCAAGTTTCCACCACTGCACCAGATAAAGAGCTTCTGGGCAATGGGCAAAAAAAATAGGGGGAAGATGATCCTTTTTTGCACACCAAGCTGGAGGTCTGACCCCCCCCACTGCCAAGGGCTGGGGTTGTCACAGCCCCTCGAGTGCTGGATCCAGGGAAGATGCCTCCTCCCTCCATGGTCAAGAGCTGGCGTGTTACGAGTTGCCTGTCCTCAAGCCCCAGGGAGGGGGCTGCCACATTCGGGGCACCCCAGCGAGCTGATGCAGCAGGGCAGAGATGCTCACCCCATCCCTGGCACAACACTAAATACAGGCTGGGTTCAGGAGGGGGACGGAGCAGAGAGGAGAAGGGGCGCAGAGCCAGAAAAACATCATTCTGGGTTACATTTCATCACCATGGCAACTTCTTGGAAATGGTACAGGATTCGAGCTCCTGAGCACCAAATAAGGGAAGCGGCTGTGGGAAGGATGCTGTCTCCCCGCGGGTGGACGGGCTCCCCAGGTGCTTGGGGATGGGGTGAGCATGGAGCCTGGTGGCACTTTTCCCCATCTCGCTTGCCACCCTCCTTCCACCCTCGCCACCCCATCGCTCCTGGCCCCGTAGCACCAGAAAAAGACTCAATTTCACTTTTGCAAAACCATCCTCCATGTGGGACCTGCTGCAGGATGGATGCTGCGCTGTGTCGGGCACTCATGAGCAACCTGCAAAGGCAGAAGCATCTTTCCTCTGTCTCTCAAATTGTGCCGATGCAGACGGCTGGTCCGGGGAAGGAGAGAGGATGCTGGGGAGAAAATCAGCACCAAATCCCCCTCTGTGAAATGGCTTCTCCTGAAGTTGGCTGCTGTTCAGCTTGCTCTCCATGTGCCGGTGGAGAAAGCCTGATTTCTTTCTAAAGACGGCTGCCCGCTAATCTGGCAGCGGATCGTGTCTGAGAGCCGCTCAGGGAGGGATGGACACCTTAGTGATTTAAAAAAAACCCAAACAACAATGGATATTTCTGCTTTTTCTCACTCCCACATCGTTTTTCCTTGTCTGTGCTACAGCAGAGTGTGGCTGCAGCCAAGCGGTCCTGGGGCATCGGGGCCATTTTCAGCTCCCCACATCATTTTTTGTCTTCCCCCTGCAAAATCACCAGGGTGGGAGCAATGCAGGCGAAGCTGGGAAGATTGCTCCAACTGCAGATTTTTGGACAGGAGTTGTTAGGTGCAGTCCTAGAGGTGTTTTCAACTTTGCTTTGCAAGCAGGTTGCAGTCTCAGGGGAAGAGGACAGGTTGCTCTTGCAGCTTTTGCTGTGCTCCGGCAGCGGGAGAGGCTGGGCTTGCTGCCTTTGCCTTCCTGCTGTCCCTGGAAAACTGAGACAGGATTTGGGGCTGAAATCTGGGATTTGAGGCACTGCCCTCTGTTGCTGGACGGGTTTGCACAGGGGTGCGGCAGGCTCAGGTAAGCAGAGCGTGCCCAGACATACTTAATGCATCTGGAGGCCGTTTTTGCTGATTCTGGTACGCGCTCCTTTTTGGAGCTGTTCATACCGCTGAGCAGCAAAGAGTTAATTTCTCTGCTTGCTTATAGACCGCTTTTTGGCCCTCATATCTCTGTCTAATTAAATACACAGCTACAAATAATTATATGGGGGTGTGTGTAAGGAATATATAAAAATATATATCCTGAGCTGGTGATTAGCTTTGGGCTTTCGGATCAATGAATGAGAGAGAGGCTGGAAGGGCCCTGGGAGATCGTGTGGTCTGACCCCCTGCTCAAGCAGCATCCCCTAGAGCAGGATGCCTCTGAACTCTGGATCGTTTACCTCCAACACTGCATTCCTTTAGAGTGAAATTTCCAAGGGGACTTTTTTAAAAATTGAGGTCATTTGCTGCTTGTTGTGGCTGTGCACAGAGCCAGGACCCGCTCCCTGGGAGATCCCCTGGCGGCTCCGGCACAGCCCGGCGAATGCTGATTTGGAGGTGCAGGGCTAAAACCCACTGGCGGCTCTGCTGACCCAGGAGGGGGGACGGAGGGGACACTCTTCACAGCCTATGTCCCCAGCCCGTGGCTGCTGGCTTGGGCGCTCCTGGGTTCCCCCTGCTCCAGGGAAAGGGAACAAGCAGCCAGGAAATTTCCCACAATCCAGAGGCTTTGGAGGGGGGTTAATTGTCACTGATTTATTGGTGGCTTTAAGGAAAATAATCTGCTAAGGCACAAGCTTAATACGACAACAGCAAAGCATCTGCTAGCGAGCAAAGCCAAACCCTTAAACGGGTTGTGAAAGCTGCTGCCTCTTCTGGGGTGTGCGCCGAACCTGGGCGGCCCAGGCTGCGGCCACCAAAATGGCATTCATCATCTGATGGACTCCAGAGCCCCTCGTTAGCTAGAGAAGCGTTTAAGATGATGGGTATGGTTTTAAAATAGCATAAAGCTCAATGCGATGTTGTATTTCCTTTTTAAAACAAGCAGCCCGTTAGGCAGCCAAAGCACCCGGGAGGAGTACAGCACTGGTTGGGTTTTATTCTTATCAGTGGCCCAAAGCAAACCAGCTGTGACAAACAACGCAGCTGCTGGTGGCAAGGGATTAGTTTTCTCCTCTGTCCCCTGTCCTTTAGCTTGGTTTCTTTTTTTTTTTTAAATATGTTAGTTATAACAGTGAGAAAATTCAGTCCTGGCAAATGGGACCTGGGAGAGAAGCCTGGTGTTGGTCTGTATTTATGAAAGGCAGCGGCTGCCCACGAGCCAGCGTACAGAGGGACTGGAGACGTGCAGAAGGACTGGGGACATGCAGAGGGAAATGGGGAATGCTGTGTTTATTTGCCTTGAATTACAGAGGATGCACTGTCACCCCAAACTGGGTTTTGGCGGAGGCAAGGGGAGCATTTCCAGGTTCCCCATGAGTCAGGACCCCACAGACCCATTTCTCTGTGGGTTTGCAGTGTTGCATACGAATTTGGGTGCAGAGACCTACGCATGCATCGGGTGGTTTTTGGGAAGAGCTGCTGTGCTGGAACGTAAGCAGAGCTGCACAGGACCCTGAATGCCAGGGAAGGGCCAGGGCTTTGCTCCACTCAGGACTGGGCTGTGCGAACATGAAATTAGCTTTTCCCAAGGAATTACGTGTCAGTGGCCGCAGCGTCCTGTGCGCCACGCTGGGAGGGGCAGTTCCTATCCAAAAACAAAGCCAGCGAGCCCCTCTGCTGCCACAGCGCCCGGCTGAAGGTCTCCTTCGTTTGTCAGCTCACCTTTGCTCTGGATCTTTTCCCGGCTGGATGTGTGGGGAGGTGCAGCCAGTTTCAGGAGTCCTCCCCGGGGAGGGACAGTGAGAGATGTTTCCTCTCTCGCTGCAAGAGTGGTGATGGTCCCTTTGGGCAAAGAAGTCCTGACCCATCCCTGGCACCCTGGGGTAGGGTTTCCACCTGCGAGCTTGTCCCCTTGGGAATGTGGTGGTGGCACATGGCTGAGCAGCCCCATCCTCATCCCATCACGGCACGCGTCGTGGCCATCACCCAAGCCGTGTGGGACCCACGCCTCCGGGGACAGCCCAATGGAGACCCTGAGTGCAGAGCTGGGATAAACCCCTCTAACCCTTCTCTCTTCCCTGTTCTCTTTAGGAGCCTGGTCCTGCTAAGATGGCCGTGACCAGCAGCAACATCCCCAGCGCGGAGAAGGTCCCTGCCACCAAGTCCACTCTTTGGCAGGAAGAAATGAGGGGCAAAGACCAAGCAGATGGGGGCAGCGGCATCAGCCCAGCACAGAGCCCGGTGCAAGGCCAGGCTGGGGCTGCCAGCTCCCTGAAGGATCCTGTGCTGGACAGCAAGGAAGGTGAGGGATGGGGTTGCCATCCCTGGATGCGGTAGTGACCCGGTTCAGGCAGCTGAGCCAGCAAAAAAACACTGTAACAGGGAAAAGTTTTCCGCAGGTTCAGTTCCCGGAGCATCCCAGCAAGGAGGGGGAGAGAGACCTGCTCCCTGCTGTGCAGGGACTGGAGTGAGGCATTACGGGCTGAAAGTTCAGGAAGGAAAAAATTTGCATCACATGCTGGAAAATCACAGCCTGGCCCGGCAGGGAGATGAGGCTGCCTGCCCTTGCAAGCGACGTTGCCCTCATGCTGGGGTCAAAATGAGGGGGG
Organism: Ibidorhyncha struthersii; assembly: GCA_013398815.1. Classification (NCBI taxonomy): domain Eukaryota; kingdom Metazoa; phylum Chordata; class Aves; order Charadriiformes; family Charadriidae; genus Ibidorhyncha; species Ibidorhyncha struthersii. The sequence continues at coordinate 43,315 of VZSZ01002371.1, forward strand.
AAAAGTCTCTTCTAGCCCCTTTGCATCCCTGTCTGGGGCACCTGGAGGGCACAGGGCCACACTGCGCTCAGCCCGGCTGTCCGGGCTCCCAAGCCCTGAGCACCGCTTCCTCCCGCGGCCCCTGCGTCAGGGCCCTGTTTATATTTGGTCTCCCCGATGCATCCCTGGAAGGCGCCGGGGCTGCAGCATTGTTCTCCCTGGAACAATAGGGGCTGGGGACTGTTCCTGCTGCGGCCGCGGACAGGTTGCATGCACTGTGGCCAGTTCCTTTATCTGCCCACTCGGATGTGGGATGATTCCCACCCGCTCCCAGCTGCCAGGAGCGAGGTGTCCAGTGCCTCATGCCCATGGAGCTGTGCTGGATGCTAAGCTGGGAAGGACAGGGATGGAAATGGGTGCAGGGCAGTGACTGCAGCCATCCATTTCTTGGTTTGAAGGTTTAGGTCTTTCATCCGTGCAAGCCCGACCCAAGGGTTGGACTGGCATCCCCAGTTCTCTGCAGGCTGTCACACTATCCCCATTAGCATGAAGGGTGGTCAGGGTGGAAAAGCCAAGGGTGCGAGAGGTGGCACAGTATGGGGCTGGGGCCAAGACCATCTCTGCTCTCGTTTACTGCCCCTGTCTAGGGTGGAATCAGGGTATGTTTTGTTAAAAGCAGAACTTGGACTTGAAACCAAGCACGGTGACTTCTCTGACCTTTAGACGAGAGCTCCATGAACGGAGACCGGATAGACTGTGGGCGGAAGACGCGTGTCGAGAGTGGGTACTTTTCCTTGGAGAAGACCAAGCAAGACTTGAAGCTGGAAGAGCAGCAGCTGCCGCCCCCGCCGAGCCCGCCCAGCCCCAGCACCCCGAACAACAGGTACAGTTATCCCAAATCGCCCTCGCAGGAGCATGCCCAGCCCTTTCCTTCCCCAGGTACTCGATCAGGCGACCGAATGATTCACAGCTTCTCTCTGAACTCCTTGGACTCGAAGAGCAGTTGCCCCATGCACAAGGACTCCAGCAGCAGAGATGTAGGAAGGGGAGCTGAAAAATCGGGGCGTCCCCTTTCTTTTAAAGCCAGCCGGCAGTACACCACCCTGGCCGACGTTCCCAAGGCCATTAGGATCAGTAATCGTGAGGCCTTCCAGGTGGAGAGGAAGCGGCTAGAGCGGAGAACCCGGGCCCGTAGCCCTGGGAGAGAAGAAGTGGCCCGGCTCTTTGGCAATGAGAGAAGGTAAGGGATGAGTGGCTAATCTCCTCCTTGCATGCTTGCAACAGCAGCGAGGCTGCGTCCCAGCCGCAGCCCTGGACGGAGCAGACGGGATTTGGCGGGTGAAGCCCCTTTGTATTCCAGTCTTCCTGGGTTTAAGAACACACATCCACACTGACCAGGCGGTGGGATGTCCTTAGTAGTGCCAGCGGGCAGGTGTCACCCTGCCTGGCTGCTTTGGGAACGGCTAGCTGAGGTGGGAGGTGTTCAGTGGCCGTATTGGCAAGCAAGCCCACCCTCCCCGTCCCATCCCCGGCGCGGCACACGCTGGCAGCTGGCACCATTAATTAGGTTAGCTCTCTAAATGGTGTTAGTGCCGGGTGCGTTACGCAACTGCCTAATGAGCTGAGAGAGGTTTCAAAATGTCACAGCATTAATCTGGGAGAGGAGAGGCGGGGGCAGCGCCGAGGCAGGGCGCAGCGGGCTGCAAAACAGCTTAGCGCGGAGGAGGACGGGGAGGGTGTCTGCACACACGCCTGCACCGTGCACCGGCAGGCTTGGTGCTCTCCGGGCAAGGTGAAGGATGGGCTCGACCTGCCCTGGGAGGGACGCATTTGTGCGGTGAGGGCAGCAGAGCAAACTGGGAGACAGGCCCTGGGCGAGAGGGCCGCCTGCCAGTCTGATTTTCTTGCCCTGGTTTTCCTCCGGGCATGTTCTCTCTCGCACGGTTTCAACAAGTGCTTCTCATCCGTTTCTTCCCAGCCCCTAAAGGACTGTTTTCCAGCCTGGCTTCTGAGAGCTGGGAGCGGGTCTGGGAAGCATGGTGCAACTCTGTGCCGGTGCTGCTGCTTGGCAGGAGGATCCCAAACCCAGCCCAGCTCCGGCAGCGAGTGCTGGACTGGGAATAAAGGAGAAGAGCACGGGTTTGGCTTTCTCTGCCTTGGGAATTGGGTCTTCCCCAAGATGGAGGAGAAGGATGCCACACGGGTCCCTTGGCCACCCCGGCCGGGGACGGGGCTGAGGAAAGGCTGGTGACTGCTGGTTTGCACGCTGAACTGGTGCAGCATTGTCGGCTCAGGTGTGGGTGAGATCGTGTCCCTGCTGGGTTTTCTTGGACAGGACGCCCTGGTCAGCCCCTGCCCCAGTGTGAGAGGACAGCGTGTTCCTCTGGTGCCGACAGTCCCTTGCTCCAGCCCTGGGGGTATCGTGCAGTATTGGGATCCTGCACGGAGCTGGGATGTGCCAGCTGAGGACAGGGAGGAGCAGATTTACAGGCAGATAACAGGGCCCGGGAGAGGACGCTGCTGCCAGAGACTGTCCTTTTTTAATGTCAGCCCCAATCATTGCCTGCTGGCGGTTGCTTTTTCCCAGGGAAAGTCTGGTTTTCCCAGCCCAGCTGGGCTCCTGGGGCTGTTAACAGGTTTTTATTGCTTTATCAGTATTGGCAAAAATTCCCCTATGTCAGCCCAGGGCCTTTATCGGAGCGGGAGGGGTGTAGGGAGAGGACCGAGTGCTGTACCAGGCGCCGGGGTCTTGCTGCCCACAGGGCTGAGCCTGATCTGGAGTTTGGGAAGGAGATGATGGCAGAGAGTAGGGTGAGGGATCCCCATCTACTGGAGTGTTTGGCTGGGTTCAGCCGGGGATCACAGCCCACAGCGCCGGGGGAGTGGGCTGTGAGCAGGGGCGGCTCGGCAGGCGGTGTTTTGGGATGGGCACATTTGATTTCTCCTCTGGTAACCTGGGAATTGGCCTCTGCGGGTGGCGTGGGTGGAGAGGTCGTGTGTGCCGGAGCTCGGGTGGACTCGGGAGGGCACAGAGAGGCAATCCAGTGTCGCACCAGGGAATTAACATTTGCCAGCACCCTGCTCAGCTTGGCTTGGCTGCTTTTTAAATTTGAGTTTACCCAGTCCACATATCCCTCTCGTTTTTCTCCTCCAATCTCAGGCTTTGCTGTTTGAGGTTGAGCAAATACAGTAACTCACTTCTATGCTGTGGCGTCAGCTTTTTCCCCCAGGTTTAACACCATTTCTAATAATCCTTCTGAGTAACCCACTAACACGTCCAGCAACGCTTGTCTGAAATCGCTTGCCTACATGCCAACCCCATAGGCACCAGCCGGGCATCGTTCAGATCAGCCTTTCATCTCTCAGTGCAGCCAGATGAACTTGCTCTGATTCTGTTGGTATTTTCGGCCCTTCCTCCCATTTTCTGTTTACCCACTGTAAATCAGTGTGAGGGTCGGAGCGATGGATGAAAAAAAACTATTTTAAGTACCCAGTGCTGCATCCTGAGTGACCCACCTATACGCTTAGCTCCAGATGAAGCTGTTTTTCAGGCTTCTTGTCCCGTGTCCTTATAGTAAGAGTTATTACATTACTTATGTCCAGGACTGGGCTGGAAATTTTCCATGTTGACCATTTGTACCTGACGCTGACTCCACGCCCCATGCTGACGGCTGAGCTCACAGCTGCTCAGAAACATGAATCAGAAAAAAAAGAGATAATCTCCATGATTTTGGCGGAGCGGCGGAGTGCGAGTTCCCTCTGCTGGCACGCGGCAGGCCAGGGCTGCCGGCACCGCGCTGCCGGCACCTTGCAGGGGGGCCCGAACAGGCTGGGGGAGAGGGGCTGTGTCCAGAGAGGTCGAGCCGTGCCTCCGGTCTCCCACCTCAGACCCATCCCTAGGGCGAAAGGGCAGGGGCAGCTCTTTGGAAACCCCATGGATAAATCCTGAAGCCTGTTTTGCACACAAAGTCACAGCGGAGAGGGCTGCAGGGACAACCTTGGATGCTGGTCCCCATATCCCAGTGGAGCTCTGCAGCTGCGGGGATAAATCCTGGCACATCTCAGGAAGGTGTCAAGCAGCTTTGGGAAGGAGACCACCGTCAGGGTGGGGAGTCCTTGGGGTGCAGAGACACGGAGCCCCTTCCTCCGCGTGTGTGGCTGCGGGCTCACCTGCCTCCTGCAGCTCCCCGGGGAGCACTGGGAATTCTGGTTGGCAAACTTGGCTTTTCTTGCACACTTCCAGGGATGCAGCGTCTAAAACCACGGCTGTGCTGCTTGACCCCATGTTCTGCTCACACTGGCAAGAGTCCACTGTGGCGTCTGCCGGATCTCCTGTAGGAGCACAGTCAGGGGGCTGAGGAGTATTTCTAGCCTCAGTAAATAGCAGAGCTGCCTGAAATTGCTTGAAAGGCTTTTCTTTCTCAAATTCCTTCTCTGGAGCTTCTTGAGATGTAAGGCTCTGCTCTGAATGCTGCTTCTACCCTTAAGAGAGGAGCGCCTGCTCTCCCAAGTACAGTGTTTTTTTTTCTTGTATAACTATCCTCTTCATTTTTGTGGACCTTTTGGGGAAATTCCTCTTCCTTTTCCTGACACTCGCTGTCTTTCTTGCTGCTAAATAATGAATAAATCCAGTAAAAACAAGCCCTTTCTTCCAATCAGAGAAAATCACTTTACCGATAGCTTGTGCTGGTCTTTATGGCTTTCCTTCCCACCGCACACAACCCTCCATCTAACAGCCGAGATCTGCAGCTCGGGTTTAGTGGAAGAGATTAACAGCCTGCATGGCCAAGGAACTCCTTGGGACAAGCTTTGTAGTTGAGAAAGTACTAAATGGCACCGCAGCTTTTAAAATGCTTCTTCCTACCTGTCTGCAGCCTTGTTTTGTCAACACAGAGCTGCTGTTCAGAGGGAGCAGCTCCTCGGCATGGTGGGGAGGAGAGGAGAGCCCTTCCCCTCCCTGTCCCCCAGGATCTCTAGCAGTAACCTCTCTGAAATATTGAGCTAATGGGGAAAAAAACAATTCTTTCCTGTAATCCGGATGATATTAACCCTTGGGGCTGTGATTTGGTTGCAGTGATTTATTTTTCTCCTCCCTTTTTCAATGATGAATTACTGGAATGATTTTGATTTTGTTTTGTATGTAGATGCAGATATATAATTTCCTCTTCTGTTCATTCATTTTCCAGCCTTGTTTTCTTCCAGGTCTTGTTGCTCTCCACCTTCTCCTGCTGTGTTGCTGTGTGACGTGTCCGCCTTTACTTCGCCTGCTTCGCTACCATCTCATCTCAATCTCAAGCCGTAGAACAACCTGGTGGTGCAGCCCCTTTCATGAGAAATCAACCTGCTTTTGATTTTGTTTTATGTTTTTTGGTTGGGTTTTTTTTTTTTCTCCTGATTTGTTTTTCTTCAGGCCTTCACCTAATAGGGCACAGACAATGTTAATTCACAGACCTCTTACTCCCTCCTGAACTGAGACTCAGAGAAGGCTGGGCCAGTGTAAAAACGGTTAAAAAATTATGACTCCAAAACAGTTCCCCATCTATTGGTGGACAGAGGACATGGATTTATGCTCCGCAGGCTGGCTTATGTGAACGGACATCCCGTGAGCAGAACATCTCAGGGGGATTGGGGAGCTCTGCACAAGCCCGGGATCTGCCCGCTCCCAGTCTGCAAACCAGGAGGCAGCAGGGGCTGACCGGCTGTCCTCTAAAAACATCGGAGAGATTTGAATTTACAAAGCAAAGTCTTCTCTACCGATTTTGTCCCTTCCTCTTTGGTTGTGGGCTTCAGCACTTGGTCCTGGCAGCCTGGCTCTGAGCAGCAGTGGAGGGCCCCCAACCCGCTGGGGGATGTGATGTGCTCAGACTGCTCGTCTCATTTATGGAATTTGGTGCAAATGTTGGTTAAAAACTGAACATCTCATGTTTTTTGAGTCCTTAACCTGCCGTTCCTTTTTATGGGAAGTGTTAAAAACGGGTTTTTTTTGGATAACCTGTTTCCCCTTGTGTGGTTGCCATTGTGATTTTCATGCACATTAGAGGTTCACACAGAACAAGCAGCCCCGAGTTTAGATGTGGCATGCATGGGTCCAAATTTTGTATCAAGCATGCATGGGTCCAAATTTTGTATCAAGAACCCACCCCAGCTGAGCATTTTGGGGAGGTTCGAAAGTGAGCTTTAAACCTCACAGCTTGGGGCTTAGCTGGCGCGTGTGTTGGTAGTGGGTTATTGCTTCACGTTCCCAGGTTGTCATTAAAGACCTGAGGTTGATACTTGGCCGAACCCCCAGGCACGCAAACTTAGACACCAGCAGGTCCTTTGAAAATTCCAGTATTTCCTCTCCTGTGGGTCAGTGAGCAGCTTTTCATGCTGAAATGGCACTTTTAATTCCACCTGCCGAGGCCTGTTGTTTGCTCGTTCTTAGGAACACCCCGTTTGGGTTTGGTCCAAGGTTGGCTCCTGCTCCATCCACATTTCATCATAGTTCTCCATCCTCGCGGATGTGTGCCGCGGTGTGATGGACCACTGAGGTGGTGTCTGAGAGCCCAAGTTGTGCTCCCTGCTGTCCGTACCGGATTTGCAGACCAGTTTGAGAGGCGGGTAGAGCTGCACAATTTTGCTGGGGACGCCCTGCTGTGCCTGAACAGGGTGCTCCTCATCTCCTCATGCCTCTTCAGTTAGCGCACCCTGCGAGCCAGACCTGTTGTCCGGAGGCACCTACGGACACTCCAGTACAATCCTGTGGACATTACCTGTGTGGGGCTGAGTTTTTATAGGGTATCTGTTGCAGTGAACATGCAAGGTGACCCGTAGGTACCCGTTACCTCTGCACGCTGGTGTGGTCTGATGTGTCTCAGCTCTGTGGCCCGGGGGACCGTCAATAGCTGCAGTGCAGGAGAGTAAAGCCAAAGCTTAAGCCAAAACTGCCTAAAAATCCCTGCTTCTCAAAGGGCTGTGAGAGTTACAAGTAAAAAGTTACTGCTGGTTTTGCAAGGTTTTTCTAGATATTTAAGAAGATAATGTTTGTGGAGATGAGTAGCGTGAGGTTTTTCCCCACTTTGGCTGCAGGTAAAACGGTGCACGTCAGATCGGGGCGTTTTGCCCCGGATTTGTGCACGCTAGAGCTTGCAGAGAAACAGGGACCAAAAGCCAGGTGTGCATGAACAACTGGGTCGAGCAATTCTGCAGCCTGTAATTTGTGGGATTGTACAACTCAGCGCAGTTGCTGTTCTTGTGTTTAAACCGGCTCTGGTTTCCCCTTTCTCTCTGTTTTCCAGACGATCCCAGGTAATTGAAAAATTTGAGGCATTAGATATTGAGAACGCGGAGCACATGGAAACGAATGTGTCGGCTGGTGCTGCCCTTTCCAGTGAGACGCGGCAGGGCAGGAGCGAGAAGAGGGTTTTCCCACGGAAACGGGTAAGCTGAGGTCTCGTGATGGGGTTTGCAGGATGGCACCTGGGATCTGGCAGCCCAGGATAGAGGGTTTAGCTATAGGGTTTAGCTATGGGGTTTCACCCTGGGTGGAGCAGGGGATCTGGAATCGCAGGCAGGCTCATGCAGGAGCCAAACGGCTGTGTGTGCTCAGTCCGTGCAGGTTTGCTGCTTGCTGCTCTGCTCCCTTGGCCCAGCTGCAGATCAGAGTGGAAAATCAAGCTGTCTTCTCCTTCCTCCCAGATAGAAAGAGGGAAACTTCAGATCTGGCACGGCAGGACACATCAGGATGGGGGGAAGTAACAAAAGAAACAGGCAGTTCTGAGAGTCCCAGATACGCTCAGATATATTGGGAACAGATTAATGCCTGAGAGGACAAAAAAATGTATTGCCAATGGAATGACACTTGTTCTGAGCCTGAAATGCCCCTTAAATATGTGGATTTTTATGCCATGAGCCAAGAGAGCGGGACTTGCCGTCCTAGTTCCTGCCCTGATCTGGGCTAACGTTGTTTACACAGGACTTCACATGCGAAGGTGCAGCTGTGGGCTCCATTCTGGATGTGTCCGCATCTCCTCTGTCCCCGCATCGCCGGGCAAAGTCGCTGGACAGAAGGTCCACAGAGTCCTCTATGACGGTGAGCCACCGGGGCTGTGTCCTCTGCCTTGGGGGAGTACGTGAGAGGCCCTTCCCAGGCAGGTCCAGCGAAAACTGGACTGTCTGCTGCTTTCCCTGTAGCCAGCGCGTAGGACATAGGATATGCTTGGATTCAGGACAGGTTTAGGAGAGCTAACACATGGTCTAGTTTTCTAATGCCGCTTCCTTGATGTTTATGCAGTTGCAGATGGGTGTGAGCGGGATGAAGGCTACGAGGAAGGGCTGAACCTGCCCTCCTGAGCTTTCCTCCCTTTGCGTATTTCAAATGCTCACCAGACCTGGAGGCAAACAGTACAGAACAAACACAAAAATGCTCTCTTCTCACTCACCACCCTTTTGTAGGAACAAAATAAATACACTTGTTAATCTCACAAAAAGATTACACGGCCATTGTAAATACAAGCTGCATTTTTCGGGGATAGACAGCTTCTATTCAAGGACTTCTCAGAAAAATGGAGTAGCTTAGCATTTCTGTAGTAGCTTTTCATGTAGACTTGTACAGCCACAAGAGTGATTTTTAAATTCTTGGTGGTAACAAAAAGGTGCAAGAAGTGCACATTAAGTGGCGATGCACATCATCTAACGAAGGCAAGAAAACCATGCAGTCAGTGGGAAGAGAACTTTTTCCTTGTATTAAATACATCTTTATTGTGTCACTCCTGTTGTAAAAGGAACAACATAAGAAAAACCTGCATGCCTGCTGGCTTGCAGCCGTGATTGCAAGACTCTCCTCTGCCCACTGAGTTCACTGTGTCAGATCGGATCGGTTATCCGTCAGGATAAAAGCCGAGGAGAGTTCATCCCTTGTTAGGCTCGGTGGGTTACAGCAGAGCTGTGGCTTGCACTGCTGGGGTATGTCTCCCATCAAGTGCTTCACCTGGTTTTGGTTTCTAATATGTACACCCTTCAGTAGCAGCTGGTCCGAAACTTTTCATGCTTCAGCATCTTTGCAGCTTTGGGCAAAGCCTACGCTCTCCTGCCTGCCTGAGCACTTGGAGGGAAGCAGAGGGGTTTCCGCAGAGGAGCGGGACCTGCAAGAGAAACCTTCCTGCTCCCGGTGCTTCTGTAGCGTCTCGCTGCAGCCCAGTCCGAAACCTGCATATACTGCTTGGCAGCATCTTTCCTTTCTGGCTGATTCTACACCTTTGCTTAAATGTTAAGGAAACTTAAGAGATACAGTAAAGTAGGATGAATGCTGCTAAGGAGGGATTTATCTGTTTTTTGCAGAAGATTCTTGCCCTGTGCTTCTTCCCAGATGATAAATAACAAGCCCGTGAACAACTGTAACTCTTGCAGTCCTTCTGTTTTCCTTCTCTGCAAAGTGCATGGTTGTGAGCTGGTTATTTTTGATTCAAAATGTAGATTCTTTGCTTGATGCTCTCCTGTAGTACAAGAAAGGGCTTTAATAAGCCCTGAGTGCACAATCCCACTTGCGCTTTGGCAGAGAAGAAGCAGGCGGGTGGTGGTATCGCTGTCTCAGGGTAAATTAGTGCTGGGGTTAAGGGGCGCGGCTCTCATAGCCTACTTCAGAGGTGGATGTAGTCACTGCAAATGCAATTTTCTCTATAGTTTGTCTGTGGCTTCTCACTGCCTTGTCAGCAGGTCCTGGTGGGGCGCGGTGGGTTTATTGCCTGCAGCCACGTCACAGCCAGGGCTGCCCAAGCTGGCATCTGTCCGCACCCTCCAGTGATTCTCTAGGGTTTGGGAAGGGCAAGGTGCCATTTACTTGCCCCTGTGTTTTTCTGAAGCGGGATTGGGTTCCCGCCACTGTGGGAGCACTCAAATGTGGGATGTGCCGCCCCACAGCATCAGTTGGATGGAATAGACTTCCAGACCCCAATTTTCCATTGCTTCCCTTACTATAGCCCGTTTCAGATGCTACAGCTGCATTTCACACACTGCTCTCCTTCTCTGCTCTGCAGCACATGGAGCAGCTGGAGGAGCTCAGCCTCGAGGGAGCGAAAGCATTTCCACCACATCCTTCCCCGTGCGCGGGCAGGGCTGGGAGGAAGGGCTGGCGGGAATTATCCCACGCTGTCTTGGTTGCTTTTCTCAGAGCTTCACCCTGATGCGCCCACTTTGGAGGAAAGAGCAGGTGCTGTTTGGGTGGTGCAGTGCTGGGATTCCCTGTATTTCCAGCCTCAGGAACTCAGCCTTGTTTTGAACCCTGCAGCCTTGTACCAATAGCACACAGTTTTTCTTTCGTAATATATAATAGAGGGACAAAACTGCCTGCAGTCTTGCTAATTCTTTGCTTCTCCTTCCTCTGTAATGCTGGTGTAGCAGTAGAAAATTACAAGAGAAATGCTAGGAAAGGGACAGCCTGAATAAACCACACAGCAGGTCTGTGTTCCCCCTGGGAGCAAACGTTTAACTCCACGCAGTGTAATGATCCTATTTAACTGTTGCTGGTCTCTTTTATTTCTGTGCTGTGTTTTATCAAGCCATTGCTGTTGCCTCCTCCTGGCTGGGCGCAGACGCTTCCACCCTCCCCTCTGACCGCCTCTCTCCTTTCTTGCAGCCCGACCTGCTGAACTTCAAGAAGGGCTGGTTGACAAAGCAGTACGAGGACGGGCAGGTTAGTCCGGGGGAAGCTCAGCCCTTCGCATCAGTCTTCGGTGCTGCGGTTGGTGCTGGTTTCTGGCAGCTGACACTCACTCTGTCATCCCGGCTGTGCGTGGGGCTGCTCTCGGCGGTGACGAAGCCCCGATGTCCTTGCAGGGTAGATCAGTATTGGGCCGTACTCCAGATGGGAGAAATCAGATGCAGGCGCTTGGGCAGAGCAGCGACAGGGAATTGGTACAGCTCTGGAGCCAGGCAGCAGTGGTTGTGTGTGAGCCCCGCGCAAACAGTGGTTGTCTCGGAGCAGGAATAGCTGATGCTCTGTCCTGGGGAACTTTCAAAGCCCTGCATCTGGATATCGTGTCATGGGTTTCTGGGGAGCCAGGACAGCTTGGATAGCAGCACTGGTTTTGTGTTCCCGTTCTCTATTAGTCTCATCTCCCTTGTGACCCAGCAACCTCTTTGGCGTCAGTTATGAGCCTCAGATAAAGTCTCCTGAGCACCGGGGCAATGACAAGGCCAAGAAATAAACAAATGCCTCTGAGTTGGCACTGAGGGAAGCAGCTGCTCCCGCTTTCCTCCTGTCCATCCTCGCAGGGATGTGGGACGTGCTGCTTTATCGGACCCTTAGAGATGGGCACTGATGCTGATGTGCTGTGGGTGCCCGTGGCTGCTTGCAAATGCCCCTTCCCTGGATTTCCTTCCCTCCCGCTCAGCCTGTCGAGGGAAAATGAGGGCAACTCGCCCACAGCTGTGAGTGCCGTGTCCTCCCTGGGGCATGGCTGTAGGTAGCCAGAGGGGGAATCAGCTGCCTGAGTGAGTGCTTTGTTAACTGAAAGCTACCTTGGGTAAGCCTGTGCCTCGCTGGGAGAGTGGAGAAGGCGTATTTGTAGAGAGCAAGCACCAGGAATAGGCTGCAATTCAGTTTCTAGGTACTGTAGATAAAACATGAATGTTTTACTGCTTTTTTTTTTATTAAAAAAAGGTCCCTCCAAGGCTTTAAGTGCAGCCACTAAAAGCATCGTCTTGCCAGTGGAGCTAATGGGAAGGCTCCGACTGTCCCTGTGGCTCTCGCGGTGTTTCAACATTGCGTGCAGGGTTGGTGCCGCTGAGGGTCCGGCGCTCTGCTGGTGCGGCAGCGCTGGGGAAATTGGGGTCCTGGCAGTGTAAACCATCACAGTGTCCCTTGCATTGCTGCCTGTTCGGGTCTCCCCTTTCCCCTGGAGGGCCTCTCAGCAAAGCCGGGTGCGGAGCTGGGTGGGGAGAGGCTGTGAGCTGCCTCCCTGCGGGGCATCTCTGCCGGGTGACCTGTGACAAGCTGCCCAAGCTCCACTGGAGGGGAAAGGAGCAGGATTGTAACTGCGCCGTCTTTGTTGTTTCCTAGTGGAAGAAGCACTGGTTTGTGCTGACCGACCAGAGCCTGAGATACTACCGGGATTCTGTGGCGGAGGAGGTAAGTGTCTTCCCCATCAGTGTTCAACCCAGTGCTCTGCATCCAGGGGAGCCCCAGGTGCTCCCAAACTGAGCAGGTTGTCTTCCCAGATGCCAAGGTCCTGGAGCATTGCTCTTCAGGGCTTTGTGTTTCTCGAGGACCTGCTGCATGCCCACCCCGCGAGCCCACCACGCTTTGGGATTGCAAAGCATTACAGCTTATTTTACCTCTTCCCTCTCCAGGCAGCTGATCTGGATGGAGAAATCGATTTATCCACGTGCTACGATGTTACTGAATACCCAGTTCAGCGAAACTACGGCTTCCAGATCCACGTAAGTAAAACGTGCGGAGGAGGAAGAGTCCAGCTGCCAGATGGCCAACGGGGCTGCTCATGCTGTGCTGCTGCTTGGGGATGCTCATCCGTGGCAAGGGAAACACCTAAGAGAGGCCACCCTGCGTCCGCTGCCGAGCTCTGGAAACCTTGGGTTTGAGAGGCAGTTTTTTGCTTCACAAAAGATGGAGAGGAGAGGGAAGGTTTTGTCTCAGCCTCAGGGGCTCAGCTATGGCAACAACAGCCTGATGGCTGAGAAATGTTAATTCCCACCATGAGCGTGGTGGGGGATGGAGAGGCTGGGTGCGACCTCCACACGGCCGGCAGCACTGGGTGCTTGGGGCTGGGTGTGGGGTGGTATTGAGCTGGGTGGGAAGGTGCTGGTGGGTACAATCAGCTGCTCTGAGCTGGTCCTTGTCTCTCCCTAGACAAAGGAAGGGGAATTCACCCTCTCTGCCATGACGTCGGGCATTCGCCGCAACTGGATCCAGACCATCATGAAGCACGTTCGCCCCACCACTGCTCCCGACGTAACAAGGTAAAGGGGGGAGTTTAGCAGCCCCTGCAGTTGTCTGGTTTGCTGTGCAGGAGTAACTCTTCCCTTATCCCCTTTCTTTCCTCCTTCTGAGCCTGTCCGTTCCTGGAAGTTGCAGCTCTTTCTCACATCCCTCTCTCTGGGCTTAATTTGGATACGCTTTGTGGGGATGCTGATATGCTGATATACTCTTATGCGTACAGATTTCAAAGAGGGTTGAAAATGTGGCTTTAATTTGTGCATAGGAGTATGAAATACTGTTGCTATATCAAGGCTCCTCTGGATTCCCACCAGGTATTGTGAAACCTCTTGGATTCAGTTGTGCTGGGTTCCCCCTTTCCTCTGGCTACTGTTCAGCACGAGCTGCCCATCCCCTCCACAGGTCACAGCAGCACGAGCCCAGGGTTCAATTTAGAAGCTGTTTGGCTCTGATATATTTTAAACTCCGGCCAGAAAATCATCTTCCCTCCTCTTTTGATCTTCCAGATAGCTGCCGCAGCTCATTCCCCTTACGCGTTAGTAATGCTCGCGTCTCCTCCTGCCATCAGTGCCAGAGGAAGGGACCCCCCCGCTTCACAGAGTACCTTCTGTGAGCGCTTGTGGCTGCCGGTGAAGGGTGTTTGACCTCCTCACAGCTAACCGCGCCAGCCACACTCGTACGAGCCACCTCTTACAGGCTTCGTGGACACGGCTGCACCATTAACTCCATCTCCTGTCCTTACCGTAGCTGCAACAAGCAGGTTTTTGCCAGGTTTGTCCCCGCATTGATGGAATGCCTCTTCTCACTCGGTGCTGTTGACCTGGAGATGCTCCAGCCTCTCCTTCCCCATCCCGCTTGGCACTCGGCCACCATTTCCCAGCCCTGCCCGAGCTCTGGTGGATCTCGCGGGGGTCTTGGGGAAGCCACCTCTCTCCTCACTCCTGTGTATGTTTGATTTCCATGCAATCCCAGGAAAAACTTCTCTTTGAAACTATCCGTGCTGAAGCCCAGGTTGGAAAACTGTGTTCTCTCCTGTATTAACGTTTTGTGGTTTGTATATCTCGTGATTCACTGCATGCTCCTCCTTTTCTGCACCTCGGATGGGAAGTCCTGCGGTTTCCATTTATTTTTCTTTCTTTTCT
>VZSZ01002371.1:57385-84454 GCA_013398815.1 Ibidorhyncha struthersii
CCCCCCCCACCTTTTTTTCTTTTAAATAAAAGCCAGAGAGAAGGGAAGAAGCAACCTGGTCTTGACACGTGGTTTCCCCACACTGGTATCTTCCGATGTGACTAGATATGAAGATGAAGACCAAGGAAATTTGAGGACACCTCTCAGCCTTTAAAGAGCGAGATGTATTTGTAGCCTAACAGGTTACTGCAGTACGGTAGTCCTGTGCTCTGCATCTGTGCTGAGCCCACGCAAAGTGGTTTGACTTGGCTTACCCCAGTGAGAGGGTCCAAGCCCAGGTACCAGTTGGGCAGTAACTTGTTACGCTGCATAAATAGACCGGGAATCTCAATCTTAAACTGGGGAAAAGGGAATTATAGGTGCACTTCTGTCGTTTTCCACTGAGCTGGTTTTGGATGGGGTAGGCTCTGGTGTGGGTTAGTCACGTTGCTGAGAAGTTGTAGCTGTGGGCTGAAGGGCTGTGCCGTGCGTGAAGCAGGGCTGTGTTCACCCGCTGCCTGCTCGCGAGCCCTTTGCCACGGCGTGTGGGTGCCGCGGGATATCCCAGCCCATCCCGCCTGGCTTTGGGCACATTGTTAATATCTGCACCTGGGGAGCGGCTTGTGGACGGGGCTGCTGGAAAGCCAAAGGACAGACTGCCAAAGGCTCATGATGGAGGAGAGGTGGCAAACGTCCGCACAACGTGGCCAGGGTGCGAGAGGGATGTTAGTCTGGATGCTTGGCTGTGCCAGGAGGGCAGCGGTGTTCGTCCCATCCCGGGGCCAGTCTGACTCCACACACTCCTGCAGCCCTCCACTGCATCTTGTTAACCCGCTGGCATGTCTTCACCGAGCTAAACACACATTTTCTGGGTTACTCAAGTCCTAATTACTGTTTATATTGCCGCGTGTCAGCACTCGGGGCGGGGGGCAGGTGCTGCACTGCTCCCTGCCCTCAGCAGTGCCCTGCAATCTGCAGAGGCGCTAATTACACTCTGCTAACAATGGCCATGCAGATACAAAACCACCACAAGGAAGAAGGTGGCCACTTCAACACTGGGTCCTTGTTCAGCTCCCAGCCCTGGTGGGGTTGAGTTCCCCTGTGCCCCCTCAAGTTCCCTGCAGCTTTTGTGTGCTTCTTGCACGCTGCTGCAGCATGCTCAGCTCGCAGCTTGCACAGCTCCCACAACCACCCATATTTAAAAAAAAAACTTTTTGTTTTGACCTATAAATACCATTGTGAGGCAAAGACTCCCCCTCCAATGTGATGTGAATTAATTTTGTCTGGGATGGAGGAGATGTGAAATGCTTGAGCAGAATTAATAGCCATGGGGCACTTGTGGGAGATGAAATGAGAAACTTCAGGTCAGTCTTCTGAGTCTCTTAACTCAGTTCCCAGCGGCCGTCCCTCCGTTCCCTGACACACATCCCACACCCTTTGGAAAGCAGCAGAGGAGAAATGAGCTCGTGAGAGATGTCACCTCTAGAAATGCCGAGATTCTTCCCCGTCGTATTTAGAGCAGCAGAATTTCTGTCTCCTAACAATGTCGGAGGGGCCCCAGGACCCCATTTTTCCTACCGCTCTTTTCCATTTTAAGACTCCCTCTCATCCCCGCTTTACTTATTTAAAATGCAGCTGTAATCACTAACTGACTCCAGATTGAGCGCCTGGCTTTGGAGTCATGCAATATCTTCTAATGGTTGAGGAGCGAGGAGGTTTCATCATGGTGCCTTTTAGGTTTATTTTATTAGCTGCAAGTGACAGCTGAAGAAGGAATTATCTCTGAGCTGGTTTTAGCCTGTAACTGCCGGAGTTTCTTGAAACCCAGCTCTACTGAGCCTGTGGTTTGACCGTGGATGAAAGTGCATCGGAAGATACTAGCCCTGGACCCGTGCAGAGTCATCTCTTCTGCTCCATTCTTTGTTTTGAGCACATGCACATACATGAGGTTGTTGGCTGTGCGAGCTGGGGTGTGTTACCAAGGCAGGAGGAGAAGCCGCGCTGCTGCTGCTCCCTCCTGGTCCCGGCAGTCTCGGTGCATGTTGTCCTGTGGGTCCCCGTTAGCGGTGATTTGCCTGCAGTGAAGTGCCCGGGGAGCTGCTTTCCAGCTCTTCCCACTGCGCCTTTCTAGAAAGCTTGTGGAGGCTGTGCTGGAGGCTGGAGCCCCGGGGGGTTGCTGTGGTTGTACTGGAAGGGGGGAGAGGCAGGAGTCAGCCTGAGCAGCAGGGCTATGCCTCAGGAGGCATCTCGGGGGCTTCTGAAAGCAGAAAGGGTTCAGCAAATGCCTGCCATTCCCTGGGCACGGGCTTCCTCTGCAGACTTAGCATACTGCTATTTTCTTTTTTAATTTCGATCTGCATGTTACAAGGCTGGCATGTGTACGTTTAATAAGCTAATACTGCCTTACGGATTAGTAGGTTGGAAATGGTATTGCCTTCCCCTATTAACTTTCCCTGCTTGACGAGTATGTCTCCCCTCTCAACGCACCACCCTCTAACTCAGCACTAAAAATCATTCCTTGCTTGAGAAATCGGTATTTTCAGTGACTTCCATGGTGTGTTAAATAACTTTTGCTCTCCTTGCTGTACCGACAACTGCACATACGGCGTGCAGCCCCTGTGCTGGGGCAGCTGCCCATGCTGCCCGCAAGGCTCGTTTCCCCAGGGGAGATCTGTGCCTTCAGTGCAGATAGTGGCATGGAGAAGTTTTCGACCCATTAATACCCTGACTTCGCCAAGCAGGAGGAAAACCTTCCCCCCCTTATCCAAGACCTCTGGGAGCTGCTCTGTGCTTCTCCTCCCCGCAGCTCTGAAGCCAGACTGACTTTGGTGGGACTGGTGGCATCCTCCCCGCAAGCACGTGACTATGGCCGTGGGGGACCAGCGTGTGTGCATGGAGCCCTGCAGCCGGGGAGGCGGGCGGCAAGCCAGCCTGCGGGTGCCGGAGGAGCTTTTGAAGCCTCTTCCCTGCCCTGGCAAGACGGTTCAGGGTCGCTGCCTCAGCCATGGGCTGCTGCTGGGTCGTGGTCACCGGCCCCGGGGTGGCTGCCGAGGAGGAGCGAGGTCAGGATCAGCTGCTCTCCAGGGGCCGGGGGTTGCCCAGGAGCAGCTGGGGCTGCTTGCACCAAGGCTTTGCACACCAGCGCGACCCCGGGGAAGGGCAGCAGCAGCTCCTGCGCCCGAGAGGCAACGGGACATGGAGGGGCAGGGGGGCACCCACGTGGCATTGGCTTGGGCTTCCAGCAGCCCCTTTCCACCCAGCTCTTCAAGGCATGCGTGGGAGCGCCTGGCCATCTCAAGCACCCACTGACACTTTCCTTCACCCTCTCTCTGTCCTTACAGCTCCCTGCCAGAAGAGAAAAGCAAAACGAGCTCTTCCTTCGAGACTGCTCCAAAGCCGAGTGAGAAGCCGGATGCGGAGCAGGCTGAGCTGGACCCAGAGCAGAAGCGGAGCCGTGCCCGGGAGCGCCGGCGAGAAGGACGGTCCAAGACCTTTGACTGGGCTGAATTTCGCCCCATCCAGCAAGCCCTGGCACAGGAGCGTGCAAACGCTGCAGACTCCTCCAAGAGCGGCTCTGCCGCCTTCCCCGGGGATGCCAGTGCTACCGACACCGACCCGGGAGAGCTGGAGCGGGAGCGGGCCCGGCGGCGGGAGGAGCGTCGCAAGCGCTTTGAGATGATCGATGCTGTGGACGGGGCAGGGTCGGAAGAAGCACTAAGGATGGAGGTGGATCGGATCCTGCCTGTCCCGGCAGACATCAAACCACAGAACGTCCACGTGGAGATCGAGCAGCGCTGGCACCAGGTGGAGACCACCCCGCTGCGGGAGGAGAAGCAGATCCCCATCGCACCCCTGCACCTTGCCCACGGCGAGGACCGGGATGAGGGGCTGACGAAGCAGCACTTGACCACGCTGCTGGAGAAGGAGGTAAAGCGGGGTGCATGGGGTGCAGCCTGCCCGCCGAAATGGCCTTCAGGCCACTGCAGGAACTGTAGGAAGCCTAAGCAAGGCTTTAAAAAGCTGCATTTATTCCTACTTTGTAATAGCAATGAGTGGGGATGCTGTAGGGTCCCCTGGGGAGCTGACAGGGCACAGGTCCATGTCCGTTCCCGTACAGCTCTGCCAGTGGCTTTCACGTTCCCACAGCTGCAGAAAGAGCTGTTCTTGCAAGGGTGGTACTTCATTACCCTCTCCCAGCCAACACAGCCCACATTTCTGTTGGTCATTAGCCAGCCTGCCTCTGATGAGATGAGTACAATTGATCTGTATCAACCAGACTCTAAATTCAGGCTCATTAATTCTGTGTGCCTCTGCAGCTGTAGAGATCTTGTGTCTGCAGTTATGTCTACAAAACTCTAAACTGGCTTGAGGTGTAGCGCACACCACAAAGGTTCCCTTTTTGTGGAGCCTACATCAGACGGTCGTACAATTTTCAGAAAAGAAAGGAGGAAACTCAGCTCACTTGGAAGAGGTCCATGCCTGGGATAACAAAGGTTGTTGTTAGTTGGGATTAAGGTGTCTTAGCAGGAATGAAAGGAGTGCAGGCGTGGAGTAACCAGGAGTATCGCTGATCTGGACCAGGCTGGGATTTGCCTGGGTCATGCCTGGCACGAGCTGGTGCCGTTCATCCTTTGCTGCAGTGAGCTTTACGAATTAAACTAATGCGTAACTTAGTTCTTTCAGGGGGAGGGATTTTGCTTGGCAAAATGAAATCCAGATCCCAGAGCAGAGAAAAGCAGCGGTGCCATCAAAGGCCCGTTCATTCTGCTCTGCGTCCCCTCTGAGCCACTTGCTCCTTATGGCTGACCCCCTGCCCACTCCCTGGACGCTGTCTCTGTTCATGTCCCTCCAGCTGGAGCAGAAGCAGAAGGAGGCCCTGGAGCTCCTGGAGCAGAACCGGCACCTGCAGGACCAGCTGAAAGTGGCACTGGGCCGGGAGCAGAGCGCCCGCGAGGGCTACGTGTTGCAGGTAGGAGAGCGGGGAGGCGAGAGAAATCTGTCTTCCCCTGCGCCCGAGGGGGACCCTGGTGGGTTTCATTCCAGGGTATTCATGGGGGTATCCTGTTTGATGCAGAGATGTGCACCACTGAGTGGGCTCCAAGAGATTTGACCTTGTTGCAAATACTGCTAATTTTGTAGCCTTACCAGGATCATCTGCTTAACAAAACTCTGGTCTAGGATGCAGTAGACAGAAGATAGTGTTGCCTAATGGCATCCCCGAGGGAAAACAAAACACAGCCATGGTAGACAGATGGGACCTCAGCAAAGTCCACCTCTGATCCATCCCGTACTGTGTTTGCCTATGCAACAGCTGTTTCCCGCTTTCTGTGGCACAGATATTTCCCTTAGGCAGTGGGGTGCACATAAGACTTTCTAAGCATCTTGTAGCCCAGCAGTTGCTCCCGCCCGGGAAGTTTGTGTGGTGGTTGCATGGGCAAACACTGCACACGCAGACTTACCTCCCGCGCCCATTCCCTGCAGCCAGAGAGGGATTTGCACCAGGACGACCTGTTGTCTTGGATCGCTTTGGTGGTTTCTTCTGTTACGAGATACCTTTCCTCAGCAAAGCCTAGAAGTGTTTTGGAGGTTCTGGCAAAAGAGGCGGGAGAGTCTCCTGGGAAGCCTTTCCTCCCCTCCGCCAAACAAAGCGGACTTTTTCCAGCCCTTCCTCTGGGAGTGTCCATGCCCGGAGGAGCCCTGACGCCTGCAGGGCAGCTTCTGGCTGCTCTCATGGGTCTGTAGTCCTATTTTGTGCAGGGACAGCATTTTGCCCTGTTCAGTTCTACTTGGCCAAACAGGCTCTGGATCCAAGTGGCCTTGTGTGGCCACACGCTGTGCTCCCATGGCAGCAAACCCAGTGTTGATGCTGAACTTTGCATCCTTATTTCTCATGGGAGAAATTTTCCCTGAAGAAGTTGCACAGGCAGTGGAGCCAGCCCTGGTGGGGGGGCATCTTGCCTTCCTTGCCCATGATCTTCTTGGAGGAGTTATTAATGCATTAATTTCTGGAGTCCCCAAGCTGACAGTGCTTGCTTTGGAGGAGTTCCGTTTTCACTTGGCAGTGTTGGAAGAGTAGCTAACTCCCGCTTCCCTGGGGCAAAGGCATCTGACCTTCCTTTGCCTAGAGCCCAGAAAAATCAGGGAATGGGGCTAAAAAGTGGATGCTGCATCCATGGCCGTGTTGAAGTTGGCCATAGAGCCTTGATACAAGGAGCGGGAGCAGGAGGGGAAGTCTGCAGAAGGGCTGAGCAAATCATCGCTGCGGCAAGAAGTGACCCAAACTTGGACCTAGAATTTGGAAGAGGGTTTTTGGAAGGGTTGGAGGCTTTTGCTTACTCCAGTCTAACTGTTCTGGGGATTGCCCTTATGTTTCCCTCAGGGCAGAGGGATTAAAGTCCTGTTGCAGAAGGGAGTAACCCCACCAAACCCTGCTAGGGTGGAGGGAGTGGAATCGCTGGGGGGGTTCTGCAGCCCCAGACTGGGCGAACATCACAGCATTTTTTTGGACAGACCCTCTGAATTTCATGCGCCCCCCACCTCCATCATGCCTAATTTTGGAGAGTTTCCTACATTGTCTGTGGGGAGGGACGATGGGGCAGCCTGACTGCTGCCAGCCCATCCCTCCTGAGCTGCCCGGGGAGCACCAACCCCTCCTTGGCAGCATGACCAGCCCTGTGCAGACCCCCAACCACTACCCCGACATCAAAGACGCTGCACGTTTCGTAAGGCAGCTGCTGAGATACCCACCCCGATGCATGTGCCGTGCACCAAAGCCTCTCCGGCCTCGTGTAACCCCTCTCTCGCTCTGAGTTTCCTCGGGACGGGGCACCCCAACTTTGAACCCTACCGGGAGAAACAACGGGAGCTCCTGCTCCTCGCAAACCCGCTGGAGATGTCCCCCAGCTCCGGTCATGGTGGGTGGGAGGGGTCACGTACTAACCTGTCCCGGGCGGGTGTTCTTGCATGTTTTTGGTGTAAAGCATGAAAATTAACTTAACATAACTGAGTGTCACATCTGTGGGCTTTCCTTATCAGCAACCAGAGTACAGCAAGGCAGGCCAAATTCCTAGGCTTAACGCTGTGCTTCTCTCGCCTCTTCCTGTCTGTGTATTTTTTTAAAGATACATAATATCTGTCGCCTTTTGCATGACTCTCTCTGTGAGTTTTCTCTTTGCATGCTACATTGCTTTGGTTTGAATCTCACAAAGGTTGGTTTCTTTTGTTTTACATTCTCATCACACCTTTTCCCTCCCTTCACTTGTCGGGCTTTTTATTTTGTCCTTTGTTGGTTCTTTTTTTTGCAGGTAGAGAAATTAGATCCTCCTTAGTCTTAAACTTTAGCATAACAACATCTCTTTAATGCGATGAGCAGCCACTAAGTCCTGTTTGGCAGTCACAGAAATGACATCGCCACGCCGGCTGTCCTGTCTCCCAGCGTTTGGGGGGGATGTGATGTCATTTGCTGTCACCTCACTTTCTGTTGTTGCTTTTGGTCGGTAGGACTGTGTTACCTGAACTGTGCACTTTTTGTTTCACAAAAAAAAACCCAAACAAAAAACAGACACACTAAAAAAGCAATTGTTTTCTTCTCAACCTGTTCTCATCCCCTCCTCCTTCTCACCCTTCCCATTTTTCTCTGGTCTGTCCGTCTCTATTTTACTGCTGGTGTTTCTTTTTCATTGTTTTTTGGTTCTATTTGATTTTGTTGTTTTTTTTTTTCCTTTTAGCTTGTTACTGTACAGCTGTTTTGATGTTGTGGTCCGTGTTTTCTGTTACTGGAAAGCAGTTGTCGCTCATTCAAAAAAAAAAAAAAGTTGGCTAAAACAAACCAAAAAAATTGTGCCAAGAACAAATCATCCCAATTGGAGCATGTGGGTAGCAGCCAAATCGCTGCGAGGAGCTTTTCCATGGCCTGCCTGGCCAGAGGTGTGACACTCAGAAGGGAGAGCCAAGAGTGTTACTAATCTAGTATTTAATCAATTTTTTTAAGACCGAGGTGGCCGCCTCGCCATCAGGTGCCTGGCAGAGGCTCCACAAAGTCAACCAAGATCTCCAAAGCGAGCTGGAAGCCCAATGCCAGCGTCAAGAGCTGATCAATCAGCAGATTCAGTCACTGAAGCGCAGCTACGCCGAGGCCAAGGACGTGATCCGGCACCACGAAGCCGAGATTCAGAGCCTTCAGGCGAGGCTCAGTAACGCGGCGGCCGAGCTCGCCATCAAGGAGCAGACCCTGGCCAAGCTCAAGAGCGACCTGAGGAGCGAAAAAGAGAAAGCCAAAGAGCAGCTGGAGGAGTGGCAGCACGGCGAGGCCGCGCTCAGCTCCCAGCTGAAGGCCAGCGAGCAGAAGCTGAAGAGTGCAGAGGCTCTGCTCCTGGAGAAGACCCAGGAGCTGCGGGACCTGGAGATGCAGCAGGCTTTGCAGAGGGATCATCAGAAGGAGGTGCAGCGGCTCCAAGACAGGATCGCGGACCTGAGCAGGCAGCTGAATGCTAGCGAGCAAGCACGGATCCTCATGGAGGAGAAGCTGCAGAAGAATTACGAGGCTTTGCTGGAGAGCTGCGAGAGGGAAAAGCAGGTTTTAATACGGAGTCTGAAGGAAGTGGAGGATAAGGCAAACGAGTACGAGAACCAGCTGCAAAATAACGAGCAGCAAATGGAGATTCTGCAGAAGGAGAAGCTAAGTGCAAAGTTCGAAGGCAGCGAGCTTGTCCACCAGCTGGAGGAGCAGCTGGTGATGAAGGAGGCCAGCATCCAGAAACTCGCAGAGCACATCAAGGAGCTCGAAAGAGAGAGAGATCAGATCAAATGTCGGTTCCACGAGCTCATGAATCAGGTTGCCGAGTCGGATAATGAAGTTGCAAAGCTGCAAGCGAAGTTGAAAATGGAAGAGACCAACTACCACAATCTGGAACAATCATTTGAGGAGGTGTCGGATCAGTTCCAGGGTGTGCAGAAGGTGCTGAAAGAAAAAGAGGAGGAGCTGAGACACGTTAAGGAAATGCACTTGAGAATTGTGGAGAAGAAAGATCAAGATCTTAGTGAGGCTTTGGTTAAAATGGTTGCTTTAGATAGTAGTTTAGAGGAGACTAAAGTAAAGCTAAAGGCCAAGGAGGAGGCTTTAAAGAAATTAGCTAGTGTAGTCACAGGTCCGTGTGCTGAGGAGGTGGAAGACCTTGGCCCCAATCTTGAGGCTGACAAAAGTCATCCATCCCAACTGGGGCAGCCTCTGCAAACTCAGGATGTCCTCCCAGCTCTGACTTACCCATTGAAGGAGGAGGAGGAGGAGGAGGAGGAGGAGGTTCTTGAGACCAGCCAGAGGCAAGCAGAGGAATTAGGCTCCCCATCGAAAGCTGTAGAGCTCCAGGACCAAGAGTTAGTTCAGAAAGCCTTAACAAAGCCTGATGTAGGAATCATGGGGGCCAAGAGGCAAAGAATCCGTTTCTCTAGCATCCAGTGCCAAAAATACATTCATCCAGATGGATCAGAGAAAAACTGGACAAGCAGTACCTCTTCAGACACGAGCCAAGACAGATCACTGTCTGAAGAAAGCATGTCATCAGAGCCAGCTCTTGGTTACCCGTCATCAGGGACGAGTGACTCTGAGACCTATCTCTCAATCATCCATTCCCTGGAAACTAAACTTTATATTACAGAGGAAAAACTCAAAGATGTAACGATGAAACTTGAAAGCCAGCACGGCCATAATCAGGAGACACTCATCGCCCTCCACCACCAGTGGGCCAGCACAGAGTCTCAGCTGCGGGAACAACTTCAGACCAGCTTATCCCAAGTCAGTGCTTTGATCTCACAGCTGGAAAGTGAGAGGCAGGAAAAGTTCAAGCTCATAGAAAATCACGTTAGCGAGCTGGGAAGTTTCCAAATGAAAAATGATCAAGCGCTGACTTGCTTAGAGAAGTGCAGAGAGCAACTAAGATCTTTGCCCAAGTCAGACAAGGAAAAAGAGGGCGATTTGTTCCTTGTTGCTCTGTCCAGCATGGAAACAACCTTATCAAATGCAATCCAGGCCTTGAGAGGGGCGCCAGTCCCATTGGAGTGTCAGCAGAGTGAAAGTCTTATCACAGAAAGCCCCGCTCCAGAAGGAGGTTTTTTGGGAGAACAGGAGCATGGCTCCAAGGAGCAGCGAGCGGAAATGTTTGATGCCGGCCAGCTGAGATGGCTTTCTGAGAGAGTGGCATTTGAGGCCTCTCTCATCAACCAAATAGCGGAGTCTTTGAAAAATGCAAGTTCTGAGATATCTCAGCTTCTGAGAGAGATCCAGGGAACAGCTGAGGTGGTTTTGTTTGAGCCGGCAAATGTTTCTCATACAGCAGTCGACTTGGCCAGCGTCCTATCTAAGAAGGTGCTGCTGGAAGGGGAGTTCTGGAGCCAGGTGGAGGAGCTGAGAGTGCACTTGAGCACCAGAGAAGGAGAAGCCGAGGGCAAAACAGAAACAACAGGTTTGGGCTTTTCTTCGTGTTTTCTCAGTGCTGTAGCAGATGCTACGTTGATCAAGGCAGAACTGGGGTTTGTCGCACAGAAAATGAGAGAATCTTTCCATCAGAGATTAAAAACAATTGAAGAAGACCTCCATAACACCAAAACAGCTCTCCAGCAGCATAAATGCATGTTGGAGGAGATCATCAAAGCATACAGGACTCCTGATTTTGACAGAGTTATGCACCAGATTTCTGAAGCGCTTGAAATTCAGAAAGATGCTTCGGAAAGAACCCAAATCTCCTGGGACGGGAGCCGTCTCCAAATGGTGCCGTGTCAGGAATTAGCCAAGGCAGAGGAGATTGGCAGTCTGCCGGACCATAGTAGTGAAGCTCTTGTTTCCATTCAGGAAGATCTTGCCCAACAACTAAAGGACAAATCAAATGTTTTGAGAGAAATATCTGTTGCCTTACTCTCTCTGCCTCCTGAGGAGGCAATGAGAGACTGTCAGAAGCTCCTGAAGATATCTCAGAGTCTTTCCTATCATTCGTGCATGGGAGACCTTGAACGGTATTCCTCTTTGTTAGTCCAGGATGCAATTGTTCAGGCTCAGGTTTGTTATGCTGCTTGCAAAGTCCGACTGGAGTATGAGAGAGAGCTGAAGTCCTACAAGGAGTCCTTGCAGAGCATGGATGCGCTCTGCCAAGAGCGCGTGAAGACCGTCTCTCTGCTTCGGGACGAGTACGAAGACTTGCTTAGAAAGCAGCAGGGTGAGTACGGCGAGGTGATCGCCATGCTTGAACGGGAGAACGCTGATCTCAAAGCAAAGGTGTCCCAGCTTGACAGTCAGCGAAGGCTCTTGGAGGAAGAAGAGCATAAACACAGCAAGAGCTTGACCGAATTGCAGGGACGGTATGAGGAGGAGATTCGAAATGTGATAGAGCAACTAAACAGGACAGAGGATGCTCTGAAGGCCGAGAGGACCGAGGGCCTTAACCAGCTGGATGCCATCGTCCGTGACAAGCAGAACATGGAGCGGTATCACCTGGAGCAGATGCAAATGCTGGAGGACAAGTTCCAGGCCAAGATCAAGGAGCTGCAGGTCATCCATGGCGAGGAGCTGCAGGCATTGCAGGAGCACTACAGCCAGAACCTGCAGCGCCTGCAGGAGACCCTGGATGAGTACCAGAGGCAGCACCCAGAGGCGTCCCCCGCGGCGGGGCCGAGTGGCGAGGACACCTGGGTGGCTGGTGAGGTGGGTGGCACCGGGCAGGGCCCCGGCAGCGACCTGGACTCCATGCACGGCCTGAGGGAGCGCATCCAGGAGCTGGAGGCCCAGATGAACGTCATGAGGGATGAGCTGGAGAACAAGCATCTGGAGGGGAACGCTTCCACCTTGAGGGAAAAATACCAGAAAGACTTTGAAAACTTAAAGGTCTTGATACGTTTAACGTTTTATGCTTTCCACTGGCTGAGTGTACAGGAGGGTGCGTTTGGCCCTGGGGTTCGCTTGCCGAACCAAGGGTGTCCCCCAAAAGAGCCAGCACGCTGAAGCAAGCCCCATAGTGTTAGAAAGGCCTCTGTAAAGCATGGTGTTTCCCTTTTCTCCATGCTGGGGTATTCTAAATGCATTGCTGAGGGCTTGGTCTCAGTGGGAGGGTTGATCATTGGAGGCTCATCTCTGTGTGGAGAGGGAGGGAGGGTTTCACAGTAGCTTCATAACTTCACGTTATCCTTCAATATGAAGACCGTAGTGTTTCTCCTCGTACCTGAGGCGTATGTTTTGTTCGTGACTTCCCTTTAAAAGCATTCCTCAACTCTGTCTTTCCCAGTCTGATCAAATCTCCAGTCTGTCTCTGCTGCCCTCAAAAATGTAAGATGAAATGGAAACGTAATGCTCTCAAAATGTCTGTTCCTGGGCAAAGTAGCTACGAATGGATGCCAAATTCTGTAGCAAAGCAAAGCTCCTCTGCACCAGGCTGCAAGGAGAACCCACCCTGGTGTTGCACACCAGTGATTCTTTACACAACAAACAGTGCACAGTTACGGGGAACCCAGGCCAGGTGCAGCAAACCCAGTGGCAGTGAAGTGCCTGTGTTCAGATTGCTCCACCAGTCAGGACTGGCTGTAAAACTAGCTTGAGATGGTACAGCATCCAAAAAACCCTCTTGGGTTTGGTGTTTTGCTTTTGATCTGAGAGCATTTCCAGTTAGGCAGTGGGTTTAGGGCAGTAGAAGACTCCCGGCAGCACCCAGGGAGGCTTCCAGGTTGAACGGGCAGCCGAAAGGGCAGCGATGCAGGCTGCGCGCAGAGGCTGTGCCAGCGAGGCTTTCATGGAGCAGTCGTTCTTCGGAGTCAGCAAAAATGTGGGAGAGCTTGCTTCCAGCCATGAGGTCTTCAGCACACATTTGGGCTGAGGGTAAAGCATGGCTCAACTCCAGCCAAAAGCTGGTTTTAGCCTGGGGAGAGCAGTATAGAATCATAGAACGGTTTGGGTTGGAAGGAACCTTAAAGACCATCTAGTTCCAACCTCTTTGCCATGGGCGGTGTCACCTGCCAGTGGACCAGGTTCCTCAAAGCCCCATCCAACCTGGCCTTGAAGTAGTTCTGCTGCATCCCATCAGGGGTGAATCAGGTGTCCAGGGGAGATGGAGGGGAAGCAGTGGTGTTCACTGAATGCTATCTCCTCCCTCTTAACCCTTAGGAAGGAAAAACCCTTCTTGACCCCCGGCTCAGGTCAGCGGGATGCACGGGTAACACCTTAGCCTGTGAGCCAGGCACCAAACAGAGTTGCTTGTACCAGGGGGTGTTCTTCCGTTGGAAGAAGCAAAAGGGCCAGGACCAAAATAGAGGCTGCAAAATAAAAGCAAGCAATGAACCTGACCTCCTGCCTCTTGTTTTCAGCTTTGTTCTGCCAAACTTGCAGTTTGCCTGGTGGGAAGGCAAGCAGCATCTTCCGGGCAGAGTGGTCCAGGAGGAGAGCAGAGCGAACCAGCCTCGCACTGCGCCTCTGTAGGATGCAGAGGGCCAGACAGCAAAATAGAAACTTCCCTTGGTTAGAAAGCTAACCAGGCGATTGCAAACCTGTCCGATTTACAGGTTCAAATGCGCTCAGTTCTTCTCTTCTGAAGCTGATGGAGAATTTAACATCAGTAACACGAGGTACTGGTTTGTACGTGTTCGAATGTTCTGGATTTATAGCAATGCATTTACAATACATTAAATACTGAATGGACAGCCAGACCTATGGAGGAGCATTCACCATTTTCCTTCAGCATTAGAGGTGCGATGAAGAATCCTGAAAGGCTGCTTCGTGCCTCTCCGTAGTCAGCCAAGTCCAGGCAGGTTCTGGCACTGAGTTACGTGTTTCAAAAAAAAAAAGAGGCTGAGAAAATGAAGAATGCCTCAGGATTCAAACTTAAAAGGGAGGAATAAAAGCACCAGAGCTGAAAATTGGGAATGAGAGTGGCACAGGTTACAGAGCATTAGACAGCGAAGTGATGCTGATGTGTGTTAGTGTAGGTCAGCGGGTGTTAGACTGTCATGAGTGCTTTTGTCACTGGGGGAGTGAATTTGTCCCCCTTAAATTTCCCACGAAGGCGATAGTTCTCGCATCCCATGGAAAACATGAGTCTGAATCAAGAAGAAATATGTTGAAATCAGGAAATAAAGCCGGTCTGCAGCATTAAGAGGGAGAAAAGCCTGGTGCAGTGCTTGGCATCAAGGGTTGTCCCCAAATGTCCGATGGGGCTCGTGCACTGCATTCCCTGTGCGTGCCCCTTCCCAGCTTGTGGCTTGAGCCTGCCTGAGGCTGTGCTGTCCTGTCTTGCAGCCGTGTGTCTGTCCAGGATCCCGATGCGCTTGGCAGAGCAGCCAGGCTGAACTGGAAAGGGGCTTTTGTGTTTGTCCCGCTGCAGAGGCAGGAGCGGGGTCTGTGCCTGGGGCAGGACCCGGCTGGAATTCAGGATCTCACAGCTGGTGACTCCTGAATCCCCAGAGAGCTGCTCCCATGGCCTGGCCTACGTTCACTCCTAGTAATTCAATTAGCAAATAATTGGCCGTGCAGCATGTGAAGCGATACTCAGTTGGGAATTAAGGTCCTGTTGCTGTCACGAGTCATTTGTTTTCCACCCTGGAGGTGGCCACATAAAATCAGGCATTGCAAAAGAGAACAAAAGGGGCACAGTAGGCTTTTTTTTGGTGTTTTTAACATATAGATAGATGTTAAATTCTGATTCCCCAGTTGGGTCTGAACCCGGACCTAACTTACCCATCCCTTTTGCCGGAGCTGTCAGGTGTTGAGCTGACAGGACAGGCTCTGACCTCGCAAGGTCCAGCCTCAGCTGGCTCCTCCATAGTTGGGGAGGGAGAAGATCCCCATGATGGAACTTGGGTGCCAACCTACCCACTGGCATGCAGCTCCTGGTGGGCTCACCACCACTGTGACACTGGCCAACCCCTTCCCCTCGTCCCTTTTGCAGGCAACATGTGAAAGGGGCTTTGCAGCCATGGAGGAGACACACCAGAAGAAGATCGAGGACCTGCAGCGGCAACACCAGCGGGAGCTGGAGAAGCTGCGGGAGGAGAAAGACCGCCTGCTGGCAGAAGAAACAGCTGCCACCATTTCAGGTATGGGGACGCACCAGAGAGTCCCCCGCAGCGGGGCAGGTCCGTGTTGATGGGATCGTGGGGATGGCGTCTGCTCCGGTGTGGAGGAGCAGAGCGTGGGGTGGGCTGAGGGCTGGGTGAGGATCACAGGGAGATGGGGAGAGGCTGGTGGGACATACATTTTTTGACGAAGGCCCATCTTCTGGTCCTTCTCCAGGCTTGGTACCCCTCTCCGTGGCTGTAACATGGTCTGATCCATTTTCAATTCCATCTCAGAAAGGCGTTAGTCATTCCTGTGGTTAATTTATTGTGGATTCCACACGGAATTGATTTTTCAGCGTCCCAGGAAGTTTTAAAGCACTGGAGCCCAGGGTCACTGCATTAGGAGTCCCACAGTCCTGGAAACAACATGTGAATTGGACAATCATTTGGACTTCATTAAAAAGTGGGGTTTGCAGAAGCCCCTTTGCTACTTTGCAGCCAAGGGCACAGACTGGAGGGGCCGCAAAGCAGTGGGAGGTTCGCTGGGATGACTTAGGTTTGTTCCTTTAAAAAACAAACAAACAAAACCTCAAAAAAACTGTCCTTGGGTGGAGTGGTGCTGGGTGCTAACGCTGTGCTGTCCCACACAGCCATCGAAGCCATGAAGAACGCGCACCGGGAGGAGCTGGAGCGAGAGCTGGAGAAGTCCCAGCGCTCCCAGATCAGCAGCGTCAATGCCGACATTGAGGCCCTCCGAAGGCAATACCTGTAAGACCATCGTCATCCTCTGTCTGCCGCTGTGTCTCACAGGGAAATCACACGTGTGGGAGACCCCTTTGTCCCTTTTGATTTCGGCAATGAGTTAGGGGCAGACCTGTTGTCGCAGGGACCTTTTCCCTTGGTCCTGACCCAGCTGTGCCCATCGGAGGCTCCTGGTTGCCTGTAATCTTTTGGGCTCCAGGTTAATGTCCCCACACTACCCAAATTCAGCTGCTTTATGGTTACCAGAAGTAGCAGACGTGCAGACATGGTGCTGCTTTTCACACAGCTGCAGCGGGAGGGTTGCTCAACCAAATCTAACCAGGTGAGGAGAAAGCACATAGCTTTTAATGGCAAGGCTGTCTTCCTGTGGGATCTGAGCAAAATAGCCAAGCAGCTCTATTAAGCTTGATGCTTCTACATAAGGTGTGTAGGTGTGCAAATACACCCGGTCCCGAGTGCCCAGAGCAAACTTCATAGATCTCAGCTCAGTTTTTGGAAACCTGAACAAGTCCTGCCATGTAGCCTCCTAGAGAAAGACCTCTTGTCCCCGTTGTTGCCCAAGCACTGCCGTGCCAGGAGAGGGAAGGGCTGGCTCGCTCTGGGCTTGAGGTTTTTCCCAAAGGGAGTAGGCAAGTCCTCCTCCTCCTCAGTGCTTAGATCCCTGTTGGGTCATCCTGGGGTGCTGGAGGAAGGGTGGGCAAGGGTGGGTGTCTGGGTGTGTGCGGGGAGGGCGCTACCTGACGTGTGTTTCGCCAGGGAGGAGCTGCAGTCGGTGCAGCGGGAGCTGGAGGTGCTTTCGGAGCAGTATTCGCAGAAGTGTTTGGAGAACGCCCACCTGGCGCAGGCGCTGGAGGCTGAGAGGCAGGCCCTCCGCCAGTGCCAGCGGGAGAACCAGGAGCTCAACGCCCACAACCAGGTGAGGGTCCCTGCCATACCCAGGGCAGCCGGCGCAGGCAGGGGGTGACGGGTGAACCACCCGACAGGCAGCGCTGTGGGCTCTGCCCTGAGCCATGGCCATGCTCCCCCTTTCCATACTGGCTCTCCTCCTCTTCCCAGGAGCTGAATAACCGCCTGGCTGCGGAGATCACGCGATTGCGGACCCTGCTGACAGGGGAGGGCGGGGGAGAGGCTGCTGGATCGCCTCTCACGCAGGGCAAGGATGCCTACGAGCTGGAGGTGAGCTCTGCCGTGCCGATGGGGCAGCACTGGTGGGTACAAGGGATGCAGACCCCTGGGAACATGCCACAGCCATCCATCCCTCCACGCATTGGGTCTCCCTGGCTGTCGGCACTGTGCACTGCGGGGTGCAATGGGGCCAGGAGCTTTTGGGAGCCCTTATTTTCCCTTCTCACCCTGTCGAGCCAGACACCCGCTCTTCCTTCTCCGTCCCCTTCTTGTCCCCTGGGATCCAGTCCACGCAAAGCAGTGGGGACTAACAGAAACCAAGGGGTGCGCAGGGAGCACGTCAGTGGTGCGAGCTTGGGCAAGGTCCCACAAGACCCAGGAGCGATTTTCTTGCATGAACCAGCGGTTTTGCGGTGCTGAGCGCGGGGCTGAGCCTCCAGCCCTGGCTTGGTTGTCACCAGGTGCAGTGGGTGAGCATCTCGGGATCGCACTGCGTCTGCTCGGGTACGAACACGCGCTGCTGTTGTTCCCACAGGTCCTGCTGCGGGTCAAAGAATCAGAAATCCAGTACCTGAAGCAGGAGATCAGCTCCCTCAAAGACGAGCTGCAGACAGCACTGAGGGTAATGTCCGGGGACAGTTCTGCAAATCCTCTTACAGGCTGTGGTCTGCTCCTGCATGTGTGCGCGCACTTAGATTTCAGCTCAGTTATCCCCACGTTTGAAACAACATTTAATTTTCCCCTTGAATGGAATTGAATATCCATTTTGATGTCATCAGTAAAGCACTCCACGGCCATATCAGCTCAGGATTTACCCCTTTTCCCTTCTTGCGGGAAAAATCCCCTTCAGTGTTTTTTCCCTTATTTCCTGTCACGTCAGATCAGATTTGAAGTGGCAAAAGTAATCAGTGTTAGAGATCTGCCCAGCCTCCCAGCATCAGATCTGGTTTGCTCCAGACAGCCTCTTTGCCAAAGCCATTTCTGGGAATTCTGCTTGAATTCCATGTCTTTGCTAAAATTAAAACCCACAAACAAGTAATCCTGTAAGGAAGGGGCTGCATGCACAGGCAGCACTGTGTGCACGCCGCTGGGCTCACAGCTTTCTGCCTGTCTCAAGACCCGTACTGCTGAAATGTGTGTGTTGGCCCGACTGAGCATTTCTCTCCGCTGCTGGCTCTTCTTCCGCTGGCGTTTGCCAAGCTGCTCTTCAGCGCATTCACAGCGCCCTCGGCTCCAGCTTTATGTCTGACTCCATTGGGTTGTTCTCGTTCCTTTGCCAGGATAAGAAATACGCCAGCGACAAGTACAAAGACATCTACACAGAGCTGAGCATCGTGAAGGCCAAGGCAGACTGTGATATCAGCAGGTTGAAAGAGCAGCTGAAAGCAGCCACAGAAGCTCAGGGAGAGAAATCCCCTGTGAACACCACTGTATCAGGATATGGTTAGTCCTTCTCCAGCAGCTCTAAGCAATCGTGGGTTTCCCGAGCTAACATGTGCATCCCGGCGTACAAACCCTTGCGCGGTAACAGGTCCGAGTGGTGCTTTTTGGCCATTTCATGCTACTTCCCACCTTTGCTCCTTGCGGACAGTCTCACCGGAGATGGCAGGGACCAGGCAGACCTGAATTGCCCTCCCGTTGCAGTTCCTCCTTCCAGCCCCGTGGATGGGAAGCTGGTGGGCTTTGAAAGCCTTCTGGCACTTTGCATTGGAGAAAAACCTCACGCTACATGCGGTGCAGGGGAGCAGAGACCCCTGAGAGTCCCCTCTGCCCTTCCGGCAGCGCTGCTTGAGTTGAGCTCATCGGGGCACTTGCCCAGGCTGGGAGGGCAGAAGAGTCCCAGCCCTGCTCCTTGCAGGAAGCCCACAGGCACCACGCTAACGCTGTTCCTTTTGCTTCTCTCCAGATATTATGAAATCAAAAAGCAACCCTGATTTCTTGAAGAAAGACAGATCCAGTGTTAGCCGGCAACTAAGGAATATCAGGTCAAAGGTGAGCTCAGATCTCCTTCCCTGTGTGATGAAAATGCCCAGCGTTACTCGCCGGTGGGTTCCCAGGTGGGAAAAAAAATGGTAGGATAAGAAAACTGAGAATTCCCTGGTCACTAGTGCTGGCCTGGATGGCACTGGGGAGAAAAGTGAGCTTTGGACTGCGAACGGCTGTGTGTGCAGCCAGGCAGGGCCCGCTCCCCCTGCCATGCCCGGCAGGGAGCACGCACTCCTGACCCTGCTGAGATCGAGGCGTGAAGCTGCTCCCCACTTAAAGATGGACAAAGTTGACCCTGTTCTTTGGTCTTTCACAGGAGGGCTCTCCCAGTATTTGCTCCCTGTTTTCAGTTGAAATTTAGGTGGTGTCAATAGGTGGAAATGTGCACATCATTCTGGGTTTTACAGTGTTCATCACTGCAAGATTTTTGGTCATTGTAGGGAACAACGATGCCGTGGTCCTGGGCATATTTAACACACGCTTTGCTCGTGTGTTAACACGGTGCAGATGGCCCTCTGTTTCTCCGGCTGTTCTGTACTTGCTGTTGGTCCCGAAGCCCAGTGATGCTGTGCCAAGCGTGCCTGCTTGGCTTGCTGACTGCCAGTTACATCACTGTTACACTCTGGCTGTTCCTGTGGGACCACAGGGATAAAAAGGGCAAATAAAGCCGCTGAGAAGTCATCGTTAAACATAGGTCAGTTGGAAGGAAGTTCAGCATGGGCAAAAATCTGCTTTGCCTTTCACCACTGGATATCTGGTGTCTCATGCTGATGTTTGAAGCGGTTGGGACCTTGGGCAGAGCGTGAAGCCAGGCAGGCAAAAGGCTTCCAGCTCGGTGCCCATGATGGGGAAACGGTCACCACCTGAGCTCTGCGAGCGGCAGGTCATCAGCTTGGGGTGTCTGTGCTGCACCCAGTAAATACAGAGAGCATCTCTGTGCATTTCAGGGGCAGCCCAGACGTGCCGGGCTAGGTCTGATGTTGGGTTTCCCTTCACCGCTTCAACTCAGACTATTTCTCGTGTGGTCCCCCGTGCGCGTTGCTTGGTGGGGGAAGGAGGAGAGGAGAGCAAGCATGGGCTCTGCCTGGGCACGCTGCCCGCTCGCATCGCTGCCGGGGCCGGGGAGGGTTGGGGCTGCGCGAACGCCAATGCATTCAGGATTTATGAGCTTCTTGTTTTGTTTTTTCTTTATTTTGCTTTTTTCCTTCAACAGTCCGTTATTGAGCAGGTCTCATGGGATAACTGAAATGAACCCGAGTCCAGGTTCCCTGCCACATAGGTAAACAAACCGGCACCCACCAAGCGACGCAGCTGCCCACTGGAGGGGCCCACTTTTGCATGCACTGCTCACACCTCCATGGCAAACGAGAGCCCTTCTTTTAATGACTGGTTTATTTACGGCTAATTATTTTACTGGGGGAGGGAGAAGGGGAGGGGAGAAGTCAGCGTACCCAAGATCCATATGAAATGCAGTCTCTCTGGCTCTTACCTGGGGAATATGGCTTTCTCGTCTTCCCGCTCCTCCCACCCTCGCCAACACAGCTAACCATCGTGGAGAGGATTTGGACACGGTGGGGCACATCTTCCCGTTCGCTGTGTTGGGAGCGCGGGACGCTGAGTGTGCATGCTTGAATGACTCTGCATGCCTCAGACTAAACTTTAGCAACATCCAGGTTTTGTAGGGAAAACAGCTGTTTTGCTGTTAGCCAGGCGGAGGAGTGGGTCAGTGACGCCTATAAGTACATTTCCCACAAAGGCCTGTAGCATGTAAAATGGTGGCCCCCCGTCTCAGCTGCAGAGGGGGTGGTCCTGGGCTGCCCTAAATTTCCTTTACCTGTAATTGCTGCTTCTTCAGGTTGATCTGTGCCTGAGCAAAAGAGTCCTCCCCACCCAGTAACCTCCTCCTCCTGCTCTCCAGGCTTCCTCCAGCTCCCTGGTGTCTACCCCGCTGCTCCATCCCTTAGCACTGCGCCTCCATCCCACACGCTGGCCTGAGGCTTCCGAGCTCATCCAGCAAAAGAAGGGAGCTGATGAGAAATGAGGCTGATCCTAATGACCCAAATATCTCGAGTAACTGGAGCAATAGTTAATTTTCTGGCTCGTGGTAAAGACTGAGGTTAGAGCACCTGCAGAGGGAGTTTAGAAGAAAGAGGGGAGCTCCCCACCAGGGTGGCAGCGGGGCGGCTGGTGAACCCCAGGAGGTCTGATGGAGGATCCCTTTATCACAGATTTCATCCTACATTAGTCTCCCTTCATCAGGCTCCCGTCATCAGCCACTCAAGTGGGTTGTGAGCCTACCTAAGGGTTGAAATTACTGGAATTTGTACCATCAGGCAGAATAGTCTTAATGGTTGCTGTTGTCTCTTTCCATCTAACGAGAAATCAGATGTACAAACTGGAATGCACGGGTTGCTGCCTATTTAAAGAGGCCCAAAGTAAACTTCCTTTAGGAAGTGTGTGCTCAGAGACTCGCATCCCAAGAGACTCTGCTGCCCGTTGAAAAGAAAGCACACGGCGTTTGCAAATTCAAACCAATCCATTTTAGTGCTTTCATTTCCGTGCTGCTTCCCAAAGCTGTTCTGTATTTGTGGGCCCGTGGGAGGAGAAACATTTAAAGAAATACAGTAACCATGGGAATCTGCACAGCCTCAGGGCAAGTTTATCATGGAGCCCTGCCTTGATAAACACACGTTAAAGAAAACCCAGCCCCAAACTCCCAACCTGCTGCGATGACTGTACAGTCCTCTGGCACCGCGGTCAGGGAAGTAAGAGGAAAAGGGGAGATGGCAGCCTGTTAATAGAAGGGGATTTGTGTATGGGTCTGTAAATAATGTTCCAGCTGCGGAGTGAATTCCTTGCAGCATGCAAGGCATGGGCTGGCAGGCAGCGGTTACCTGTGGGGCGCACGCAGGCAGCGTGTCTGTCCCAGAGCAGCTGCAGCCCAGCAGTGGAGGCTTTTGCAGCACGCAGGGGCAGAGGCATTGCTCTGGGGGCCTGGCTGTCGGCTGGGGAGAAGCCTCTGCCTCCTCAGCAGCAGCAAGTATGGGAAACTCACTGGTGCTCTGCTCCCCTGAAGCTTTTACGCCACGGTTTCGGGGCTGCAGGAAGGAGGGAAGGCTGGCTTTAGGCTTGTGCAGCTCCTTGGGCTAGTTTCAGGTTAAAGCTGTCTTACAGGGGGCAAGCAATTTGCTTCTGGGTTTCTGCCCCTCACGTTGGTGTTTTCCTGGGTCCCCACGCGTAGGCAAGAGGAGAATTCACAAAGCCCAGTGCCGAGGGCTAGCGGGGCGGGCTTTTCTGTTGGCTAGCTGAGTGTCGTGCATCAAAATCTGGATGCTGCATCTGAACTGGATCAGCCATCAAATCCTGCTAGACCCGAAGCAAGCATTTAGTGAGTCCTCTGTCTAACCCCGTGCAGTAGAGGCAGCTTTGGCTTGGGAGAGCCCCCAGGCTGGGGTTAGAGAAAGGGTGGGATTGTCACTGGCACCAAAACCGCAGTTTCCAGGGCTGCTTGAGCAAAGCCTGTACGTTGACCAGAGCCAGGACTGTCCCAGATGGACCCACGTTGAGTCGGTGCTGCAGTGGCACAGGAAGGACCGGCCTGCAGGTCCCGTTCAGCAGCGTAGCCGATCCGAGCTGGCCTGCCCGGGGCTCCCGCAGTGCCGGGGCTCCGCTGAAATTGCCCCAGCCACCGCTGCACCGGGGGCTCTGGGGGGTGTGTGTCATTTTCTGAGTCGAGCTAATCCCGCTTGCAGCATGGTGTGCCTCTCATTTGCTTCTGGTACGTCGCCTGGTTCGTTTGCAATCTCACCCTCTCTCTAGGCACCATTCACCAGTAACCGCCCTCCATAACCGTGTGTTTTCTCTTAGCATGTCCCACTAATCTCTCCGCCAAGGAGGCCATTCTCCCGCTGCCCACATCTCCTTTGCCTGAGCATCGCACCCTCTCTGTGTGCCAGATGCCCGCCGCCGCCTCCCGCCCGCCCGCGTCCGACGCTGTCTGTCTTTTGTCTCTCCCAGAGTCTGAAGGAAGGCCTGACTGTGCAAGAACGCCTGAAGCTTTTTGAATCCAGGGACTTGAAGAAAGACTAGTTCTCCCCGCTCCGCTTGACCACGCGCACCTCCCAGCTTGAGGCAGCACAGCACCAGCACCGTTTGTCTCTCGTTCCTTAACGACTGTCCTTGCTGTCGTTTGTCTTGACGCCCCCGACGGGACCCAGTGCCGCGGTGGCGGTGCCCCCCGCCACCCCCTCCCCTCCCCAGCACCTTTCCCTGCTTGTGAGACGCTCCAGAGACTCTGAGAGGGAGAGGAAGGGATCGGGGTGGTGAGGGGGGTTCCCCTCTCTTCGGCGCTTTGTAGGAGAATCTTTCCTTTACTGTAAACCATTACACTAAGTGTCAGTATTAAGGCTCAGTAGCCTGTTAATAAGCTAGCTCTGTCGTACCAACCGTTTTGGTATGCAAGCAGGGCCTGGGTGGTATCGGCCATACCTAGCTCTTACTGCTGTCAAGAGACCCAGTGCTCAGAGCACGCCAGGAGCCTAATCTAACCATTGATCTCGATTGCATTAGTTGCACCTACGGGGGGGGGAAGCCTGGGGGAAGCTGTCAGGGAGCGCAAGTCTGTGCCGGCGTACGCAGCCTGGAGGTACAACACTGACATCTCGCTGGAGAAGGACGCAAGAAGTGATTCTCCTGCCCCGTGACTGTGCCGTATCCTGAATGTAGGCGATACCGAAGCCCGTGGAGCTTTGGTGGCTGCCCAGGTGGTTATGGATAGGGAGCTGCAGATACTCACCTGCACCGTTGAGTCCGCCCCATCGGCGTGTCTTTGCCTCCCGTCTCGCTGGTGGTCGGAGTCGGTGTTTCAGGGGCCGAGCTGTAAGATGACTTTCTTGCCTCTTGTTAGATCAAGCCCAGCACACTCTTTTTTTTTTGCTGTTACTCCCTTCCTCTCATTGAGTCCCGTGTATCCCAGGGTCTGTGCGCATGTGAAACTCCCTTTTCCTAGTCAAAGGAAAGTAGAGTAGAAAGTAGAGCCAATATTGACTGAAAATGCACAGTGCTCAATGCATATAATGCTCCTTTTTTATCAGCTTCTTGAATTCAACTCTTCTTGTCAGCAGGGCAGCTCCTATTTTAATTCTTTTATCTTTTTCCCGAAATAAAAATCTCAAAACCAGTACGTGCTTCAGACCTTCTCAGTCCTAGCAGCTTTTGTATTTAAAGCATACAATTCAGCACCGTGAGGCCGATAAACGGATACAAACTACAAGTGCAGTGAGGGAGCTGATGGCGCCGGCTGCAGCAGACGGCCGGCCGAGCAGAGGCCGTCTTCCCAGAAGAAGCCTCCGCTGCTTTGCAGCAGCAGGGCTGCCCCAGCACAGTGCCTTCATCCCGGGCTAACGACAACATTTCAAGATGCCACCTTGTAAAGACTCCAGGTCCTGCCTCGCCGATCGCCCTGGCCGGGAGGAGGGCTGCAGCAGCGCTCCGGTGCGTTTGCTTCCCAACCTTGTTCAGCTGCCAGGCGACCCGCAGCACGTCGGGCTGGGCTGTTAAAGATACGCCCTGGCCTTCGCGGGGCGCAAAGCTTCCTCTTGTCTTCTGGGAGATCAACGCGTGGTTGAAGTAGGCAGCTCTGTGTGCTTTCATGGCTCATTTTGGGTTTGTTTACACAGGCGGTACAAGCGCAGCCCTCAGAGCAAACTCTCGCTGGAGCGGTGAGCGCTGTGGGGCCGGTGACAGCCATATCCAGTCCTGCCGGGCTGGACCACAGTGGGTGCCAGAGAGCTCACCCTCATCCTCCTGTTTGGAGCAGCACGTCTCTGTTTCAGCCACCAGACCCTCAGCAGGAGACGGCATCATCTCACTGTGGCCTGAAGCAGGATTTCATCCAACGTGTGTGGCCTTGCCATGGCTGAGCGCTTGGCTTGACACCTCCTGGGGCACTCGTTGCAGCGCACGGCCGTGCACAGCAGCCATCCAGTCCTCCTCACAAGGATCCCCGCTTGTCCCCGGCCAAGATGCCGGCACCATGCATGGGGAGAGCATGTATGGGGATGCTCTCCTGCTGCGATGCTCTGTAGTCTGTGGGTGTACATGGAAGTCCTGGAGATAGAAGCAGGGTAGGAAAGATGCTCAACCACTCAAATACAAAGGCTTTTCCCTCATCAGCAGGCGTGTGCCCTCTAAGATGTTTTGATGTGCAGCCACTCACCCTAATCTGAGCTCGCCATAGCTCTTTCTGTAATCTGAGTGTTGGAGGACCCGGGAGCCTTCCCAGCCATGACCCACCTGGACTGCCTCTCCGATCAGCCATCAGCCGCTCCCAGGAGTCTCGGTGCTGCTCCACGCGTTGCGTTTGCTTTCACCCATGAGTCAGCAGCCGCCTTAGTCCTCCTCCCATCCCACCGTGGAGGAACGTGGCCTGTGCACCCAAAGCTGCTTGCCATCAGCTTCTCACCTGCATGATGGGAGTCCAAACTGGGGAGCTCCAAAGTGGAAATGGTCACCTTAGCGCTGTCCGGGGGCTGTGGAAATAACTCCTCTCACCACGCTGAGCTAGCTAATGGCCAGCTAAAGCATAGACTGTTGGCGATAAAGCCGTGTGTGTTGGTCATGCTTAGCTTTTTATAGCCGTGGCATGGGGTCCTGCTTCCCTTCCAGCCAAGGAGATCCAGATGCAGCTCTCCCTGGTTGTAGCGCTTCCCAAATTCAGCCTTCTCCAGATCAAGTAAGCATGTGTTGTGCTTAGAAGTCCACTTCTGGAAGAAGAGGGTCCTTTGTGACTGGTTGTGTGCGGGGTTTGTCTCTCTCTCTCCCTGCTGACATTTTGCACTTGACTGAAGTGAGAGGTCTGTGTCTCTGCTATAACCTCACGGTTGGCTGAAGGATGCTCACAGCAGATGAGAACATGGCACTTCAGTGACATCTATGAGAGGTTAAGGGCAGTGTTTGAGTTAAAGCAGGGACACCAAGGCCTGCCAAGCGGGGTGGGTTGCAGGACCAGCAGAGATGTCAGTGCTGTGGCTGAGGTTCATCTAAATTCGGGCCATTACATGGGTGGGACAGTGACTTCGTCCACTGTGGTTTGTATACTGTATATGCCTGATTGTGTCAGGAGACGGTCACCCGACCCAGGTGCCTGGCTTGGTCCCATCCAATGTCATCTGTCTGGCTCTCAGGAGGGATAACCTTTGCACTTCATCCCTGGCTGCTCTGGGTCCGTGGTGAGCTCTGCTCTCTGGCAGCTGTGATCTCCTGGCAGAGGCCTTGGGACTCAGCGTTAGGATGGCAGGTAGGCCTTGTCATTGTCACTGCTCTTCCCTTACAAGATGTCACTGGCTCCAGGAGGACGCCCTCCTCCTCCTCTTCTCTCAAGATGCGTGGTGGGACTTGGTCCTTTTTAGCCAACCGAGCAGAACATGCGCTCATCTCCGTCGCGCCACATGGACCATGACCTCTCTTACCTCTCCAAGCAAATCCTGCTTTTTCTTGGCATACTGTATTTGCTCAGGAGCACTTCTTTTAAGCATGAGGACTAGATGTTACGTACCTTGCTGTTTGCATTGGCACGTCGGTGGTGTGGAGGGCATGAGATGGACCTTTTCTGATACAGGGTCGTGCCATTGAGCATTGTGAGGCTCCCCCACGGAGGGATGTTTTATGCTGTACGCTTGCTCAGGCCAAGAAATCCTTTCTTGGGGCTTAGTGTCCCACCTGGGACTCGGCATTGAGCCTCACGAGTAAAACCACTCGATTTTTTTGCCAGTGCTCCTGCTTCGAGACGTATTTCTTAACGTCGAGAAGGGCTGGGTAAGTGGAGGGCACACGCAGAGTGATCGGGTGAGGAATTGTCCCCAGCTTTTGACTCAGCATGTGTAAATACATTGATTTTCTTTTGTTTTTTTCCTAAAAAAGAGGTGAGGATGGGCAGAAAGGCACTGCAGTGTGTTGGCAAAGGCAGCAGCACTTCGGTGGTGGCTGGCGCAGGAACGCAGAAGGAGGTGTGATGAAGATGCAGTGGCACAGGGAGCTGTGCAAAGCAGGTGGGAACCGAGGACAGGGAGGGTCCAGGGACATACTTTCTGCTTCTGCTCGAGCCTTAAATTGCCCTACGAAGGGAGGCTATGGGGGGGGAATATTCTTATTTATACACACAGAAAAACATAGCGGGGGGGGAATTCACCCAGG
>VZSZ01002371.1:90522-103263 GCA_013398815.1 Ibidorhyncha struthersii
AACGCCAGCGGGATGAGCGGCACACACGGTCACCAGCTGCCGGACGAGGGCGGCAGACCCAGGCAGAAGGGCTGGGGCTGTAACTGCAGGGCGGCGGTGGGTCCCTCCCTGCCGGGTCCAGGCTGCTCTGCCAGGCAGAGAGGGCCAGCGCGCCGGGATAACGAAAGATCCCGCTTTGATCAGTTGGTCTTTAAGGCGTATCGTTCAGAGGGAAGGAGGGTGCTGAAAGATGGCTGCAGACGTGCTTTTTTTCTTTTTTGTTAATTAAGTTGTGCGCATACCAGCTATAGCTGACAGCAAAAGGAGCGCCCGCGGCCTAATCTGTGAGCTGCGGGAACTTGCCCCGACAATTATTTGGTAATCCCACGTATAGATGCGTTCTGGCAGGCGAGCACAGCTGCTTTTAGCTCCGCAGGAGCCCTGGGTTCACAGACTTTAGCAACTCCTCCCCCCTCCTTTCCTGTGGGTATTTTATACGTGTT
The DNA here is from genome assembly GCA_013398815.1 of Ibidorhyncha struthersii. Taxonomy (NCBI): domain Eukaryota; kingdom Metazoa; phylum Chordata; class Aves; order Charadriiformes; family Charadriidae; genus Ibidorhyncha; species Ibidorhyncha struthersii. The sequence continues at coordinate 91,005 of VZSZ01002371.1, forward strand.
AAATTAGTTGTTTCCTTGACCTGGCTCAGAAATGTCACGTTATCCAGAGTCTGGTTGTCTGTGACACAGCCCTGTTTCAGATGAGGACGGAGACGGATCAACACTGCGTACAACTCACCGCTTACACAAGCGCAAGGAAGAAGAAGCCTCAAGGTTGACCTGGTGATCACCGTTTTGGTGTCTTGGAAGAAGCCGTGCCATGTTCAGAAACACGGGCTTTGCCAACACACACTCATGCACCAACTGCGGGTTAGATAGAGACTAGGTTTTAATGGGGGATTGCGTGGGAGAGCTCACCTTTAAAAGAGAAAAACAGTTCAGCCATCGAGAAGGTTTAAATGCCAAATAATGTCTTACCTGTTGTGTTACACAGCTCTGAATTGGACCAGAATAGCTTTCAAGTAGAAAAAAAGAGTAGTAGATTACATAAAAGGTAGCCACAAGTGCTAGAAATTCTGCCTCACTAGTCCACCCTTCTCTAACGACTCCTGGAACTTTCACCCCATGATCAGTGGACTTTGATTCTCCCTCAGGAGTAGCACCTAGCACACAGGACGCAAGAGTCACGTACTATCCAAAGCTTCCTTTCCTGGGGACAGAGCTTGAGCACCTCTTTTGACTCCTGTTTCGCTATTGACAATTGGGAAATGTAAGCCTTTTTGCAAATCCTGAAATTAAATAAGAGGTTAGTTTTTGAAGTGATAGAGTAATGCCTTTTTCCAAGCATCTGTTTGCTGTTTGAACATCCTGCAGTGGTTTTATGTCCAGTTAAGCAGGTTCAATTAAGAAAAGATGCTCAGATATGTACAAGAAACTAATACATAAAGAGTTAAGAGGGAAAGACCTGTTGAATTCTGTAAATTAGATCAAGGCTAAGATGCAGAAATTACCTTGTGGATCAACTGCTGCTTCTCCCACCCCAAGACACATGCACATTAAAATCAACACAAAACTAGGCTTTGTCCATTTTACAAAAATAGCTCTTAATGAGATTTAATGCCTGTCTCTATTTTACAGATGTTCCAGACAAAAAATCAACCTGCATATTTTATACATAAGAACAGAACTCACAACAAGTTGGAACATCCTCTCGGAGCTTGAGTCTTGTTTGAATGAGTGTAGAAGGTCACCTGGGTAAAACCTGCCTTTAACTTGTTAAAAACGTCTAAGGTAACATCAAGTTTTCCCAACAATGATCCAGGAAAAAAAAAACAAACAAAAAACTTCACAACAGAAACAGTAATTCCTTACAATACAGATAAGGAATATCTGTTTAGGTAATTAAAAAATGCACCAATGTTTCCATAAACTATTAAGCATTCAAAATGGCTACTATAGAGTTATAGAAGAAGGGAGCACCTACAGGTTGGATCTTTTCTGCTTAACTTAATTAGGAAGCTAGAAAACTATTTCTGAAGACAAAACACCACCAGCAACCTTACCCTGGCGAGGTTATCTTCATTACCTGCAAGTTTCTCAACCACAGGCAAAACAAGGTGAGTATTTTACCCTCTAGAGAGGCAAGCAGGCTGCATTTTGAGACTTCTTATATTACAATTCTCCCTCCCAGACAAGACTTCCAAATCAAATGCTGAACCTGTCTGAAGTTAAGATATAAATAAATAAAGTGGAGTGACAGGACTCCAATAGGATATCCTGACTTATGCTACAGCAGAAAATAGTCTCTTCTTAAATCCGAGCATAAAGTGGTTTGAAATAATTTACACACGATCCATACCCTGTGACACGGCACTTATTTTTGGTTCTTGTTCTCTCAGGCATTTAGGAGATTTACGTGGGATTCGGAGAGATTAACTATATCCATTCCCAGGAGTTCCACATGTTGTCACAGGTACCTGAGTCTGGCCAATGAACTCTAAAACTGAGGTCCACTGCCACACCATAATGCTTAATGAGGACAGTACAGGATTTTTATTAATTCACGCTGGTTCTTTGAGTGTTGCTGTATTTTAGTCTTGAGTGTGGAGGTCTAGATTTAGAGTTGAGTTTCAGGACAGACAGCAGCACTATTTATTAGCACTTATTAGTCCAGTCTCACAGCAATTAGAAAAGCCTCAAGTCATTCTTCAAATTAGTTTGAGGACCAGGAGAATAGTGATGAAGTTTCACTATCCGCCTAATGCACGTGCTGCAGGCTCAGCAGAGGTAACTCGGGGTTCCCTGCGATTATCTGAAGGCAGCAAGTGAGGTTTGGGCACCCTTTAGTTCCGGGATTCTGAGGACGTCGGGCTGCGAACCGTTGACATCAGGTGGGACTTGTACGTCTTGCTCAGGCCAGTCATCCAGAACTTGAGAAGCTTGACGTTGTCCTCCTCTGCAGCTCCCAGAATGCTCAGCAGTTTCTGGGTATCCTCTTTGGGTCTGCTGTCCACTTTAGTGAATTTAAAGAGGACCTTCACTTTACTGCAGAAACAAGAAACTCCTGTCACTATTACAGTGGACTTGCAAGCATCAAACTGGCAATGAGCAGTAACTGTAGCTCCTCTTAACTAAATGTTAATAAAAGGTTCAAACAATATCCCATGGAAACTATTCTCATGCTTTGAATGAAGAAGGTGGTGGAGGGGAGAAGAGTACAAGAAAAGGGGGGATTAGTTAGGGGGATTACTCATTTTCAGTAGTAATATGCATAATTCTAGTCTGTTTTTTCATTCTAGCGAAAAGTAGAACAATTGTCACAACTAGGGATCTCCCTGGGAGACACATCTAGTGCCCATCTGGCCTTCAGGTAAATTCACAAAATCGTAATGTTCCGTGAATTATTTCACATGACTGCCTGGTCGCCCTTTATAACTACTTGCACCTTTGAAATGTAGCGCCTGAAGGCACAATCATGACATCTGTTTGGCATGTTATCTGCACTGGAACATAGCGCACATTGACAGGCATGTATGTGTATTTGCATACTTAATCCTCATAATATATATAAGGCAGACAAGTATTGTCATGTAGGTAACCTACAGATGCGTGAACTGAAGCATAAAGGTTAAGAACTGCTGAAAGCCAAAAAGAGAGTTAGGACCAGAGTAGAAGAGCTCCGATATTCTTCGCTCCCAACAGTAAAACCAACTACTCTCAAGACTAAAGCAGAACCTACCTGACTACAAGTTTGCCCTGTGCTCTGCTACAGCCATTCCAGGATTAGCCCCGAAGCTGCTTCTCTGAAAGCAATGTAGTCATACTTACTTCATCCACTCCTCCTTCAGGCAAACAAGGCACTGATCCACAACATCTACAGAAAGGTTCTGGTTCGTCAGGGCAGCTTCAATCTTGTTCAAGATTGTAGGGCCAACTACAGGATCAGAAAGAGGGTGACAAAGGGTGAGAAAGAGGACACACAAGCTATAGGTTACCTGCTTACACCATTACTAGTAACTGTTAGCAAGGACTAGTCCATTTATTCTATGGCCTGGGCCTGAACACTTGCTGGAATTACAGACAAGAATACACCTTTGTTCCACCTCTTATTCTGTTCAAGAGCACCAGCTCCCGCTCATTTTTCACCAGTACTTTGGTCTGGTGCATTAATGCAGCTTCCTCTATACACAGAAATCTACACTATTAATAACAGCAGAGCCAATTTCAACATAGAATTTGGCTTGATTAGTTCACAGATAATAATCTTCCTCAAGTCAGGAGGAAACTTACTTGTTCTACAAGGTGGAAAAATATACCCCCCAGTGGCCTGCCTTGATTTCATTTCCATGAAAGAGGAACTAAAGATCGTCCCACTAGAAAAAAACGTTTGATCCAAGAAGCAACATGGAATTTTATGACAGATCCTGGGACATGCACACAGGTTCAGGGGCCTTCATTTTCTTCAGACCCGTTTTTAAACTGAAGTTGTTTAGATTTTATTGTTTCTAGTCCCATATCAAAAGCTCATTAAAAAATGCGAAGTTAGGAAAAATCTTCATGCTTTGTACAATACATAACGTATATATAAGAATAGGAATCCTCAATTTTAAAGTCTCCCCTTACTCTTGGTTTAATGTTCCTCTTGTTAAGGGCAGTTCCAGGATACTTAGTAAAAAACCAAACTGACGACCAACCCAAGGCCACTTTCCAGGACCACTTTTGGGAATTCCCTAGGAGGCTATTTTCCCAGCAGTTCACGGTCTAATAAGTTTGATGCTGTGGTGGAGAAAAGACCTTCCAGCGACCATTTTTGTCCAGAATCTTCTGGACATGCCACTGGTTGGATGCAAAGTAGACTACTGTAATTATACATGTGGGACCTACAACAGCTGCCAGAGCACAGAAGAACACCACAGAGGGAGTAAGGCTCTGCTTTGCATTGCACCTGTATCTTCAGAGGACAGAGCAGGAAGGATTTGCTATCTGTCAAGTCAATGAGTCAATGAGGCTGATTCACTTAAATTAAGACTTGCCAGAAAACATGAGAATGGTGCACCTGACTCAAATCACATCTGGGTGCCATTATTCAAGTCCTTAAACAAAGTAAGCAAAAAAAAAAAAAAAAAAAAAAAAAGAAAAAAGGCCTGGGCATTTCTGTATCAGTCATACTTGTCTACCAGAGGATGAGTAATGTCATGGTCCTTATAAGCTAGACTTACTTAAAATAAACACACAAGTATTCCAGGATACAAAACATTAATTGTGGGTTACAGAATCATTTCCCTACAACTGCTACTGTACCCCTGTTACAGAATTCGTTTCTCATTTCTGAAAATTAATAAGCAAAATGCTGATCAGGTAAAGCAAACCCTTTACATTTACACAGACTGTGTAAAAATCACCTCAAACAGCAGTACCCCAGTTGCATACTGACCTGGCTTCCTTAAGGGCCAGTACTTTAACAGCATAAAGATCAAGATGCTCTTTTAAAAATCTCAGTGATACAGGTTCGTTCTGCTTTCAAATCACCCACCTCGATCTGCTGCAACAGGGCTACCACTGGTGACAACAAACTCGTACTTGTTGAGGGACTGCTCATCATCAAACAGAGTCGGGTAGAGACTGGAACGGGTAGCAGCACGAACTTCCACAAGCACCGCAAACTCTAGAGCAACGAGAGCCCAAAAGAGCATTAACTGTACTAGCCCAGATTCTAAAATCCAGCTACATACCCTGCTCCAAGAAAGCACAGCTCTACCAGCTTACAATATTTGGCCCAGCATTAACTTTTCCTCAGTAGGAACCAGGACGGTCAGCTATAGCACGATCAGTGCTTAAAGCAGGTGTCACACCATTCAGCTACTCATCAGGCAGGGGAATGGGGGGAAAAATAATGAAGTGGTACAGGTTTTAGTTCATGCAGCATTGTTAGGCTATCTGCCAATACTTACTAAAAAATAATAATAATCTTGTGTCCTTTAACATAAGATAATAGGGAAAGGAGAGGGTTCTGCAACAGGTTCTTACCAGATGATAATATGTGGGATGGGATTTGGACCTGTGGGCTAAGCCCTAGGAAGTTACATCGATACGCCTCTTCATACTGGTCACTGTAGGGGATGATCCGCACACAACCAACAGGCAGCATGGTCTAAAGAAGGAAGGAAACATGTCAAGAGAAACACTGGAGCTAAACTAGTAAAGTACAACTTTCTCCTGACTTTCAGGGCCAGCCAAGACTTGGAGCACAGCTCATGCAGATACTCCTGATTTGGGGGATTGGAAGTATCTCGCTCAGCTTGAAAGACTATGCAGTTGCTGAGGACAACCAAGACATCCAAAGGTTGAGGTTTTTTGATAGATGAGTTTATTTTTGTTTGGTTGGATTGTTTTGGTTTGTTTTTTTTTTTTCAAAACCACATAATTTAGAACACATTCTCCACAAGACTGCATGTCAGAGACAGGTCATTATGAAGGCTGGACTACTAGAGAAATATATGCAAAAATACACAGCCAGGAAACAAAGGAAAAAGTTTCTACCCGTAGCACGTCAAAAGCAGACTGGACAAGATCCGTATCTCGAGCTTTCCAGATGACCTGGTTCCCCATCAGAACATGCCAAGCCAGCATGCGGAATGCTGATGCCCCAAGAACCTGAAAAAAAGACACCATTCTGCACTGGTTATGAAAATTAGTGAAATGTCTAGATTGCTCTGTCAAAAACATGACTGACACTTAAGAAAGTGGCTAGAACCGAACAGCAGAAATTAACAAGAACATTTAGCAGATCTTGTGCACAGAGTAATAGCTCTAAACCACAGCACCAAGATCAAGTATTTCTTTGACCGGAATGAGAGCTGTTGGACTGTCATGCAAGTATCTGCCCCCATCTATGGTTTCAAGAACAAACAGCACCAAAGTACCACTTTGCCAACGTGCCTACTCAATGATACAATTCAATATCAAGCACATTAAGATAACAACAGTTTCACTTCTTGGTTGCTCCAAATTCTTCAGTGCTCTGGCTAGCCAACACCAATCAGCCCACCTGCCCACATCAGTTTGTTAAGATGGACACAGGCCTGTTTTGAATGGGACCGAACAACTTCTCTTAGATGATAACAACTTTCAGGCGTTTCTCTAATCTGGGTTATGTTCACCACAGCAATTCAGGCCTGAAAGGTGAAACGTTCTTAGACGAGCCTCCAAAGGCACACAGTTGCAATACAGTGGTATAGTTCAATAGCTTCAAGCATTTTAAATTAGGAGACAGTAGAACAAAAGGAGGCTAAAGAAATAAAGCAGGTATTTGTCAGGAGCATCCAGGAGAACAAGCTGGTGTGAAACAGACTGTGGGTCAAATGCACTGAACCTTCCCCCTCAGCCAGGTAACTGGAAGCACTGGAGAAAAGCTAGATCTGTCCAGAATCATTTGTTTTGTTTGTAAATTATTTTTTCCCCTCTGAAACACTTTTGTTTTAAGCAAGTAATATTTGGCTTTGACGATGCTGCAGGACCTCTGCATTAAATTACTGTCACTCCTCTTGGGAAGCAGAAAAGTGCAGAATTTGAGAGAAATCATATGATCCAATCCCACATGACTGTTGATTACTAGAGGCCCACGTGATTGCAGAGGAAGGGTGAGTCCTCAGGGACGCAGTTAATACCGTGTTACTAGCTGTATAGGCACTGTGTTGAACACAGAACCAGGAAAGAAGTGCAGACTGCAGGAAATATATATATCTTTTCAAAAAACATTATCAGGAGAAAAGAGGTTATTAGCTTGTGAATTCAGCATTAGAGTAACTGTGCTCTTCTTTTACCTGTCTCATGTGCCTGAGAGAGCGAAAGACAGACAACCTTCTGTGAGCTACATTCCAGCTGTTGCAATCTGGCATCAGAGATGTTTCAGGTGAGCATTTAGGTAGCTCCTGTCCATCTGCAACATCTGGCTGGGAAGAAGGCTTCTCTTCTTCCTCGGAACCATCCCAGCCTTCCGACTCTTCTTTCAGGTCTAGCAAAAAAAGGTAGAGTGGTCATAAAAACTGCTGCTCTCTAGGCATGGGAACTGCCTCAGAAGTGCCTACACACACTGTAACCAACTGATTTGGGCTATATGTGGGGAGACAGAGTTCAGAACGTAGGAACTGAAAGTACTAGTGTCACAGCCACCCCGAGGTGTTAATGAAGTTTCATAGTTCAGACACACAATAACCACTGAAGGGTCAAGAAGGAATTTTCACCTTCTACAGGACACAAAGTCACATCTTTTGACCAGCTACGTCTTCTCTATTCTTGCCTTAAAGGTCATGGCCAAGGCTTTGAGGCAAGTTTTGTAGATTCTAGTCTAAATGGATTAATAAAAATAATTCAATGCAAGAAAACATTATGATCCATTAATTTTAGAAATTTTATAGAAAAAGAAGCAAGAAGTCCATATATTGTGACTGCAAATTCTTCTGGCTGTAGAGATTCATTGGGAGGGCCAACCCAGACAGAGAGAACAATAATCATGATGATGCAACACTCCTACACCAGTAACAAACACCACATGTGCGTGCAGAGAGCCTACAACGCCAAGGGCCTTGATTTCACATTCCTGTCAGAGTCATCTCCATATGGGAGAGCACATCAGCTACCGCAGAGACTACCACTAAGGTAAAGTTGATGAGAGATGGCTGCACTTATGATGCTGATGAAAAGATTTGGTCCTTTACCATCCAAAGCATTCTCAGAGGGTCTTCCAGCTCCAGAAACATCTATCTCACCTGCAAGTTTTTCCATCTGAACAAGGGTGTCTTCCGTTGGTGCTCCTTCCAGAAGCTTCTCTGTAAGTCGGCTGCCACAAGCTTTCAAAAGCCTGGAGACAGTGAGAGAAACAGAAGTAGTGTTCATTAAGCTTGTTTGCTAGGTGCACAAATCCAGTAAGAAACTTGGTGCCACAAGCTTAACAAAAAATCCAACCACTAACCAATTTGTGTTTCCTCGATGTGGTAACTATCAATGCATCTCACAACCACTGCCACTCACAGTCACCGAAAGGCTTACCATTTTGCAATTACTTTGTGCAACATACTTATCCCCCATCCAAGTCACATGTCAGTGTTGCAACCCCCTCTGTGGCATCTTTCCAGGGAAGTTGGATGAGCAAGTCAGGCACGGGAGCAACTGGACTCCCACAGACATACAACTGTGCCAAATGGCCGCACCTCCCACGCTGCCCATCACAATACACGGGCACTTCCAGGTGAACAACCACCGTACTTCACGTGTGAATCCCAGGTACAACAAGCTCGGGGTAGGAGCGCCTTTTCTTGCTTTCTCCTACTTTTACACTGCAAAACCCTTCCATCTTGATAGATATGGTTTCCGTTAGCAGCCACATCAGTAGGCTTACTTCACAGCTACAAGAATTTTTTTTTGTCCCAAAGGCATCAGCAGGCTGCTGCCTTTCTATGCTTAGCTCCTTCCAATGCAGAGACTACTTAGCAAAGTCTAACTTACTACCCCAAGAAAAAATACCCAAACACTCAAATCACATATCCACCCTTTCAGAATATGGCAATATTCTCTTCTTGAAGGAGATGTAGAAGCTAGAAACACAAGTAGCATTACCAAGCAAAGGAAGTGTGCAAACATGCCCACAGGTTTTCATCATTGGTCAGGGACGTTAAGGAGCGGGCTGCATTGCCGTTCCGCTGGTGCAGGAAGGGAGTGAAGGCCGTGTTCATCCGCTGGGCACGCTGAGGGCACCCATACTGCTCTGCTTCAAACACCTACACCACAGAAGAGGGGCAGTATAAGAGACTGAAAAAAGACAAAATGCTTACATACAGCTGAGCCAATAAAACCTCAAGAAAAATATGAAGTGAAAAGGGTGCGTCGCACACAATCATCCAGAATACATTGTAAATTATGGGAAAAGAGAAGGAAGGGACCTCTTATTCTTAAGACTGACTAAAATTATCATTACGTAGCACTTGTGCTCAAAACCACTGTCCTTCACAACGTTAGTTACTTAAATTTCTAACAGACCTATTGACTAGCAGTTAGGTCTGTGAAAAGTGTTATGACTGGCTTAAAAAGAGAAAGGCATCCTGTTCCTTCTCTCCTGCACTCCCAGATACGCACCGTCCTCTTGTCCCTTGTGTCAGCCTTAATGACCACTCTGGCTGCAGCGAGCTGGATCGGCTTTTTGACTCAGATGTAAATCAACTATCGTAATGTTTTACTAACGTTGAGTCAAATGGACTCTGTGCGCTGATGTACCTTAAGTGCTTTGCCCTGAAGCTCATCAATGATGCCTCTGATTTTTCCCAACAAGAAAGGCCAGGAGTTGATCAGGTAAATCCGGTCCATCATGATAGTGATGATGCTGTACCAGCGCTGGAAACCTCGAGCCAGGCTGTCTTTGATAAAGAAGGTGTGGCTGAACACAAAACCATGCTGTTCATCTCCGAAAAAAATAGGTCCTTCACGTCCTGGGCAGACCTGAAGGGGAGGCACACATACACCAAAGCAGTTAAGCACGTCACACAGCTGAAATTGTAATAAACTGAACAAAGCTTCCTGCTCTTTAACACACACTTGGTGAATAAAATAAGCTTTTCTTAGGTTACTATCCAAAACGTGTGGTCAAACGGACGTCCAGAGTTATCCTACAAACCTTTAATTTTATATTTTAAGAATTCAGCTCTATTCAGCTACGATAGTGTTGAGAATCCACATGGGATTTTGCCGATCCTGACACACAAACACTCATTAGTCTGTAAGGTTCTCTCTTCACTTCTATGAGATGCTGAATGTTAATGGTCTACAAAGATCAAATATTTTTTGGCACTAAACAACAGATTCTGGTGTTTTTACAAAACCAGTTTATCTTACAAAGAAAAATAAAGACGTAGAAGCCAAAACAAGAAAGGGAAATTTTTGGTCTCACAAGGTGAGAGGAAGGAACCCTCAAGGTTATGAAAGATCAACCTTAAAAATCCCCACCAATTCTGGAATGAACACATTTATGTGTCTATACTTCAACCTCCATCACCTCCTTTTTTTCAGGCTGCACAGAGCAGCCAGGATCAGCAAAGCACCATCTTGGATTTAAAACAATGCATAAGGCCATAACCAGGTTTTCTCCCTGTACTCCAAGACAGTTACCTCACAGCTCAGACTGCGAACACAGGCCTGGCGCACAATGCTGAACAGCTGGGGGTGGTTTGGGTGTTGGTGACTGACGTACTTGATCGAAGTTTCTTTGTCATGGCTGACATATCCAGGATGTCCTCCTGCAAGAGAGCGGCAACCCTGAAGACAGAAGAGCAAATCCAGCCATAAATGAGCATGCAGTTATCTAAGGTTTACAAAGGCCTCTGCATTTTCCTTTCAAAACGTAAGGACGCATTATTTACACATACCGATAAGAACACAAACACTTCGAAGACAAGAAATATAAGCGAGGGTCAGGATTTGAACCCAGCTCCTCACACAGAATTCTGTGCAATATATTTCCTCTGTTCTTAGGCTCATTTTCCACTATTTAATTTGATTATGAACTTGGTGCTGGCTCTACTCAGTTAACAGCAGCTGTGAAACTAACTGGCCTTACAGAACTGGCTGTAACCTAGTAAATAACAAATACCTCAGAACAAGTACTAATAGTAGACAAGCATGAGAACATACATTTTCCCTACTGTTGACCTAATCTAATAAAGTAAATGCTCTTCAAGGATGAGAAAAGTATTTCTCAGCCACAAAACAATCACAGATCACAGGGCTTAAAGAGAGCTCAAGACACCATCTTGTCAAGGTCTATATGCTCAACAACAATTATTTCCTTCTCTTGTCACGGATCATTATAGTTTATGAAGACTTGGAGATCTCCTGGTACTGGCACTCGCATACAAAATGAGCGCAGTTCACATTTTTTACCTCTCTTAAACTACAGAATTTGCATTAGAGAATCCAAGAGCCCTTTAGTCAAGCCAAGGCTCACTGATATCTGCACACAGATACTCATTCACACTTGCCTCACACATGTCTGACTTCTTTGGCCCTGGGCTGCTGGAGTCGGCACTGGCACCTTCTGCTGGGCTGTGCGAGCGGATCCGACTGCTCATCTGAATGCCACCTTCTTCCTCTTCTGCCTGCTCATTCTGACCAGAGATATCCCCACTGCTTGCGCCTTGGGGAAGCGGTGAATGTAGAACCTCAGTACAAAATAGGGTACGAGGACCGTGGAGCTCACAAAAATGGCAGAGGGCAACAATAGCATTCATAGTGAGAGTTCAGCACATGCGTCAGGTCTCCTGCAGGCAAGGAAGAAAGCACATAATACCAGCACAGCAGATATTAAAGCACCTCTTAGGCCTGACTGGTGCAAGTCCTGCTCTACATCCCACCAGGAGCAACTGGCCTTAAGCTCAGCCTAAGGTACCAGCACAACTCCACCATGGGGTGACCTGAACAAGGACCAACCCTTCGTGCCCTGATGGGATGGGGCTAGAGCGCACCGACCGTCCCGCGGCCGGGTCCCCAGCTCTGAGCTGGGACACCTCAGGCCCCACGGGGGTGGAACAGGAGTGGACCGGAACCCCTGTGCCCGGATACCTCCGGTCTTACGGGGACAGGTTGGGGTGTCACAGACCAGACCTCCGTGCCCGGACACCTCGGGCCCTACCGGGCCCAGCGCAGCCTCCTGGCGCCCGGAGGCCTCAGGCCGTAACGGGTCGGGACCGGCCCTGCTCAGCGCTCCCGGACCCGAACGCCTCAGGCCCAGCCGCACCCGGGCCGGCCTACCCCTCCGGGCCCCGGCCTCCCCGCCCCGAGACCGGCCCAGCCCAGGTTCCCCGTGCCCGGACACTCGCGTCCCGACCCCCGCTCA